>CM050529.1:15903194-16225694 GCA_027563665.1 Antrozous pallidus | reverse complement strand
GATTTGGAGAAGAAAAGGTCACACAAGCGCAGAGTCCCAAACAAGATGAACCCCCCAAAACATGTCATAATTATGATGGCAAATGTTAACAGTAAAGAGAGAATCTTAAAGGCTGCAAGAAAGAGACAGAACGTTACCTACAAGGGATCTCCCACTAGATTATCAAATGATTTCTCAACTAAAACACATCAGGCCAGAAAAGAATGGAAAGAAGTATACAAAGTGATGCAAAGCAAGGGACTGAATCCAAGAATACTCTATCCAGCTATCATTCAAAATTGAAGGGGAAATCAGGAGCTTCATAGACAAAAAAAGGCTAAGGGAATTTATCACTACCAAGCTAGCATTGCAAGAAATGCTAAAGGGACTGTTGTAAAAAGAAGAAATAAAAAGGGAAGAAGAAGCACAGACACAAAAAATAAAAATGGCTACAAACAAGTAATTATCTATAATAATAAAAGCATAATATGCTAATTAGACCAGATGTCCTTCCAGATGACCTTCTGGATGAAGCTACAAGAGAAGCCTGGATCCCCAGTGCCTGCTAGCGACCGGAGAGAAGCCCAGATCCTGGGAGCCAGAGGGAAGCTGGTGCCAGCAGCCGGAGGAAGGAAGGCCTACTCTTGCAAGAATTTCATGCATCAGTTCTCTAGTCAATAAAAACTGTAAATATCAATGTCCTAAATACTCCATGCAAAAGACATCGAGTGGCTTAATGGATAAGAAAACATGACCTATATATATGCTGTCTACAAGAGAGCCACCTCGGAACAAGAGACTCACACAGACTGAATGTGAAGGGATGGAAACACATCTTTCAGGCAAATGGAAATGAGAGGGGGAAAAAAAAAAGCTGGGGTAGCAATACTTACACCTCTCAAAATAGACCACAGAGTGAAGACCACAACAAGAGATAAGGAAGGTCACTTCATAATATTAAAGAGATCGATACAACAAGAGTATATAACTCTGGTAAACATATATGCACCCAATGCAGGAGCACCCAAATACATAAAAAAAACTTCTGGAAGATATCAAGGGAGAAATAGATAGCAATACAATAATTGTAGGGGACTTTAATACTCCACTGACATCACTGGATAAATCCTCTAGACAAAAAATCAGCAAAGACCCCTGACTGGTTTGGCTCAGTGGAGAGAGAATCATCATCAGCCGTGGACTGAAAGGTCCCAGGTTCGATTTTGATAAAGGGCATGTACCTTTGTTGTGGGCACATCCCTAGTAGGAGATGTACAGGAGGCAGCTGACTGATGTTTCTCTCTCATGGATGTTTCTAACTCTCTATCACTCCCCCTTCTTCTCTGTAAAAAATCATTAAAATATATATTTTAAAAATCAGCAAAGAAACAGCTATCCTAAATGACTCACTAGATTAGATGGACTTAATTGGCATGTTCAGAACATTTCGCCCACAGAATATACATTCTTCTCAAGTACACATGGGACATTTTCAAAGATAGATCACATATTGGGTTACAGGCAAAGTCTCTCCAAATTCAAGAGGGTTCAAATCATATCAAGCATATTCTCAGACCACAATGGCATAATATTACAAAGAAATCACAATAAAAACAATAAAGAAATTCAAACACTTGGAGGTTGAATAGCATGTTATTAAACAATGATTGAGTTACCAAAGATATCAAAGAAAAAGTAAAAAACATCCTGGAAAGGAATGACAACAAAAACACAACAATCCAAAATCTATGGGACACAGTGAAAGCAGTCCTAAGAAGAAAGTTCATAGCATTACAGGCTTACCTCAAAAAAAAATTTGGTAATAAATTATTGAACTCTACTACTTAAGAATAAGAAAGAGCTGAAACTGGTTTGGCTCGGTGGATAGAGTGTCAGCCTGTCCTAGGTTTGACAGAAAGGTCCTAGGTTTGATTCTGGTCAAGGGCATGGACCTTGGCTGAGGGCACATCCCCAGGAGGCAGTGTGCAAGAGGCAGCTGATCGATGTTTCTCTCTCATCGATGTTTCTGACTTTCTATCCCTCTCCCTTCCTCTCTGTAAAAAATCAATAAGATATATATATATTTAAAGAATTAGAAAGAGAGCAACAAGAAAAGGCCAGAGAGAGCAAAAGGAGGAAAATAATAAAGATTAGAGCAGAAATAAATGACATAGAGACCAAAACATAATACAAAAGCTCAATGAAACCAAGAGCTGGTTCTCTGAAAGGATAGACAAGGTTGACCTCTAGCCAGGCTCATGAGGAAGCAAAGAGAGAGGATCCAAATAAACAAAATCAGAAATGAAATAACAACAGCCCCACAGAAACACAAAAGATTATAAAGAAAAATGATGAACAACTCTACTCCAAAAAACTAAACAACCTAGAGGAAATGGACATATTCCTAGAAAAAAACGAGCTTATAAAACTCAATCAAGAAAAATAAAAAAAATCTCAACAGGCCAATAACTAAGGAGGAAATTGAAGCAATCATCAAAAACCTTCCAGCAAAAAAAAAAAAAAAAAAAAAAAAAAAAGCCTAGGGCCAGATGGCTTCACAGGGAGTTTTTCCCCCCATTTTTATCTTTTTTTAAAATTTATTTTTATTTTTTAAATTTAATAAATCTTTATTGTTCAGATTATTACAATTGTTTCTCTTTTTTCCCCCATAGCTCCCCTCTACCCAGTTCCCACCCCACCCTCTGCCCTTACCCCTGCCCCCACTGTCTTCATCCACAGGGGTACGATTTTTGTCCAGTCTCTTCCCACACCCCTCCCACTCTTTCCCCCGGATAATTGTCAGTCCACTCCCTTTCTATGCCCCTGATTCTATTATATTCACCAGTTTATCCTGTTCATCAGATTTTTTATTCACTTGACTTTTAGATTTACTTGTTGATAGACATGTATTTGTTGTTCATAATTTTTATCTTTACCTTTTTCTTCTTCTTCCTTTCTTACGGAATACCTTTCAGCATTTCATATAATATGGTTTGGTGGTGATGAACTCCTTTAGCTTTTTCTTATCTGTGAAGCTCTTTATCTGACATTTAATTCTGAATGATAGCTTTTCTGGGTAGATTAATCTTGGTTGTAGATTCTTGCTGTTCATCACTTGGAATATTTCTTGCCACTCCCTTCTGGACTGCATAGTTTCTGTAGAAAAATCAGCTGACAATTGTATATATGCTCCCTTGTAAGTATTAACTGTTTTTCTCTTGCTGCTTTTAATATTCTCTCTTTGTCTTTTGGTCTTGGAATTTAAAAAAAATATTTTTTTATTGATTTTTTACAGAGAGGAAGGGAGAGGGATAGAAAGTCAGAAACGTAGATGAGAGAGAAACATCGACCAGCTGCATCCTGGAAACCCCCTACTGGGGATGTGCCCACAACCAAGGTCCATGCCCTTGACTGGAATCGAACGTGGGACCTTTCAGTTCGCAGGCTGATGCTCTATCCACTGAACCAAACTGGTTTCAGCTGCTCTTGGCATTTTAATTATGATGTGTCTTGGTGTGGGCCTCTTTGGATTCCTTTTGTTTGGGGTTCTGTGCACTTCCTGGACAAGCTGTTATTACAAGTTATTTCCTCTGTCAACTTGGGGTCTGCAACCCACATTAAAATAATAACGAAGACAGCATTAACCACGTGCACTTACAGAGGGGTTTTGCTTCTAGGGCACTCTACCCCTGTTATCTCAGTGAAATAGTCCCATGATTCCACTAAACGACAGTATTTATGGGGGGAGGGAACCCGCAGCTCGAGAGCTTTGGGGGGTCCCAGGCAAGCGCTGGCACTCTGCAGGGGGTCTTGTTTCATCTTCACTGCCCCCCCACCTAGCACCTGGCACCTGGCTGCCTGGCCCTTTGGCATCAGGAGCCCAATTTGTAGGATGAAGAAAATGAGATTCAGAGAAATTAGGATTTGCTTCATCTCAGGTTCTTCCCCTCCCCCCCAGGAGCAGACATAAATTAATCAATACTAAATAAAAGCCACTTGCCCAAGGCAACCCTATGGAAGCCTCGACCCCCACAGTTCTGGCCTGGAGCTGGGTCACATCTGAAGAACCACTTAGAAAAACAGGGTGTAAATAATTGAAGAGTGTGATTGCACCCTGGATTCAAGTCTCTTGAAGGGCAAATTCAGTTTATAATTCCCAGCTGTACTTTTAGACCCTCCTTTCCTGCCCCCTAATTCTGACCCTCTCATTCCTGGAACTCCAATTCATCACCTCCCCAGACCTCTCCCCACTCAGCCCAGCTGGCTTGGGCCCTCGTTTGCCCTCTTTTGTATTATTCTTGTCACTTGGACTTCTAAAATTTATACTTGTTGAAAGAGGTCTTCCAGACTTAGATTTTTGTCATGTGTCATTCTGTGCAAGCATCAAGAAGAAAATATGAGCGAAAAAAATCGGTGAGGGTATTTTCTAGGCAACGACAAACCACATCATCACTGCTGATGGGATGTTAAGATGTTGGAGTCAAGTGGTTAAGCAACCGCCAGCGCCTGCTTATGAAGCAGAACCACGCCCAGCGTGACTCAACGGCTCTGCTCACTGCTGCGACCCACCATCGTCCTTTCTGCCTGAGGGTAGTCCTCCCGAATTCTGTGTTTACTCAGATTTGTGTCCTATACAGTGCGTGGCTGGGTCTGTTTTGTGGATTGTTCCACAAATGGAACTACAGTTGACCCTGAACAACACGGGTTTGAACTGCATGGTCCGTTTATATGTCGATTTTTCTTCTTTTTTTTAAATCTTTTAAAAAATTTAATAAATCTTTATTGTTCAGATTATTACAATTGTTCTTCTCCCCCCCAATAGCTCTCCTCCACCTGATTCCCACTCCACTCTCTGCCCTTACCACCCCCACTGCCCTCATCCATAGGTGTGCAATTTTTGTCCAGTCTCTTCCTGCACCCCCACATCCCTTTTCCTGAGAATTTTCAGTCCACTTCCCTTCTATGCCCTTGATCCTATCTAATAAAAAAGTAATATGCAAATTGACCATACCTCCAATCAAGCCATGTCCACAGCCAATCAGGGGCAAATTATGCAAATAAACTCCAACAAAATTGGCTGTGGCCACTGAGAGCAGGAGGGAGGCTTGGGTTTTCCCGGCAACGAAGGAAGCCAAGTTTTCCGCCTGCCATTGCTGGCCTAGGCCTCCACTCAATGCTACAAAGTTTCAATTATAGAAGATATATCCCAACAGAAATGGCGGCAGCCATGGAGCTGGAGAGAACAGAGGCTAGGGTTGCCCAGGCAATGGAGGAAGTCAAGCTTCTGCAGTTCTGGCAGGCCTAGGGCTCCACTCTAGGCTACAAAGTTTCAATTATTGAAGGTAAATGTCCCAATAGAAATGGCTGCCACCACTGAGCGAGCAAAAGGCTTGGCTCCACTTCAGGCTACAAAGTTTCAATTGCAGATATAAATTAATCCTAGATACCAGGGCCTCCACTTGGGTCGCTGGGGGGCCTGGCTGGCCTGCAAACCACCACAGGCTCCTTGCCCAGGCCGCCCCACACCCCAAGGAAACCCCCACCATGATCTGGGACACTCTTCAGGGCAAACCAGCTGGCCCCCACCCATGCACCAGGCCTCTATCCTATCTAATAAAAGAGTAATTTGCAGATTGACCATCACTCCAACACACAAGAGGGCTGCCCCCATGTGCTCAAAGATCCTGCCCTCATGTGGACACAAGATGGCCACCACAAGATGGTCAGCAGAGGAGGGCCGTTGGGAGGTTCCAGGCCTGCAAGGGAGGGCAGTTGGGGATGATCAAGCCTGCAGGGGAGGGCAATTAGGGGTGACCAGGCTGGCAGAGGAGGGAAGTTGGGGGCAAACAGGCTGGCAGGGAGCAGTTAGACATCAATTAGGCTGGCAGGTGAGTGGTTAGGGGGTGATCAGGCTGGCAGGCAGAAGCAGTTAGGGGCAACCAGGGAGGCAGGGAAGTGAGCAGTTGGGAGGCAGGAGTCCTGGATTGTAAGAAGGATGTCCCACTGCCCGTGTAGGCTCAATCCTACTGGGATCATCTCCTGCCCCCTGTGCACAAATTTTGTGCACCAGGCCTCTAGTTTAGCAGTAAAGAGTGAACTCTGTCAGCTACCTGAATGAGTTTAGAAGGCAATTCTTCCTCAGTCCTAGCCTTTAGGTGTGCTGACCCCAAGGGGGGGAGGGGGGCCGACAGGGGGAGAGACACTGCAGAGGGTTCAGGACCAGACTCCACATCTGTGGCAACTGTAAGGTCATAAACACGTGTTGTTCTGAAGTGCTGAGTTTGTGGTTATTTTTACGCAGCTATGGAAAACAAACACACTCTGGAGGTGTGTCTTCTGGTGTTTATCTCCATATTGCTAAGTGATGTGCTTATGTGGCTCTTCTCCATTTACCATATTTACAAATGATTGATGTCCTATCATGGCAGGGACCCCCTGCCCCCTCCTTCCCTCTCAGGATAATGGCTTCAGTATTTATAATTACTATCAGTAGGCAATGTTTAATTATTATAGCTGTATAAATGTTGTTTATAGCAGAGCAAGTCGTATGCAGTGATTATGTTTCCTTTCTTCCTTTGTTGATCTTGGAGTTAATAATTAGCTCATTTTAAATTTACCTACTTTCCTAAGTGCCTTGCTGTATTCCCCCTCCCCCCTAGTTGCTCCTTCAGCTCTTGCAAGTGCCTAATAATATGGTTTCTGAGCAATGAGGCCTATTATTTAAAATATTGATCACATTTTCCCTGGCGTCTGCCTCCGGAGCAGCTCTCCCTCCTTCTCCAAGCTGCTGGTTTGCTCGCCAGGCCTGCGGCCCAGCTGTCATTGGGAGGGTTGCCTTCCCGCTCCGCTCCTTCTTACTGGTATCTCTGCTTTCCCAGACAGCATCTTCTCAGCGGGTCTCAGAGTTGTGGGTGAGCACAACCTTCAGCAGCTGCTTAAAGACAGGAAACATGGAAGCTCTATTTGCCGAGTCCCTTTACCTCTAACAAATGTAACACTTCCTGATGGGGCTGAAAATGGAATCCTGCGTTGAAAAGCAATCTTCCCCTGAGAAATGTTGAAGGCGCAATTCCCGCATCTCCTGGTTCTAGTGCTGCTGCAGAAAAGTCAGTGCTCTTGGGCGCCTGGTTCTCTCGTGCCTGCGTTAGCTCTAGAAGCTTTTTGGATCTTCCCTCGTTGGTGTTCTGAAATTTCAAAATTAGTATAGGTCTTCCCCTCCCCCCATTTGTAACAATGAACCCTCAATGGACCATTTCAGTGTGGAAATTCAGGCCTTCCTACTCCATGAATATGTTTGTATATATTTAAAAAATTATTTCTTCCCACCTATTTTCTTTGCTGACTTCTTGATTCTTTAACCTTCTTAACTCATCTTCCTTTTGTCCTCTTTGTTAGTTCTCTTTTCCAGCAAGGTTTACTGAATTTCAGTTTCTATTTTATATGTTTTTAATGTCCACGAATTCATTCTTTTTTAAAATATGTTTTTATTGATTTCAGAGAGAAAGGGAGAAGAAGAGAGATAGAAACATCGATGAGAGAGACACATTGATCAACTGCCTCCCATTTGCTCCCTTTGGGGATTGAGTCAGCAAGCCCGGGCATGTGCCCTGACCGGGAACTGCACCTGGGACCTCTTGGTCCATGGGACAACACTCAGTCCACTCAGCTGCACCAGCCAGGCCATGAATTTGTTCTTTTCTCTGATTATTTCCTTCTCCACAAAGGACAAAATCTTCTCTTATTTCTCTGAGAATTTGCACTAGAATTCTTTCTGAACATGTCTTCTGGACCTTGCAACCTCACAGCCATGCCTTTCATTTGATTTCCTTTTTATGTGGGAGTCTTTCCCGAAATATCTGTTACTCCCTGACAATCTGGCCCTGGTTCTGAGAGACTCTATAAATATTTTTAAAAATATATTTTTTAAGTGATTCCAGAGAGGAAGAGGGAGACAGAAACATCAGTGATGAGAGGGAATCATTGATGGGCCGCCTCCTGCTCGCCCCCCACTGGGGATGAGGCCCACAAGCTGGGCTGTGCCCTGACCGGGAGTCGAACCCTGTTCTCCTGGTTCATAGGTTGATGCTCAGCCCCTGAGCCAGGCCGGCCGGGCTCATAAATCTTACTGGAAGCTCAGTGTGGATGCAGCATGAGGACAGGTGGGGCTTTTACTGTGGAAGTTGCCAAATGTCAGTGTTTAATACTCGTTTTCTCTTGCCGGGGGCAGGATGCCCGAAGCAGGACCAGCAAACAGGACCCTGAAATCCACTCTGGAGTGTTTAGACTGCAGCCCTGAATCCTCTGCATGGTAGCCCCAAGTTCACCTGGGTAGGGACGAGGAGGATGTGAGCTGCCTAGCTGGGTGAGGTAAAGGAGGGAATCTGGGGGTCTCCCCCAGGGTAGACTCCCACCCAGACGTCCCTCTCTCAGCCCACACGGGACCACACCCTCTGTAGCCTCTGCCCTGCCTGTGTCTCAGGGCAGCTTCCTTCACAGGTGCTTCTGCTTACCTCTCCTCTGCTCATTTCCTCCGCCATCTGCTTCCTGTCTTCCAAACTTCATCAAAACCTCTTATCCATAAGTGTCTCCTCTCTCATCTCCTGATGTTTGAGGTTATACTTTCAAAAATGCATTTGTGCCTGGCCAGCCTGGCTCAGTGGTGAGCGTAGACCTAGGCGGTCACCAGTCAATTCCTGGTTTGGGCACATGCCCGGGTTGTGGGCTCGATCACCAGTAGGGGGCGTGCAGGAGGCAGCCGATCAATGATTCTCATCACTGATGTTCCTATCTCTCTCTCCCTCTCTGAAATAAAAAATAAATAAATAAAAATAGCGTGGCTCACCCCAAAACCCTGGCCTGACAGAAGCATCTAAGCAGATTCCCTGTTCCTGTTCCCCCAGCACTCAGCCTGGGGGATGGGGGAGCCTGTGGAGCCAGGAACAGGATTTAATATGCAAGGTTGTTCTGAGCTCTCCTGTCTGCCAAGTTAATTGGATCTGGGGCGTCTGCGAGCTGGGCTGAAGCATCTGCATCACCCAGGCAGGCCTGGTCCTGCCAGCCCCACTAATATGTCTGAAGTCCCTAACCCAGACCCTCTAGCTGCTGCCGGGCACATTGGAGTATCAGAGCTCAGTGCTCAGCCTCTGAGGAGATGCAGATGGGGAGACAGGTATGAAGATAGAGTTCACAGTCTAGATGCAGAAATAGAAATAGACACGGATGCATGGATGCGGATGTAGACGCCTGAACGTAGTAGCTATTGAGACAGATGCAGACGAAGAGACAAGCTCAACAGCCCTGGGACCTGCACCAGTGCTGCCTTCGGGAAGGCCCCGCCTGGCTCTGTCCCCTCCCTGAGGAGGTGGCCTCCCCGAATTCCCTGCCACAGGCGCTGCCTTTTCTCAGAAATTCCTAAAACCAAACACTAAGGAATGACTCAAATGAACTGCCCCAGTTACAGGCCACGCCCAGCTGCACCCCAAGGTCTCACGCTTTATCTCCCCCTCCTCATACACCCTTTCCTGTTGCCACACAAGTTTTGGCAACACCCAAGACTATAGGCCCCCAAGCCTTCATTTACAATCTGTTGGTCAGTGGGGTTTGTTGCCCTAGGACCTCAGTAAAAGAGAGGTTAAAGCACGAACCCCTTCCGCAGAGCTTTGATGAGGAGGCTAGAGGCCTCCCTGACCCAGTCCGTGGCTCTGAGAGCGGTGGACGGCCCACAGCCTCTCCACCTGCGGTGAGTCACCTCTAAGCTCCTGTGGGCAGACCTGGGGGAGGGAGGCTCAGAGGGAAAGCCTGAGAGAGATGCCGTCAGCAGCGCTGCTGGGCGTTTCGGTACATCCTGCAATTCTAGAACCAGATTGACTCTGTTATTTCCTTTGATTAAACTTCTGTTTTCCTCTGCCCACTGAATCCATCCTTCAGTTATTTAATTCCAACTGTAATAAAAAAAAAAACCATTGAACTGCACGCTAACACAATATGAGGCTGGCTGTAGGCTGGGGCAGTACTGAGTGGAGTGGCATCTACAAGGCTTTGTCATTTTTATGTGCTCAGGCACAAAGACAATCGAATCGTATTTTAAGTCAGACTATGCGGATGGGAGACAGTGAAAGCTGGGGTCTGGGGCAGGAGTAAGGACAGTGCTGCCTGGCTGATAGCAAAACACTGTCCTTTTCTAGTCACCACTACCTTCCTCATGGCTTTTGGGCATCAGGTCTGCCCCCTACACTCTGCCTCCCCAGGCACCCATATGACACCCCATCTTTAGACTAAAATCATGTGCTCACTTTCCAAGCCTCTAAGCACATTTTCTTGCATTTGCTGCACTATTGTAGCGGTTTTTCCTTCCCAGGCCTAGTCCCCACATTGACTCAAAGCCAGTTGTCTGGCTTTGACTCCCTGCGCTTTTGGTCCCTGCAGGCCACCATAGATCACTCCCTGGACCATCCTTCCAACCAGCCTGGCTCATCAGGGCCCCACAGTTAGTTCAGGTGCCCAGCTGGTTATGTGGCCTCTGACAAGCCCTGGCTGTCCCCTGCCTTGGGCACCACACCCTCCGTGCTGTGAGGCTGACCCCTAGATGCAGCTGGATCGGGCAGGTAGACCGCTTCATCCCAGGCTCAGGATGGCTGGGGTGCCTGTTAGCAGCAGTGTCCCTAGGGGGCAGGTCCCAAAGAAGTCTTGCAAAATAACAAGAAAAGGGACCAGCACTGGCCAAGCCCCTGGAGCGGGGTCCAGGAGGCCCGGTGCAGGGCCAGGCATTAACCCTTGAGTGTGGGGCTCCTGCACAGCCAGGGTGAGAGGCTTAGGGGGGAGATGTCAGGACCACAACTCTTGCTGACTTGTGTGGCCACATCTCGATGTGGTACCAACAGGGACAGCGGTGCAGTGCCGGCGGGGAATCCGGCTGGTCTGCTGAAAGACCAGCTCAATGACAGGCCTCCTCTGTGAGTAGCCCCTTCCTCAAGGGCTGCACTGGAGCCGGGCCTTCCCAGGGGAGCAGGCTGCAGCCCACAGGCTCTTGGTCCCCCACTCCCCCATTGCTCTTCGCAAGAGGCGGGGCATAGGCAGCAGTCAAGGACTTGGGCTCTGAGGTCAGAGGGCCCTGAGTTTCACAATTGGCTCTGTGGCAGGCTGTGTGTCCTTGGGAAAGTTGCTTAACTCCTCTGAGCCTTGGAATCCTCATCTGAAACACGGGGCTGATGACACTTCTCTCAAGAAAGACCCATAAGGGTTTTGTATGTTAAATGCTTGCAAAGTACCTGGCCTAGGTAGGTGCTTAATCAATGGCAACTAGTGTCATGTAATTAATTTGGCTCCAATGGTCCAAGCAGGCTATTTCCCCTCTCCAACCTGACCACGCCCACACCCAGCCCACAGCTCCTGCCTGGAATCTTACCGGATGCCACACCCCCAGAACCCCCCCCCCCCCCCCATACCTCAGTCTCGGACTTGCAGCTGAGGGAATCAATCCCTGCTGTTAAAGCTCCCAGCACAGTGTTTTATTATGGCAGCCGAGCAACCTGATATGCCGGCTGTGCAGCCTTGGGCAAGTCGCCCATATCTCTGGCCCGTGCTCTCCACCTGCAATCTGGGTCATCACCAAGCTAAGAGCCCATGTATGTGACATGACATGACATGTATGTGACATGCATGCATGGAGGGTTAGAGAAGGCAGAGTGGCAGACCTGTCCTTCTTCCCTCTGCATGAAAGAAAGTTTTGGTCCTCTACTATTGCATAATAAGCCATCCCCAAACTTCGTGGTTTAAAGAATCAGGCCTAAACGGGCAATCGGACATCCTTCTCACAATCCAGGACTGCTGGCTCCAAACTGCTCACCTGCCTGCCTCCCTGATTGCCCCTAACTGCTTCTGCCTACCAGCCTGATCATCCCTAACCACTACCCTGCCAGCCTAATTGATGTCTAACTGCTCCCCTGCCAGCCTATTTGCTCCCAACTTCCCTCCTCCGCCAGCCTGGTCAACCCCAACTGCCCTCCCTTGCAGGCCTGGTCCCTCCCAGACTGCCTTCCCCTGCTGGCCTGATCACCCACAACTGCCCTCTCTTGCAGGGCATGGAACCTCCAATGGCCCTCCCCCTGCTGGCCATCTTGTGGTGGCTATCTTGTGTCCACATGGGGGCAGGATCTTTGACCACATGGGGGCAGCCCTCTTGTGTGTTGGAGTGATGGTCAATCTGCAAATTACTCTTTTATTAGATAGGATAGAGGCCTGGTGCATGGGTGGGGGCCAGCTGGTTTACCCTGAAGAGTGTCCCAGATTAGGGTGAGGGTTCCCTTGGGGTGAGGGTCAGCCTGGGCGAGGGTCCTGTGGAGGTTTGCAGGCTGGCCATGCCCCCTAGCTGAGGCCCTGGTATCTGGGATTAATCTATGTCTACAATTGAAATTTTGTAGCCTGGAGTGGAGCCAAGCCTTCTGCTCACTATGGGGGGCAGCCATTTCTGTTTGAAACTTTGTAGCCTAGTGAAGGCCTAGGCCAGCAAGGGCAGACTGAAAGCTTGTCTTCCATCGTTGCCAGGGAAACCCAAGTCTCTGTTCTCTCCAGCTCAGTGGCTGCCGCCATTTCTGTATCTTTCATAATTGAAACTTTGTAACATTGACTGGAGGCCTAGGCAGGCAGAAAGCTTGGCTTCCTTTGTTGCAGGGGAAACCCAAGCTCTCAGTGGCAGCAGCCATCTTGGTTGGGGTTTATTTGCATAATTTGCTCCTGATTGGTTGGTGGGCGTGCCTATGGGCATGGCTTGGAGTGTGATGAAGGTATGTTCAAATTTGCATATTACTCTTTTATTAGATAGGAATCCTTCATGAAGCACCCAGGTTCGTATTTGATTAAATGCCTCCAAGATGGCCACTGTCTCTCTTCTTATCCTCCAGCTCTTAAGAGTGAGTATCACCTGAGCTCACCTTACATGAAAACAGCTTAGAAAGGGAATTCTGGGGACTGCAATTCAGCCTTGACAAGTTGATATGTCAAAAGCTATCACATCTATAAACATCCCCTTATCCCTCTTAAACTAAATTTGGGTTGGGTTTCTGTCACTTGGGATGAAAAGGCTCATGACTCAGTTGCCATTTATTGAGCGCCTTATACATGATATTTCATTTAATCATGCCTCACGCATTCATCAATGAGTTAGGTATTATTTACAACTAGAAGCCCGGTGCATGAAATTCATGCATGGGGAGAGAGAAGGGTGTTACTCAGCCTACCCTGCACCCTCTCCAATCTGGGGTCCTTCTCACAATCTGGGACTGCTGGCTCCCAATTGTTCATCTGCCTGCCTGATTGATTGCCCCCTAACCATTCCCCTGCTGGCCTGGTTACCCCTAACGTCCCTCCACTGCTGGCCTGTTCACCCCCAATTGCCCTCCCAAGCAGGCTTGGTCCTCCCCTGACAACTTCCCTCCCCTGCTGGCCTGTTCACCCCCAATTGCCCTCCCCTGCTAGTCTGATCGCCCATAACTGCCCTTGCCTGCCAGCCATCTTGTGGTAGCCATCTTGTGGTAACCCTCTTGTGACAACATGATCGGGGCCATCTTATGACCACATGGGGACAGCCATCTTGTTACCACATAGGGGTGGCCATCCTGTGTGAGGGCATGATGGTCAATTTGCATATTATCACTTTATCATATAGGATTTTGGAGACTGAGGCTCAGAGAGGTTAAGAAATTATTCAAAGACACAGAACTCTAAGCAAAGTCTGTCTTTCTACTGACAATGCTATAATGCCCTTCTGCCAAAAGGAGCCATCCCTGCTGGTTTATGAATTACTTGTACAGTTTGGAAGCTGACTTTAGCAAAATTGTTATTATTTTTTTCAGCTAAAAGAAGTCCAAAGCTCAGGCACTTTATTCAGGTGATGACAGAACAAGGCCAAGAAACAGATTCTATGACCCAATGCCTGGCTTGATGTATTATTTGGCCGATGTCAACCAACTGTTTGATCTGTTTCCCCTGTCATGTTTGTGTCTAATTTTGAGGGGGATTATTTTTTAAGGTTTTAACTTTCATTTGGAGGCTTCTTCCTACCTGAAATATCTTAGATCTTAAATTCTCTTTCAAACATCAGCCAAGATCACAATGTCAGATGGATGGGGTATGAATTCCTAGTGAGAGTGATCAGGAAAAGAGAGGAAGCCCAAATGAACAAAATGAGGACTGAAAGAGGAGACACCATTACAGATTTTACAGGTATTGCTAATCAGAGTATATTATGAAGAATTATATGCCAACAGATTCAACAACTTTAATGAAATGGACAATTCCTTGCAAATAGACAAGTGGGTGAGATTTTTGAGCTGGGACTCCAGTGAGTTAAACCTCTTAAGTGCCAAATCCATCAGGCACTTTTGGGGTCTTACTTGGCTCCTCTGTGACATTTGACTCTGCTGTCTGCTTCTCTCTAACATCTTCCTCTTCTGGCTCCCATGAAACTCTTAGTGTTTCTTCTTTTAAACCTCTTCCTCTCTCCTCCCTGTGCTGAATTTAGTTAGTCTAGTCTAGTGAGTCTTCCGGGCCCTCTTTTTAGTCCACATTTGTATATGAGGCTTTCGCTACCGTTTGTATGCTGATGGCTCCCAAATCTGCATCCCAAATTGTTTTTGCTAAGCTCCAGATGAGCTAACTATCCAACTTTTGTCTAGACCAGTGGTCGGTAAACTGCGGCTCGCTAGCCACATGCGGCTCGAGAGCCATGGTTTGCCGCTCTGTTGACTAATAAGTTTGCCAACCACTGGTCTAGACAATCGTCTATGCTGGTCAACAAGTGCCTGCCACCCCTTGAGTGCCCTTAGACCCTCAAACTCAACTTCTCCTCTTTGCTAATAGTATCCAATTTGCATCTGGGAACTATCCCTCTTCCATTCTCAATCCCTCTAAGTCCCCTCTCGTTGGACCCAACTGTACCCTCTCTAGTCCATTCTCTGCACTGTTGACTGAGTGGATTTCCCCCCAAAACCATATCGCAGTATGATGAGTTTAAAGCCAGGGTTCAAGTTCTTTGACATTGCTCCATTGGGAGATGGGGTGTCCTTCATTGACTCTAAGCAGGTTTGCGACTGCTTCATTGAATAGAGGTCAGAGAAGTGACACTATGCAACTTCTGAGGTTAGCGTCCACTGGTCCTGCCAGGCCCCTCGGAGGAATTTCCACTCAGACCCCAGCGTCATTTGTGAAAAGTCCAGGTCATGTGCAGAGGCCACGTGCAGAGACCATGTGCAAAAGTCATGGGAACAGGTCACAGGTAGGTGCTCCGGCCAACAGTCCTAGTGGAGTCAGCTTTCAAGTTGTCCCAGTCCAGGCACCAGGCCTGAGAGTCACTTCAGAAGTGAGTGCGCTGGTCCCAGCTGTTCCAGCTGCCGCCACTGAGTCTCCACAGCTGAGCCTCCAGACATAATGGAGCAAAGAAGAGTTGCCTCAGCTGTGCCGTCCATTTTCCAGACCCACAAAACTTGTGATCATGACAAAATGTTTGGGCCACGCCAATAAATGTTGGGTAGTCTTTATGTTGTCCAGAATAGTAACTGGGACACTTAAACCATACACCTGATTAAGATGTCCCAGTGGCTATGTCGCCACCAGGATCAAGTCCCAATTCTTTTGCCCTTCATTCCGAGGTTCCTGCCCACCTTCTGCCCTGCCCACATGAGCATTGGCCCAGCCATGTTGCAATTCCTGGAGTGTTCCAACTCTTCTAGGCTTCATGCCTTTCTTTGTACATGCTGAGCTCTGCCGTGATCGCTTTCTGACCCCTGTTATTAAGACCCCAAAAGTGCCTGATGGATTTGGCACTTAAGAGGTTTAACTCCCTGGAGTCCCAGCTCTGGGAAATTAGGGGATGTAAATCCACTTCCTCTTCTGAAACCCTTTCTTCCAGGAATAACCAAGTTTGCATGGCTCTAAAACAGTTCAGGTTCTCTGTGGAAGAACATTTTAAAATGTAAGGTTGTATTCTAGGTCTCTGAGCAGTTATGTGGATCTGGAGCCAGACTGCCTGCATTCGGATTCCAGCTCTATCACTTACTAGTGGGTGACTTTGTGCAAGTTCCTTAATTTCTCTGTGCTCCATTTCCACATCTGTGAAATGGGTAACATATAATACTTCATAGAGTTGTGGTCAGGATTAAATGAGTTAAAATGTGTAAAGTGCTTAGAATGGTGTCTGCAGGGAGTGCTTGGATAAAGAAGTGTTTGTTTAAAATGAAATAAATCTCAATTATTAAAAAAATTAATGCCCAACCAGAGAGAGAATTATGGAGAGAGGCAAAAGACCACAAAAACACACAATTGCTTATCTGTGTGGCATGCTATCCTATCTAATAAAATAGTAATATGCAAATTGACCGTACCTTCCCTACATACAATAAACCACGGCCACAAGCCATGCCTACCGGCCAATCAGGAGAGATATGCAAATTAACACCCAACCAAGATGGCTGCTGTCCATGGCAGGACGATCCTTGGGATGGGTTTGGGCCGGGGCTGGGGTGGAACCAGCCAGTGATCAGCTGGATCACAGCCAGCTGGATTGCTGGCTGGGATCCCCTGGCCGAGGTCCCCTGCCCAAAGAGGAAAGCCTCAGCCATAGGCTTTTGGCCTTGGGCAGGCCGAGGGTTAGCCGTCAGTGGGACATCCCTTGAGGGCTCCCAATATGTGAGAGGGGGCAGGTTGGGCTGAGGGACCTCCCACCCCCAATGCACAAATTTCATGTACCGGGCCCCTAGTCCTATATAACAGTGGTCTGCAAACTCATTAGTCAACAGAGCCAAATATCAATAGTACAACAATTGAAATTTCTTTTGAGAGCTGAAAACCGACTTCTGTGCATGGGCCACGAAATTTCACTAGCACTGTATGTGGGAGTCCGCACTTGGTATTTTGTGGAAGAGCCACACTCAAGGGGCCAAAGAGCTGATGTGCCTTGCAAGCCGAGGTTTGCTAACCACTGCTACATAATAAAAGGCTAATATGCAAAGTGATTGAACAGCAGAACAATCAGTCGCTATGACATGCACTGAACTAGGGAAGACGCTCAACTCAGAAGCTGCCCCCTGGTAGCTTCTCAGCCAGGGGGAGCGTCACTCAGCCAGAAGCCTGGCTCACTGCTGGTGAGTGCAGCCCTGGCCCCCTCCCCACCCAGCTCCCCCAGTCCTGTGGTGGTAGGAGTCTCTCTGTGGCAGTGCTAAGAAGCATCAAGCAGGTGGGCGGTAAGAAGTGAGGGGTCCTGGACTGTGAGAGGGTGCAGGCTGGACTGAGGAACCTTCCCCCGACCAGTGCACAAGTTTTATGCACCAGACCTCTAGTATTTAATAAAAGTAGCTTGGTCTTAAAAACATAAAATGAATCTCCAGCAAATAGCTAACTCTAGTCAGTGCTCAAGTCTCATTCAGTATCACCTTCTTTGGGAAGCCTCCCTAGTGCCTCCCCCACTGGAGCTGGCTTCAGACAGGCTCTATTTCCTCAGCACCTCAGCACCCGCAGTCACACCTTCTGTCTTCTATCCTTGGGTCAGTACCCCCCCCCCCATGACAACCTCCAAGGCAGAGGCCTTTTCCCCCCACAGCTACTTCAAACCAGGTCTTCAATAAATGTGTATTACATTGAGTCTTGTTTTGGTTTTATAATCCCAGTAACTCCAGCCCAGAAAAGGCTAATGAAGTGCTGAGCAATACAGGTAATTAGTGGCTGAATGGGCGCTAAAACTTTCCGTCTTGTTCTCTGCTGACTGCCAGGCTTAAGCTGGGTATCACCACTAACCCCTGATGGCCAACTGCTTTTAAAATTTCTTTAATCAGATAGCAAATACCTCACGGTCTTTGGGCGCCTGGCTCTGAGCCTCGTGCTGTTTCACTCTGGGAGGAAGAGGGATACTGGGAAGTGGATTTGCTGAATTGCTGGATGCTTTTGATGCATTGGACCCAGAAGGTAAGCAGCGTTGCTTTCATCCTGAAAGTTCACTTTTTCCAGGTGTGGCGGCGAGGGCGGCAAGATTCGGAAAATCCAATTTAAAGCCGCTGGTTTGGACACCGACAGCTACTCCTTTTGCTTCTTCGACTGCCGCGTGGCTAACGCCAGACGGCGCCCTGTCCTTGCTGGCTCCCTAGGAATCCCCCCCGCCCCCCCCCCTCCAGGCCTGCTTTTCCTCCGGGACAGTTCAGGGGGTAGCACCCAGCACCCCCCACCCCGTAGCAAGCATATTTCTTCCCGCTTTGGGCGTGTGTATTTGTGTGGGGGGAGGTCCCCTCTTTTTAATAGTCCTCACCCGAGGACATGCTTAGAGAGAGAAGGGACAGAGAGGGACAGAGACAGGGAGTTAGAGAAGCAGATCCCCATTGCAGGTCCACCCCGTCCAGGTGTTTGCCTCGACTGGGATCGCACAGCACCGGAGCCGCGGAGAGCCCGGCCGGAAGAGCCGTCTCCGCCTCCCTCCACCCCAGCTAGCGATCCGAGCGCGGTTACTCAGTGAAACAAACCCATCGACACGGAACGACTCGAAGGCCGACTGGGCACCAGGCTCCCCGAGTTCCTCGCCTCCGTCTCTCTGAGGTTCAAGCCCGCCTCCTCCAGATCCAAGGACTCGCGCTCAGCTTTCCCGGCCCCGCCCGCCCCGGGAGCGCGGCCAGCTCTCGGCGTCCTCGGCGGAGGGTCCCGCCAGAGCCCCTGTCCAGGGAGGGCGAGGTCTGTGCGTTCTCCCCGCACCGGACACCAGCTCCCTCCGCGCTCCTCCACCCCTTCTTCCCTCCCTCCGCCCTGATCTGGCGGTGGCATTTCAGGGTGGTGCGGTGGGCGGGGAGGAGGGGAGGGGAGGAGGGGAGGGAAGGGCCCTGGGGAGGGGCGTCGGAGCGCTGTCACCGAGAGGCACGCCCTCCCGCCCTCGGCCGGGGGACAGGAGCCCGCGGAGCGCACGGAGCCGGCGCGTGGGGCAGCGGCGTGCGGGTCCTGCGAGCCTCGGGGGCCGGAGCCGCCGGTCGCCTGAGCTCCCCGCGCCGACAGCCCGGCAGAGCGCCCGCCATGGAGCCTTCGCACAAAGACGCCGAGACGGCGGCGGACCCCCGGGCGCACAGCGGCGTGGTGGTGCAGGTCCGCGAGAAGAAGGGCCCGCTGCGCGCCGCCATCCCCTGCCTGCCTTTCCCGGTGGCCGTCCTCTGCCTCTTCCTCAACACCTTCGTGCCGGGGCTGGGTGAGCGGGTCGGGGGGAGCGGGACGGGGGGAGCGGGTCGGGGGGAGCGGGACGGGGGGAGCGGGGCGCGGGGCGCGGGCTGCCTGGCGGGCGGGGCTGGGGGCGCGGGCGCGGAGAGGCACCTGGAGGGCGCGGGGCTCCGGCCGTTTCTCACCTTCTCCCGCCTGTGAACGAGGCTGTCCGGCCCAAAGAGCGGAAACTTCGCCGGGACGTTGGAGCGGGCGGCGCACGACCCCCCTCCAGGCGCCCCAGTCCTGCCCCTTCTCTCGCCGCGCATCGCTTTCCCGAGGGCCGGGCCGCAGGAGGAGCGGCGGCGACCACGCCCCGGAGCGCGGGAGGTCGGAGGAGTCGGGGGACCGGGAGGCGCGTCCCGGGTGCTCTTCCCAGACACCCCTCTCCTGCTTTCGCGGACGTAACTCTGCCCGCAGCCCCGCGGGACGCCGAGAGGACGGGATGTTAGTTTGGGCACCTGTGGGTTTGTGTGTTTTTAAAGATTTGTGAAACTTGATTTTTAGAGAGACTGAAAGGGAGGGAGACAGAAAAATGGTAACATCTTCAGGCTGCTTCCTGCCCCCCCCGCCGCCCCCCCTACCCCCAGAAATTGAGCCCTCCGCCGGCAACCGGGCATGTGCCGGGACCTCGGACCAGGAACCAAACCCACAGCCTCCAGGTGCACAGGACAAGCCCAACCCACTGAGCCACACGGGCCAGGGCGGACATCTGGGGGATGGAGTCACCCATGGCTGGAGGTGACCCCAACTCACTCCCACCCTCCAGTTCCTTGGAGAGCGCGCCTGTGAAGTTCTGTGCTGCAGCCTGGCTGTCTGGAGGGACCCTGATGTCCCCCCCCCCACCCCAGTTCCAAAATTTAAAACCAGAGCCCGTCACAGAGACAGGGGGCCAGAGGGAGGGGTGAGCTTTCCCCACCTCCCCTCTGCCCCCACCCCCTCCTCCTCTGCACGCCCTCCCCACTCAGCTGCCCTTCCTTCAAGGGGCGCCCTCCCTCCCCCCGCGGGTCAGGGGGGCACCGCCCCGCCCTGTCAGGGGCACGCCCTGCCCGCAGCCTGCAGCCCGGTTCCCAGGACGCATCTTCTGTTCTGCTCTGGCGGCTCTGGGGGGGCCTGTGCTTCGCTGGAGAGGGTCCCCCCCACACACAGGAGGACCCCTGTGCCCTTGCAGGTCTCTCCGCCCTCTGCCGGAGCAGGAGGCGAGGTGGTTGGCAGCGGCGCCTCACCCCCGCTCGCCCGGCGGGCGGAATGCCCTCGGAGCATTGCCATTTGGGTGCTAGAAGGACGGGGGTGGGGTGGGGGGCTGGGGGGTGGTGGTGGCTGTGGGTCAGCAGGCGCGTCAGGAACCCACCTGCTGGAGTGTGAGCACTGCCCTGCCCTCTGCGATGTGGCCAAGAATTTTAAAAAAGTGAATTCAGTAAATGCCACCCGCTGGGCTTTTGAGGAAACAAAGGAATTGTGCCAGGCGGGAGGCGCTGTACCAGGCCCTTCGGAGCGGGGAGCTGCCCGCCTGGGCAGCAGCTGCCACCTCACCAGGTACCTTTGCTGCCACTCCCCCACCTTAGGGATCTAGTGTCCCATACACTTTCCTTTGTTAGATCAGAATCCCATGGGATTTTTGTAAGAAACCTTTCTGAGAAAATAAGGGAACCACAAAAGCAGTAGAACAGGTGAGTCCTGGGCGCACAGATTTCTGAATTTACGTGAGGAGTCCTGCGTGTCTCATTTCCTCCCCGTGGAGCTGACTGGGTGCACAGGCCGGTACAGAGCCTCCCGCCTGGCACAATTCCTCTGTTTCCTCTCCCACCGGAAGGGGTTGCAATCCTGGCAGAGTTCTCAACTGTGAATCAGGGGTGCTGTGAAGCAGAGCTTACCTAGAGCTCGGGAGTCTGGCGCTTGGGGAGTGCTCTGGAGGTGGTGGCCTCTCTTGCCGTGCCCTTCTGCAGAGCTAGCAGACTCTGGTTCCAGCTCTTGGTGTGTGTGTGGGGAGAAGGGGCAGAACGGAGCTTCCGTGGACTGCCAGCCATTCTGTCAGACTAATGTTGGCCATGAGTCTCCTGTTGACTTTCATAAACACCTAGTCTAACCCTACATATTGCCTGCTCTCTGAACCCAACTGAAGTATTGCTTCCCCTGTAAGAGCATCACTGGCTGGTTCAGCTTCTCTCTTGCTTCTCGAGGCCCAAGACTCTAATGGATATTTATTAGGTTCTACCTGAGGCATCTTTTGTATTGTTGACTTTTTATTACTCAGTCAGGAGTTTACTCTTTGTCCATATGTAAGTTCCTTGTGTCCATATGTAAGCAACCATTTTAAATTTCTCCTTGATATATATGTTTTTTGTGATATTTATTAAATAGAATTATACTCCAGGAATAGGCATTAGCTTAATTTTATTTATTTTTTAAATATCTTTTTTTATGGTTCAGTTTATTAATTACATTGTTCTCCCTTTTTTATCCCTCTATAGCTCCCCTCCACCCTGTACCCATCCCATTCTCCGCCCTCCCTTCCCCTCCACTGTCCTCTCCCATTGTTGCAAAATTTTTGTCCAGTCTTTTGCTGCACTTCCCACACCCTTTTTCTCCCCAAGAATTGTCAGTCCATTCCCTCTCTATGTCCATGATTCTGTTATATTCACCAGTTTATCCTGTTCATCAGATTATTAATTCACTTGAGTTTTATGCTCATTTGTTGATAGATGTGTATTTGTTGTTCATAATTTATATTTTTACCTTTTTTCTTCTTCCTCTTCTTAAAGAATATCTTTAAGAAGATATTCTTAAAGATATCAGCATTTCATATAATAATGGTTTGGTGGTGATGAACTCCTTTAGCTTTTTCTTATCTGTGAAGCACTTTATCTGACCTTCAATTCTGCATGATAGCTTTGCTGGATAGAGTAATCTTGGTTGTAGATTCTTGCCACTCATCACTTTGAATATTTCTTGCCACTCCCGTCTGGCCTGCATCGTTTCTGTTGAGAAATCCACTCACAATCGTATGGGTGCTCCCTTATAGGTAACTAACTGTTTTTCTTTTGCTGCTTTTAATATTCTCTCTTTATCTTTTGCTCTTGGCATTTTAATTATGATGTGTCTTGGAGTGGTCCACTTTAGATTCCTATATTTTGGGGTTTTGTGTACTTCTTGGGCTTTTAAGTCAGTTTCTTTCACTAGGTGGGGGAAGTTTTCAGTTACTATTTCTTCAAGTAGGTTTTCATTACCTTGCTCTCTCTCTTTTTCTGGCACCCCCATAATTCGGATGTTGGCATGCTTGAGGTTGTCCCAGAGGCCCCTTACACTATCTTCAATTTTTTGGATTCTTTTTGTTTCTTGCTTTTCCAGCTGAGTGGATTTTCCTTCTTTGTATTTCAAATCTTTGACTTAGTTCTTGCGGCCCTCTGGACTGCTTTTAGGACTTTGTGTAATATTTTTTATTTCAGTCAGTGTATGCTTAATTTCTAGTTGGTCCTTTTTCATATCCTTGAGGGTCTTGTTCATATCCTTGAGGGTCTTGTTCATTTCCTTGTAGGTCTTGTTCATTTCCTCATAGGTCTTGTTTATTTCCTTATAGTTCTTGGCCTTTTCTAGGAGCCTCTTGAAACGCCTTATAGCCGTGGTTTTAAATTCTATGTCCAATCATTTTTTTTCCTCCATTTCTTTCACATCTGATTTCTTTCCATGTCTCTGCATGTTCGCTGCTTTCCTGAGTTGGTCCATTAGCTTTGTGTGGTAGATGGTCCTCTAAGGGACAGTGGCTCAGCCTCCCCAGTTACCTGAGGTGGATACTCTTACTGCAATCCTTTATGGGTTGTACAGTATTATTGGAGTTAAGCCCAGCTAATTGTTGTTAGCACTAGGAGGGTTTGACCTCCAGGCCAATTGGGTGTGGAGGTGAGCTATGTTCAGGTTAGATGGGTGGAGTCTCTGAGCTGAGCAGGCAGTGTCTGGGTCAGCTAAGTCCTATGCGGCACACAGGTCTCTGTGTTGGGTGGTAATGGCTGCAGGCACCTCCAAGAGAAAGCCACCGCTGGTCTCCACCTGTTGCCAGACAATGCTGCTGCTCCCCAAATGAGTCTGCACACCCAAAGTCTCGCCCAGGGTTGT
Organism: Antrozous pallidus; assembly: GCA_027563665.1. NCBI lineage: Eukaryota > Metazoa > Chordata > Mammalia > Chiroptera > Vespertilionidae > Antrozous > Antrozous pallidus. The sequence continues at coordinate 16,202,390 of CM050529.1, read as the reverse complement.
AAAAAAAAGCTGTCTGGTGGCCTCCCATATGAGGGAGCACGTCGAGCGTCTGTGATGTCACGTACTTTACATGCCCAAACTGCTGTTGTAAGTTACACGTACTCTCCTCAGACTCGGAGACCTCTGCCATGCCCGGCTTTTAGCGTGCGTATCCCGGATCTCGGACCTCGCCAGGCCCTGGGGAAGCTGTGCAGTGGGATGTCTCCGCCCTCCCCGTTGGAGAAATCCAGCCGGGATTGCTGCTGCCAGCCCTACAACCCGCGCGCGCGCGCTCAAGGCTCCAAACCTCTGATTCCGCACGTATCTTCAAGGCTGTGCTCCACCGCTCTTCTGAGTTTCAATGTCCCACCTTTACTTTTATTTGTGGAGTTTTCACTCAGTCAGCTGTCTGGTGAATCTGGATGATGTTTGTTTTGTTGTTATGTTGTTGTTTTGGAATTGTTGTGCGGGGCAGCACAATAGGTGTTTACCTATGCTGCCATCTTGGTTCCTCCTCCGGCATTAGCTTAATTTTATAGAAGTGAGGCAGGCCAGGACCTGAAAGTTTATATCCTACTCAACCTTTCTGTTTGTTTTGTTAATCCTCATGAGGATATTTTTCCTTTGCTTTTTTAGAGAGAGTGAAAGGGAGGGGGAGAGGGAGAGAAACATTAGTGTGAGAGAGACACATCCACTTTTGCCTCTCACATGTGCTTTGACCAGGGATGGGGAGTGAACCTGCAGCCCAGGTATCAGCCCTTAATTGGGAATCCAAACAGAGACCTTTCAGTGTGTAGCCCTATACCCTAACCACTTAGTTACACCAGCCAAGGCTCAACCTTTTAAAGGAGGTTATTTGAGGATGCATTTTAGAAAACAACAGTGTAAACCAAGAAAGAAAATAAGAGATCCATGAAAGACAACTTCAGGATAAAATTGTCCCCAGGTCTGAAAAACTGTCTTATTAGCGTAGGAAGATGGAGGCACCAGGAATGGGGATACTTCAAGGAATTAATGTGATAGAACACACACACCAGCAAGTAAGCAAGAAACACAAGACAATTAGTAACTGCAGGAAAGACAGGAATTTATGCTAAAGGACGTTTCTGTGAGGGTCCCCAAATGAAGGCAGCTGCCTAGTGAGAGCAGGGGGTCAGCAGGCTTCAAGAAGAAGGACAGAAAGATTCCAAACATAAAATGGATGATTTGGAAGAGATTAGGGACACAGGGTGTGTGTGTATGTATGTGTGTGTGTGTGTATATGTGTATATATATATATATATATATATATATATATATATATATATCTTTGATTTTTTACCGAGAGGAAGGGAGAGGGATAGAGAGAAACATCAATGAGAGAGAAATATTGATCAGCTGCCTCCTGGCCACACCCCACTGGGGATGTGCCTGCAACCAAGGTACATCCCCTTGATCTGAATAGAACCTGGGACCTTTCAGTTCGCAGGCCGATGCTCTATCCATTGAGCCAAATTGGTCAGGGCAGAAGGCACAGGTTTCTTCTTCCAACTGTGAAGAAGTGATCACCACCTTCTGGGAAAACCAGACATTTTTGTGAGAGGCATAGCTCCCACATGAAGCAAATAAAAAGCGGCCTGATTTTGAGCAGGTGGTGAAGGGTGTCCTGGCCCCGTGGTGTGCAAGATGGGCTCTTAGTTACCCTGGACTCGCAGCAAGGAGTGTTTGCTGTGTCATATGATGCAAGGGCTGCCCAGTGGTTTCAGCTTCTAAAACCAAACACAGTCAAAGCTCCGGAGGCTGAAACAGCTAGAAAGGAGGACGGAAAGGCTTTCCTCCTTGACAACATAAAATGAAAAGCACAGCTTGGAGCTGGCAGATATGTTAGACAAGGGAAGGGCAATTGCGATAAAGTGAATTGTTGCTCCCAATTATTTACTATCCTCCCCTGGCTTGCCACACCTCCTGTGGGAGGGGAATGCTTCCTTCTCTGCCCGTTGGTGTCAGGCTTGGACATGTTACTTGCTTTGGCCAATGGGCTTTAAGTGGAAATGACTTAAGCTATGTCTGAGCAGACACCTTAAGAGGCACTGTGAGTTTCTGCCTTCCTTCTTTCCCCTCTTTCATGAGAATGGCAGGTCTCAGGTGGGGGCTGCTCTTCAGCCTGGTTCCCAGAATCCAGAGGAACTCAGAGGCAGGGCAGGGCATCTCATGTGAATGAGAAGTAAGCCTGAGTTCTAAGGTTTTTTGTTGTTTACAATGTTGTTATTGTCCTAACACACCCTCAGAGCTGACTAACATGTACAGGGTAGAGAAGGGTGTGAATACCTTCCTCATATAAAGTGGGGGGTCAAGGGATGCTGTCTGTAATCAATAGATTAAGAAATAAAGATTACCAAGGTTCAAACTGAAATAGTGATATGTTGAGACAGTGGGACAATAACACTGTACTGGGGTAATGTTGGGAGAAGGGTCGAACCAAAATGAGGGTGATATAAATAGACTAACTCTTAAGCATCATAAAATTTTCTTTGTCTAATAGCTCATTCCTGGAAGCACACGCACATGCTGAGTTTCTCCCCCATCTTTCAAAAATAGCCTCTGTTGATCTTACACCCCACTCTGGCTGTTGCCCCTCTCCTCCCCACTCTACAGCTGAGTGCCCTGAACTAGGCCTGGGTTCGCTGTCACTGATCCCTCTCCTCATTGTCCCTTGAACCTGCTCTAGTCATGTTTTGCTTCCACCTCTCACCTAAATGGCACATCCGATCACCAAGCACGTCTAGGCCGCTGACTGCTCCAGTGGCCACTTCTCTGTCTTCGTCTTCCTGGGTCTCTCAGTAGCACTGGGCATCGTTCTCACTTCCTCCTCCTCGAAATGCTGCCTTCACGTGGCTTCTGAGACACCAGCCTCTCCTGGTTTTCCTTATACCTCATGTTTCCTTTGTTCATCTCATCAACTTCTAAACCTGGGAATCCCCCAGGGCACTTGATCTTGATCTTGATCTTCACTTTGATCTTAACCTCTTTTCTGCCTACACTCTCCTCACTCCTTGTTGCTCAGGCTTGGGCTCCTGGCTTGAAACTGCATCCATATATAAGGACTCCCAAGTCACATCTGCTTGGAGCCCTCCCTTGAGCTCCAGAGTGTGATATTCAACTGACTTCTCAGCGTCTCCCCTTGGAAACCAAAAGACCCCCTGGTGTTAACTCATTCAAAGCCAAACCTTTGCTTTTCTCCCCTGACCTGGCTTCTCCCCATCTTTCTCCATCACAGCAAATGGCATTCTTTCAGAAGCTCAGGCCCAACACTGGGACTCATCCTTGACTCCTCTGTTTTTCATCCCCTATTACCAGGAAATACTCTTGTCTCTGCTTTCAAAAGTATCTGACCACTTCTCAAGCTTCCAGTTTCTCCTGAGTGACTGCAATGGCCTCTCAATGGTCTGTTTGTCTTTTTGACATCCCCTATGGCCTTCCAGCTCCACAACCAGAGTGATCCTTTTAAAACACAAGTGAGTCAGCTCATGCCACTTTTGAGCTGGAAACCCTCCAGTGGCTTCCATGTCCCTCAGAGTAAAAGCTCAAGTCCTTATCATGACCCACAAGGCCCTAGGCTGGAACTTTCCAGAAGAAATATAACATGAACCACAGCTGTAATCTAACATTTTCTAGCACTTATACTATAAAAAATAAAAGAAACAGGTGAAATGAACTTTAACATATATGGGTTGGGCAACAGTAGATTTACAGTTGTAATACAAGTAAATAATAAATAATAATAGAAGGATAAACTGTTTTGCATCCTGTCACCTCCTGAGGGCTCTCGCCTTGGCAGGTAGATGACTGTCTTCTCTCTGTATTTGTGCCCTAATCTCCAGTTCTTATGATCACACAGTCATGCTGGGTTAGGGCCTGTGCATTTAAACTCCTTTACGCCCTTATAGACCTTCCCTCCAAATACAGCCACCTGGGGTGAGGGACCTTCCACGGCAGGTCCCTCACAGACATGCGCTTTCTCCTGCTGTGGGCCAGGCCTGGCTCCAGCTCAGACAACATCATGGAAAGCACAGTCCTGCCTCACACGGTCCTGCCTCACACGGTCCTGCTTCAGGGAGCTGACCCTCTGGTGGGAAGGTGGGTTGTGCTAAGTGCAGACAGCGGTGTGTGCTCTATGGAGGAAAGGAGAACATGGCTGCTGGCCCATCTCAGGTTTGTGGGGGAGAGAGCATGGCTCCTGCGGGAATGAGCAAAGCTGTCCAGAGTGACCCCGAGGGCACCCTAAGTAACATTTCTAGTTCTGTGTTACATTCATGAAGCCACCAGGATCTGGAAAGTAGGGAAGCCTGGCGGCATGGCTCAGTGATTGAGCATTGACCTATGAACCAAGAGGTCGCAGGTTTGATTCCCGGTCGGGCAGGGCACATGCCCAAGTTATGGCTTGATCCCCAGCAGGGGTCGTGAAGGAGGCAGCTGATCAATGTTGGTATTTTTCTCTCATTAATGTTTCTATCTCTCTCTCATCTTCTCTCTCTCTCTCTCAAAATTAATAAAATCATATTTAAAAAAAGAAAGAAAATGGGGTGAACCTCAGAGCTAGGGTGATCGCTGGGTGCCCAAGGCTGGGGGTGAGCCATCAGGAGGACATCGCCTGAGGGCTCCCAGTATGTGGGAGGGGGGTAGGTTGAGCTGAGGGACCCCCCCCCGTGCATGAATTTCATGCACCAGGCCCCTAGTGTGTGTATGTGTGTGTGTGTATGTGTGTATGTGTGTGTGTGTGTGTGTGTGTGTGTGTGTATATAAACCAAGTGACTAAACGGCGGAACAACCAGAATAACCAGTGGCTATGATGACCAGTGGCTATGATGCACACTGTGATGGCCAACTAGCCCAATCTGGGGCAGGGCCGGCCAGCCAACTGCCTGCGGCCCTTCCCCCTGCCAGCCACACCCCTAATCGCCCCCACACATAACCCCCATCGGGTAGGTGGCCAGCCTCCACCTGTGCACGAATTCATGCACCGGCCCTCTAGTAAAATGAAATGAGACCAGGGCTGTGCCGGAACCTGGAGTGTGTGGGGGCTATGGCCAGGGTTCCCTGGGGAGCTCAGCACTTGGTAGACCTGGGTCTTTGTGAGCTGAGTATTTTGACCCTGATATCAAGAATAATTGGGTCTTTGTGGAGAAATCCTGCCCTAAAACCTCAACAAAGAAAATGGCCCACCAGCCTGGCCGTGGTGGCTCAGTGGTTGAGTGTCAACCTGTGAACCAGGAGGCCACGCTTCGATCCCGGTCAGGGCATGTGCCCAGGTTGCAGGCTTGATCCCCAGTCATGCAGGAGACAGCCAATCAATGATACTCTCTTGTCATTGATGTTTCTATCTCTCTTTCCCTCTCCCTTGCTCTCTGAAATCAATTAAAAAAAAAAAAGCCCACCTTTCCAAGGGCCGGACAGCTTTAGGGCCTCCCCAACCTCTTCATTTTAGAGAAGAGAGGCCTCCCCTGGTACCCAAAGCTCTTAAATTTCACCATTACTTGCCCCAGCCCGAGGCCTCCTGCCCCTGCCCCGTCTGGCTGGTGCTGGGTGGTTTATTGCTCTTTGTCGAATGGGATGAGTACACTGGCCTTTTATAAAGATCTGGTGAGGGCTGCGTAGGATGACCCCATCACCGGACGGACACCTTTCACCGCCTTTCCCTGCTAACAACTTCACTGAGATGTATTTTCATTTCATCAAAATCACTTTTCAAGGTGGAGCAAATCCTTTCCCCTGCCCTGCCCCACTGTTTGACCTCAGAAGCACTAGGTGATGTGACAGAACCTTAAGTGGGTGCGATGGGAGGAGAGACTGGGAGCCTTGGGGTCACCTTTACTGCATGCTGCCTGTGCAGGACCCCCCCCACCCCCGCCCCGTGCCGCAGATGGGCCAGGCACAAGCAGCCTGGAGGCTTCCGGAACAAATATTGTTCGGGAGGTTGTCATATTTTATTTTCTGTTTTGTTTTGAAAAGAAGCATTTCACCAAGAAGGCAAACTTCCTCAATGAAAACGGAGAGCACAGCGCCAGGAGCAGAACTGCGATGTGGGCCATTTCCAGGGGAGACAGATGGGCGCAGTCCCTGGCGGGGGTGTTGCCTTGTTCCGAGAAGGTCGCCCTGAGGCCACTCTGCAGAGGGGAGCACCAGCCGTAGATCAGACCGACCTGGGTCCTGAGTCCTGGGTCCCAGCTCAGGGCAGCTCTGGTCTTTCACGTCACTACATTCTGTGTTGGCAGATGAAGCACATCCTGCTCGTGGGACACTCGAGCTGCGTAGGACGCGTCTCTTGCACTTCTTCCACTCGGGTCCTTAGGTTCTGGCTCTTCTGCTATTGTCTCTAATTCTTATTCTTGAATCATCTCCTGGAGGGTGGGGGCCTGCTTTCCTCATCTGCACCCCAGCACCTAGCACCTCTCCTGGGGCGCTGGTGGAAGTGAGGCTGCTGTGCGCACCGCCTCCTCTTGGTGGAGCCAAGAGCAGGACCCGGCTCCTTTAGCCTGTGAGCCCTTATCCAAGGGCCGTGGGCTTTCCTGTCACGCTCAGCATTCCTAGCTCAGCGGACAGAGGGAGGAGTTCTCAGGGCGCAGGCGGGGGGGGGGGGGGGGGGGGGGGTGTACACAGTCTGTGTGTCTCTGAGGAGTCCTTGGTGGTCTGGTCGCTCGGGAGGGACACGGGCAGAGGAGGGGTGCTGGCTGCCCCATCACAGAGGCACAGGCCTGCTCTCTGGGGGACGTGGGAGACAGTCTCCCTGAGAAGAGCCAGGCCACCATCCGTCTTTTTGAGCTGTATAGCTAATGACAGATAAGTGGGGGGTGGAAATGTTCAAGCTTAGCAAAGTGCTTTAATAAAGATTGGTTTGCTCAATAACCATCACATTAAATCTAGAGGGAAATTTTGATGAGGAGCAGGATATTAGCATGATCTTAAAGTGTCCCTCTGTAGAACACGTGTACCTTTCAGGAGAAAACGCACTCTGTGAAGAAGCCAGATAGCACCGGACTGGGTGAAAACAGCCTGACTTGGACGTTGGAACACTGTGCTGGGTGAACTCGGCCAGTCGCAAAGGACCGCCTGTCCCTGCAGTGCACAGTGCACGATAGGAGAGTCCTGGCCCGGCCCATCGGCAGAGGCAGCAGTAATTGTCGGGGGAGGACGGGGCGGTTGAAGGACTAGAGAGTGATGCTGATGGAAGTGATGAAAATGATTTAACACTGATTATGGTCATGATTACAGAACTCTGACTACACTGAAGCCACTGAATTATTAAGGGTGAATGTTACCTTGTGTGAATTATATCTCAAAACTGTTAAAAATGAGCATTGGTGAGGAGGAACAGACAGACAGCACATGCCCTGATGTGACATCCTGCAAGGGACACACATCACTTCCGAGGTATTCTGGCTGGAGTGCAAATCCTGAGCTGACTGATGAGGAATGTCAGATAAGCCCACATAAAAGATGAAAAACATGAAAAATATGACAACTAAATGCAAAGCATGATCTTGGATTATATCTGATACTAGAGGAAAAATGAATACCAATAAGGACATTATTGAGATGGTTGAATATGAACTGGAATATGAGCTGTAGATTAGATAAAATATTATATTTGCCTGGCCAGTGTTGCTCAATGGTTGAGCATCGACCTAAGAACCAGAAGGTCATGGATCGATTTCCGGTCAGGGCACATGCCTGGACTGTGGGCTCAGTCCCCAGTGGGGGATGTTTAGGAGGCAGCTGTTAGATGATTCTCTCATCATTGATGTTCCTGTCTCTCCCTCTTCCTTCCTCCCTGAAATCAATAAAAATATATTTAAAAATATATCCATATCACATTTCCCAAAATTGATATCCATAATATGAAGATCTAAGAGAATGCCTTTGTTCTTTGGTAAAATATGGTTAGAAGCCAAACATAATGAAATATGAAGGAATGAAGGCCTATGATATATACAGCCTATTCACAAGTGGTTCAGAAAAATAATAACATGAAGAAAGAAAGAGAATGATAAACAAATGTAAAGTGTTAGAAACTGGCAATCTAGGTAAAAGGCGATGGGAGTTCTCTGTATTTTTCTTGAAGCTTCCCTGTAAGTTTGAAAGTATTTTAAAACCAAAAGTAAAAATATCAGATGGTTAGAAGCCAAATATACTCACATAGTTCATAGCAATTGCACCGAAATGCAAATTGCCTGAGTTAGTTGGTCATTTCTTACTGCTGAAGGCCTGTCTACCAGCTCTAACTCACTCAGGGGCCACCTTGAGCCACAAGAAGAAAGTTAAGGGGCAAGATGGTGTTGGCCCACAGATCCCAGACCCTCCAGAGAGGTTTCCCAGAGATCCCTGCTATTAAAAGCCCACGGTCACACCAAAGCTCACAGCAGCCTTTGGGAGTTCCAGCTACCCTCTGTTCCACAGGGCATGCTTGATTATTACAAAAGTGAGTTTCCCAGGAGGCTGGGGACAGTGCCCACAACGAGGTTCCTGGCAGGGGCTGGCTGGAACTGAGCGGGCTGCATTTGTAGCCGTCCTTTGGGACTGACCAGGAATGTAAATGCTTCAGCCAGAGCTGGACTAGATCCCAATGCTACAGAGCTGTTTGGAGAATCTGTTCTTTTCTTGGTCATTCCTTTTCTTGACCTGTCAGGATGGAGTTCAAGAAGCATTCATGGACCTCAAGCCATGACATCGCCACCCCAGGAAGGCATGGCCGAGCTACCTCTTCACCTTGACTATTCTGAGGGGTCATGTGAGCTGAACACACAACTGGAATCTCCCGTGGCCTGACTCAGAAGGGCACAAAAACATTACCACCTTAGGCCCAGTAAGTGGGGCTGTAAGGCTGAAGAAAGAAAGGAGGGCAGTGAAGGGTGCACTAAACCATACAGGTTGGGCTTGACCAAAAACATTTGGCTGGTCTTGAGCTTCAGTGCCGTGGCAGACTGAGTCATACATCCTGAGAGGAGGGCCTTGGGTACTGATCTGGGCTAATGGAAAGCCAAGCAAGGCCATGGTTTTGGCAAGATACCTGACTGCTTGGGCCCACTCTGCTGTGTGTTTTATTTCCCCTACTAGCTTCTCACCTAAGTCCAATGCAGCCGATGTCGCAGAATGTTCTCGATCTCCTGGTGCAGGTTTCCCTGAAGAATTGAGAGCTGGGTCTACACTGTGTCAGGATGCTTGGCCATCAACTGAAGCACTCCTTAAAGACAGTCGGGGGGTGGGGAGCACTGATGTCTCCTCGGTGCTGTTTGGAGAGACATCCTTTCAAATTCTGCGTGGGTTCCCCACCCACCACACCCAGACAGTAGGGGATTGGCACAACCATCAATCATGAGGGGAAACACTCTTGATGCTTTTTATTTTTTAAAATATATTTTATTGATTTTACAGAGAAGAAGGGAGAGGGATAGAGAGTTAGAAACATCGATGAGAGAGAAACATGGGTTAGCTGCCTCCCACATGCCCCCACCCCCTCCCCACTGGAGATCAAGCCCACAACCAAAGTACATGCCCTGGACCACAATCCAACCCAGGACCCTTCAGTCTCCAGGCCAATGCTCTATCCACTGAGCCACACCGGTCAGGGCTACACTTGATTCTTAATGTTAAGTCTGAATACAATACCAGCTAGGGGGTAAAGGGTACAACGATGAAATTAAAATGCATTGAAATCAATCATCTCCTCTTTTGGGTTATCAGGTCTACCTACCAGTCTAATTTTGGGTTTTCATTCGTCATGTGGGTTAGTCTTACCTCTTCAATGACACTTTCTCTGTGTCTCCCCCAAAGTGTGTGGGCCAGTGTAGAGCACTCAGCAGGACCCCAGCAAACTGCTGACTGAGAGAGAGAGAGTGCGCTGGAGGGGGAGGGGGGTGGCGAGCTCGCTCTGCCAGGCTGCAACCCAGTACCCCGGCTTCTCATTTCAGTGCTGTCCTAACAACACCCTTGGCTCAGTGGTGCTCTCTGTCCCTGTCCAAGCTCCACTTGGTACCCATCTGAAGCAAGGGTGGTTTCATTCTTGCCTCCTGTCTGTGCGGAGATTGTAAAGGAAATAAGATTCTATGTACCATGTGCCTTTAAGTCGGGAGGTGACTGGAAGCTCCGCTCCAAGCCTGGTCTCATGCTCTCAGTCTGAAGGGAGTGAGAAGTACACTTGCAGAGGTGGTGGGAGAGGAAGCTTTCCCCCATTGCTCTCTGCCCTCCCCATCCCTTCACTTCCCTAGCCTGCCTCACCTGCTCCCCGTGTGCTGACCAGGGGGAGGCGAAGGAGGGATGGAAGAAGGGAGGAGAGAGGCTGGGTGTTGGCTCCTCCAGCCCTGACCATGGCCATGGCCTCTGTCCTGCAGTCCTCCCCCACCTCAGCCCTCTCCAGACCAAGACAGTGTTCCTTCCCCTCCCTTCCCCTCAGGCTTCTTCTCATCCTCGCATCTCATCTTCTGTGGCCTCTGTGAGTTGTTCCCTCAGTTTCCTGCAGAGACGCCGCTGGCTCAGGATGTTTGTTCCTAGCACCCTAACTGGGCTGTGGGACCCTGACCCACCCCCTGGCACCACTGTTGCCTCCCACCCTGCTCCAGGCCCCCTAGTTTCCTAAAGAAGTTGGATTCTCACATCTTCCTCCTCGAAGCTCGGGAACAGCCTGCCCAGGAGCCAGAGTGCCTTCTGCTGCGGAGCGTGGGCGCCCAGCCTCCAAAAGGCTCTGCTCGTGAGATGCCAAGCTCCCACAGGGCCGGGGGAGGGGCAAAGGGGAGCAGGGCGGGGGCCACAGACATGTGAGCTCTGAGGGCCCAAACCAGCACTCGTCCTCCTGTGATTTCCTTTATGGGTTTCCATGTCCTTGCTTAGCACAGGCGCCAGCCTCGGCCCCTCCCTGGGCAGCTCTGGCTCCTGTGCTTGGCCCAGAGATCTCTGCCCACCTGCCCCGCACCCTCCCCAGCGAGAGCCAGGCTCTGCCCCTTTCCTCCCGGAAGTCCAGGTCCCTGGCAGCTTTGTGGCCCCATGAGCCACTGCCCTCCTTCAGCCTGGAGCCTCCCTGTCTTTTCTTACCTGCTCCTGGCTGGGTCCCCCTGTCCCCCTCCCCCCTTTCCCTCACACGCGTCCACAGACTGCCGGCTTCCAGAACGGGCTCGCCGTTCTCCAGTGACTGCGGGCTATTTCATCCTCCTGATCATTTCGGAAGGTGCGACCTCTGCCCGGCCTGTTCCTCCTTTCCCTTCCTGCCGAGAAAGACTGAAAGCAAATCGTCCCAGTCCAGGTGCCACTCCCTAGGACCCATCGTCATCTTGCCTTTTGTCCATTTCCTTCCTCCGCCCCTGGCCACCTCCTTTGAGGTTGGAAACCAGCTAGAGAATAAAATGGTCTGTTCACAGTGTGATCTTCCACTCGCAACAAGACCCTCACTGTTTGAGCTGGAAAAGCCCAATCACTCCTTGTGAGAAGTCATCAAAATACACCCAGTACATTTCGTCTTTACAAAAGACACCAGCGATTACGCAAAGGATGTGCATCCGATGACACTTCAAGAGCACACATGTTCTGGTGGGCATGCTGGACCCCACCTCCCCTCCTGTGTGATTGGCGGCAGCCTCTGAGACACGGGGCTGTCACCGCGGCAGGAGCTGCTGCACCTGCTGAAGTCTCAGTTAGCCATGGGCTTGTCTGCGGATGGGGAAGGCAGCGGCGTCAGCGACGTGGGGGAGAGAGGAAGCGAGCGTGTGTCAGCAAGGCGGGTGTCGCCACATTCAGCTCACCAGAGGGGCTTGCTGTCATTTTCCAGAAGAAATCGAAAGGGCAGCCTCTTTTTAGGAAAAGAAACCCAAGTCACACTTTGCTTTCCCAGATGCAGCCCCTGTGCCGGGGAGCCAGGGCCAGGCCCTCGTTCCTGACTTTGGCCGTCACGCCACGAAGCACACTCGGTGCTTGTTGCCACCCGCATGTTCACTAATGCCCAGAAGGAAACAGATTTTAGGTTTTTCTAAGTGGGTTTTGGCAATTTGCTATTTTAAAAATACTTGTGAGACCTTTACAGTTGCCATGGTGATGTAATTTCCATAAACATGATATTTGTGGGGATTTTTGCACATTCAAGGCTGGGGTTGATACACCGAGCTGGGGGGTAAGTAGGTGGTGAATTTGGCAGCCGGCCCGTTGCTGCTTTCCTCACAGGCTGCAAATCTAGTTTCAGGAGCGTGTGTTTACGGTGAGACTGCTGGGTGACCTGTGGGGAGAGACCGGCTGCTCCTGGACAAAGCCACAGGGTCTGGGCCCTGGGCACCCACTCTGCTGCTCAGTAGTCCTGCCAGGTCAGGGTGACTTGCAGTCTCTCCCCAAACCTCGGCTGCATAGAGCTGGCCCCGGAGCTGCCCAAGGCTGTCAAGAGCCTGAGTCCTCCTTTCTCCTGTGCACGCCCATCCGGAAAAGTCCCTTTCATGCACAACACGGCTGCGATGCTGAACAGGCCCCGTGGAAACCACAGGAGGTAAAGTAGGGCAATAAAGGAGCCATGGGTGAGAAACGGGCAGCTCTAGGGCCATTTCGATGCCTGTGGTTGAGCAAGAGCAGCTTTAACTAGAAAAGAGGCAGACAGTCCTGATGGCACCAGCCTTCCTTTCGTCAGAGATGTGTGTGGTGTTTGGGCTCGAGGGGCTTCCCTGAGCTTACTGCCACCCTTGTTTCCCAGCAAATAGGACATACAGAGGGGCAGGGGAGAAGCAGAACAAACAGAAGAGAGAATCTTCTAATAACGAGAACCGTTTTGGAAAAGAAATGAATGTAAAAGGAGCTGAAGGCGGGGTGCCAGCACGAGAGAATCCCAGAGGCTCGAGGGGTGTAGTTGAGCACCTGGCGCAGCCTCGGGGTTCGTCTCCTGCAGAACCGTGAGCCGCAGGAGTCATAATTACTAGAAAGCCATCGTGTGGGCTGTCAGCACCGGCAGCACCGGCAGTGTGAACGGGGCCCAGGAGGACGTGCCAGACTCCCGGCTGGTGTGCTCACCGCTCCCTGACCGCCAGGCTGCCCTGCCCGGAGAGGCTGTGTGCACACCTGGTGTGTGCCCCTGGGAACCTGCACACCTGGGGCCTTGCACGTGTGTGCATGTGTGAGCCTGAACGTCTGGTGTGCACATGTACACTGAACCTGCACACACATGTGTAATAGCACATGTAAACATGCATATCTGTTGTGTATACACTCATGAGCCTGCATACATGTGCGCACACATGTGTGAGCCTGCACACCTGGTGCCTTGTATGTGCACCTACATGCAAGTCTGCATGTGCAGTGTGTGCATGTACATGTGAATCTGCACACTCATGTATGAATGTGTACGCCCATTGTGTGTACACACCTGAGCCTGTATATACATGTGCATACATGCTTGAGCCTTCATGCCTAGTGCACGTGCACATGTGAGCCTACACAGCCAGTGCCCCAAATGTGCACAGGACCAGTGTTCATTCAGAGGTTCGCACACGTCTGAATGGTGGAAGCACCAACACACGCAGACGGCCTCGCTCTCATGTTGGGAAAAGGCCAGGGGACTGTCCAGGCCGCAGGCTCTGGCGACAGCAGCAGCGGCTGCCGCCTTGTGCTTAACTGTGTTTATTGAAAACCAGAGTGATGAATGAGGGACGTTGCAGGACATTTTGTGCTTTGAGAGTCGTGAGGCTCCGGGTAAGGCTCATTCCTGGGCGAGCAGGTTAAGGCCGAGGATGTGGGGCAGCTCTGCCGCGGGGCTCCCCTGCCTGGGGCGCCGTGTGATGCCGTCAGCCCTGGGAGGGAGCCCGTCTGTGAAAGGCGCCAGCCTCAGGGACGCCTTCCGGCTGCCTGGAGGGGGGCCCAGGCATGGACTTTGGCCTGAAATGTCCCGAGGAGTGTGACGTGGAAAGCTGCCAGAGGCGGCTCACCACCCACCCCGAGGGGGCACCTCGGTGCCTGCAGCCTGCCCACCTCTTCCCTTGCACACATCACACTTAAAGCCGAGAAAGGCCCGAGCAGGCAGCGGGGAGCACAGGGGCTCTCCACCGGCCGGTGGCGATGTGGGGAGCTGTGCCCCCTGAGAGGCTCCCCCTGCCCCAGGGTCAGGAAGCCAGACACTTGCGAGGAAGGAGAAGATTTCGTTCTCTGGGAGGGAGCAAGTAGCAGAACCGCCTGTGCCTGCCCAGAGGCGGCCTCGGGGGAGAAGCCCCCGTGGGTTCGGAGCAAAGCACATTTGGTGATGTGGAGTCAGGAGCCCAAACTATTTGTTTATTTTCGAGGTGCTTCCCTAAATCCTGGGGACCTTTTTCTGGGTATAACTTTCTTATTTTGCTGAGGGTCTAAATCCTACTCTGCTATTGGAGAACTGTGTGACCTTGAGCCAGTTAAGTACCCTCTCTGTGCCTTCGTTTCTTCATTGGCAAAATGGAGATAATAATAGTACCCACTTCACAGGATTCCTTTAAAGGTGAAATGAGCAATTACACATGAAGTGCCTAAAACAGTGCTTGGAACATATTATTACAATTTATTCCCTATTTCTGAAGGATATCTATATTTAAAGCTCCCCTCCTTCTACGTCCCAGCTTCTGGTAAGTAGGAATTTGGCTTTTTTTTTCTTTTTCTTCAAAGATTCCTTTTGTAAAAAGAGCCCCATTGGGAGCCTCATTGGGTGGCGCTCTGTGGCCCTGAAGCCAGGGCTATGAAGCCGCCTCTGGGCGAGAGATCAGGCTGGATTTGGTCTGAAGCATGTTTAACTCGGGGCCTCTCTACAGAGAACAGAAATCTTAAAAGGAGCCCCTGGGACAGGCCCCTAGCTTGCTGGTCCTGGGGGTCAGCACAGGTTAGGACCCCTCCTCTCCCCTCAGCTGAGCTGGCCCCTCCCCGGAGGCTGCCCTCAGGAGCCAGTATGGAGCCGCAGGCAGGCATCCTTAGCCAGGACGGCCTTTCTGCCCACGGCCATCCCCCAACTCTGAAGCGGCTCCTCTGTTGGGGGCATTGGAGCAGGTTGTTGCCTGCTCGGCATTGCGCCCAGAAACAGCTGCTGGTGTGGCTGAGGGGCCCAAGAGGAGGCTGCATTTGAGTGAGGAGGAATGTGCTTTTATGGAGCTGGGTGTTTGTCTCCTAGCAACAGCCCCATCCAAAGCACACGGCACTGCCAGAGCATCCAGCGATGCCCATGAGCACCATATAAAATACAATGAGATCTGTGAGGAGGAGAGCTCATCTGAACTAGTGCCTTCAGCAGGTGGAAACCTCGGGCCCTGAGCAGAGGCAGCAGCTGTTGATCTACTGAGCCAGTCAAACTCGCGAGAGGGCTGCACGCACGTTTATTCGGCCGCGTTTGCCTTTGAGCTTGGCATGCTTGGTCTTGACCAAGAGAGACCATCACTAAACCGCTCCCCACCCACCACCTTCCCTGGCCCCACAGCCCAGTGCCCCATCATGTCCTGCCTGTGGCTGTGGACAGAATTGTGACCCCCAAATCTGTAAGCGGGAGCCCCCACCCTGCATGTGTCTCTATTTGGAGACGGGCCCTGTAGGGGGTCATTAAGGTTTAAGCGAGGCCATCACGGTGGGGCAGGGAAGGCTTGAGCGCCTTTATAGGAAGAGGCACCAGAGGCTTTCGCGCTGTCTCTCTGCCTGGCGAGAACAGGGAGCTGGTGATACCGAACAGCCTCTACAACTGTGAGGACTCGGCCCGGCTGCCTGAGCCGGGCAGCCGCTATCTTAACGTTGGGCCAAAGGAGAGTCTGAGGTGCAAAGAGCCCGACTGCCCACCCAGGCAGAGCCGGGGCCGCCCCACCAGCGCCGGGGCAAGGAGCGCCTTCCTCGAGGGGTCTGTGGACCCAAGGACACTTGGCAGACCGCAGGGCGTGGGCCCCAGACCGCAGGACGCAGACCGCAGGACGCAGACCGCAGGGCGTGGACCCCAGACCGCAGGACGCAGACCGCAGGACGCAGACCGCAGGGCGTGGACCCCAGACCGCAGGACGCAGACCGCAGGACGTGGGCCCCAGACCGCAGGACGCAGACCGCAGGACGCAGACCGCAGGGCGTGGACCCCAGACCGCAGGACGCAGACCGCAGGACGCAGACCGCAGGGCGTGGACCCCAGACCGCAGGACGCAGACCGCAGGGCGTGGACCCCAGACCGCAGGACGCAGACCGCAGGACGCAGACCGCAGGGCGTGGACCCCAGACCGCAGGACGCAGACCGCAGGGCGTGGGCCCCAGACCGCAGGACGCAGACCGCAGGGCGTGGACCCCAGACCGCAGGACGCAGACCGCAGGGCGTGGACCCCAGACCGCAGGACGCAGACCGCAGGGCGTGGGCCCCAGACCGCAGGACGCAGACCGCAGGGCGTGGACCCCAGACCGCAGGACGCAGACCGCTGGACGTGGGCCCCAGACCGCAGGACGCAGACCGCAGGGCGTGAACCCCAGACCGCAGGACGCAGACCGCAGGGCGTGGGCCCCAGACCGCAGGACGCAGGGCGTGGACCCCAGACCGCAGGACGCAGACCGCAGGGCGTGGGCCCCAGACCGCAGGACGCAGACCGCAGGGCGTGGGCCCCAGACCGCAGGACGCAGACCGCAGGGCGTGGGCCCCAGGCCGCAGGACGCAGACCGCAGGACGCAGGGCGTGGACCCCAGGCCGCAGGACGCAGACCGCAGGGCGTGGACCCCAGACCGCAGGACGCAGACCGCAGGGCGTGGGCCCCAGACCGCAGGACGCAGGGCGTGGACCCCAGACCGCAGGACGCAGACCGCAGGACGCAGGGCGTGGACCCCAGACCGCAGGACGCAGACCGCAGGACGCAGACCGCAGGGTGTGGACCCCAGACCGCAGGACGCAGACCGCAGGACGCAGGGCGTGGACCCCAGACCGCAGGACGCAGACCGCAGGACGCAGACCGCAGGGTGTGGACCCCAGACCGCAGGGCGTGGACCCCAGACCGCAGGACGCAGACTGCAGGACGCAGACCGCAGGGCGTGGGCCCCAGACCGCAGGACGCAGACCGTAGGGCACAGGACCCGAGGAGCAGGCCTGCCTGCCGAGCCCTTGGGAGTCCTCAGCCGGACTGGGAGCACCTGAGCGTGGGCTGCACATGGCCTCCCTCCGCCTTCCTCCATACTCCCTGGGCCTCCGGGAGCCTGGGTGCCTCTCAGCGGAGCAGAGCCGCCCCCTTTACCGCTGCCATGTAGGCCTTTAGTGACCACAGGGCTCCCCCAGGTCTCTGGCACCTGGGTCATGTCCCGCTGCCAAACAAGGACCCACAGGTCCGCCCTGGGCGGGAGCCGCTCTGCCTGCTCACTGGGAAGGATGTGCTGGGTCGGAGCTTCCCTCCAGGGGCCGCCTGGGAGCTCGGGGTGCCCTGTCGCAGCCCCAGCAGAGCCCACAACCTCGCTTTTCCTCCTGTGCCCGTGCCTGTGTGCCGCCTGCCCCTCGGGTGCGTGCCACCCGCCTTCTCTGTGGCTTCGCCTCTGGCCTTGGGTCAGTGGGCTCCTTCCCCCGGTCGGAGGTCTCCTGTTTTCTCTTCCACGGGATTTGCAAATCTGACTGCATGTTAGAATTGGCTCGGGAATGTTTTATTCTCAAACAAGTAATCCCAGGACCTCGCCCTGGGCCTCCAGGGGCTGGAGGTGGGGCCTGGAACTGCATTAAAAAAAAAAAAAAACAAAAAAAAACTCACTCCGAGGTTTCTGATGCACAAACCAGGCTACAAAACTGCTGTAGCTCCCACACCCCTCACCTCTCACCTTAAGACCCTTGACACCCACATCACTCTCATGGGTCACATAGTCACCCCCCTGCCCGGCAGCTTCTCCCCGCAGGTGTACACGCTTGTTTCTCCCGGGACTGGGACAGAGTGTCCTCGCCACATCCTGCAATCCACTCCTCATTCTCGCCTCTGATCTCTGACAGCTGCTCCCATCCGACCGCCATTCCTTCTGTCTGGCTGGTCGCGTGGCCTCGGCTAGTCCCTCCCCATCTCTGCAGCAGGCGACCCACACGGTCTCCCCTCCCGCATCTGGACGCCTCCCTCACCACCCTGACTGGCCCCCTCCGTCCCCTTTCTGTGCTCACTAAGAAATCCATATCCCCCAGGTCTTTCCTGGCATTCCATGCCCTCCTGGCGTGGCCTCATTCACTTCAGTCCCCAGCCCTGTCCTCTGCTCTCCTCAGCTGGTGGACACGCCTCTCGCTTTCCCATCTGGTTATGGCTGCCCCTCACCCTGTGCCCTGGCCCCTCCTTCCCCATCACGAATTTGGCCGCTGATTCTGGAAACACAACCTCCTCTCCCTCCGTGAGTCCTTCCCACTGCCTCTCCCGCCAGGATTTCTGCTGTGTCCCTCTTACCAGCCTTCCTCACCCCTCCCGCCCGTCCTCCCCTTGGGACCACAGTGCCTTGGGGCCACAACCTCTTGAGGGCCACAGCGCTTGGGGCTGGTTCTAAAACTCAGCGCTGGTTGCATCATTCCCTGTCAAAACCCTTCCCAGGGCTGCCAGCAGCCTGAAGAGGAAGGCTGGGGTGTGGGTCCCACACCCGTCTGACCTCTGCCCACCTCGGCCTTGTTCTTCCGTGTTCTTTAAACCAAAGTCTGCGCTGGCCTGGTTTTCCTCCACGTCCAGCAGCCACGCAGTCCCCGCACCTCTGAGCTCCAGGTGTTCACGCCAGTTGTTGCTGGGATGCCCTTCGCCCTCCTTCCCTGGCCTTTCCACCAGCTTTCCACACCTTGCCCCCATCCCCTACTATCCGTGGAGTCTTCCTGACACGACCCAGCAGAATTCCTCACTGCTCCTTTGTGGCCTGTTCCCTCCGGAGTGTGAGCTCCTGGGTGGAGGTGGGAGTGGGGGTGGGGGTGGACCCAGCCCCACTGCCCACGTAGACTCCATTGCCAGGATGCGGCACAGGCACCTGGTGGGTGCTTGAGAAGGAGAATAAACCCATCACTTTTTAATTATTTAAACTAGTTGCCTGGTGCACGAAATTTGTACCCATTAAAAGGACCCAGAGTCATGTCCCCACCCACCCATGTGCCTCAAAATCATGTGAGACCCAGACTCGGCCACCCCCTGCATTGGGCTAGATCCAAACTCCCCAGTCCCACCCTTGTCAAGCCCCACTGGGCAGGAGTGTAGCCTCAATCCCCAGGCCAGGCACCAGGATGTGGAGCATGGCCTGAGGTCCCCCAGATGGGGTCGGGGTGGTGCCTTGAGGTCCCCCGTCAAGCTCTGCTGGGTGGGGAGCATGGCCTGAGGTCCCTTGTCAAGCCCTACTAGGCAGGGGGTCACAGCTTCAGGTTCCCTGCTCTGGTGCTGGGACAGGGGAGTGGCCTGAGGCCCCTGGCCTGGTGCCAGGGTGGAGGGCATGGCCTGAAGTCCCCTGTCAAGCCCTGCCAGATGGGGGGCACAGTCTGAGGTCCCCTGTCAAGCTCCACGGGGGTGGGAGAGGGCGTCGCCTCAAGTCCCTGCTGATTGCTCGTTAAGGCTTCTTAAGGGAACTTGGTCTCAGCTGTGGGTGCAGCCATCTTTGTGACAGAGTGATGGTCAATTAACATATTCCGTCTTTATCAGACAGCATCATTAACACCTTCATATGAAAATGTGCTAAAATTATTACTATTATTTTAAATCTTTATTGTTCAGATTACTTTAGATGTTCCTCTTTGTTCACCCCATAGCACCCCTCTACCCGGTTCCCACCCCACCCAAGGCCCTTGGCCCCGCACTGTCCTCCTCCATAGGAGTAAGATCTTTGTCCAATATCTTCCCACACCCTCCACATCTTCTTCCCCCTGAGAATTGTCATTCTGTACCCTTTCCATGCCCCTAATTCTATTACATTCACCAGTTTGTTCTGTTCATCAGATTTTTTATTCATTTGATTTTTATATTCATTTGATAAGTATTTGTTGTCACTTTGTTGTTCATAATTTGTTATCTTTACCTTTTTCTTCTTCTTCCTCTTCTTAAAGAACTAGAGGCCCAGTGCACAAAATTCGTGCAGGGTGTGTATGTCCCCTCAGCGCAGCCTACACCCTCTCTAATCCAGGACTCTTCGGGGGACGTCCCTCTCACAGTCCTGGACTGCTGGTTCCTAACGCTCACCTGCCTGCCAGCCTGGTCATCCCCAACTGCCCCCCACCTGCCACCTTCCGCCCCACGCAGCCTTCTGTTCAGTCATGTGGTCATCCCTTACTAACCCCTGCTGGCCTGGTCATAGGAGCCATCTTATGGGAACATGATGGTCAGTTTGCATATCACCTCTTTATTATATATGATGACACCCTTCAGCATTTCATATAACACTGGTTTGGTGGTAATGAATGCCTTTAGCTTTTTCTTGTCTGTGAAGTTCTTTATCTGGCCTTCAATTCTGAATAATAGCTTTGCTGGGTAGAGTAATCTTGGTTGTAGGTTCTTGCTATTCATCACTTTGTATATTTCTTAATTCCTTCTGGCCTGCATAGTTTCTGTTGAGAAATCAGCTGACAGTTGTATGGGTACTTTGTAGGTAACTAACAGTTTCCCACACCCCCTCTTTGTCTTTTTCCCTTGGCATTTTAATTATGATGTGTCTTTTAAAAATATATATATTTTATTGATTTTTTACAGAGCGGAAGGGAGAGGGATAGAAAGTCAGAAACATCGATGAGAGAGAGAGACATCGATCAGCTGCCTCTTGCACGCCCCCTACTGGGGATGTGCCCACAGCCAAGGTACATGCTCTTGCTGGAATCCAACCGGGGACCCTTCAGTCTGCAGTCCGATGCTCTATCCACTGAGCCAAACCGGTCTCGGCTATAATGCTGTGTCTTAATGTGGTCCTCTTTGGATTCCTTTTGTTTGGGGTTCTCTGAGCTTCCTGGACTTGTAAGTCTATTCTTTCACCAGGTGGGGGAAGTTTTCTGTAATTATTTCTTCAAATAGGTTTTCAATATCTTGCTCTCTCTCTTCTTCTGGCACCCCCATAATTTGGATGTTGTTACACTTAAAGTTGTCCCAGAAGCTCCTTACACTGTCTTCATATTTTTGGATTCTTTTTTTTCTCTTTGCTCTTCCAGTTAGGTGTTTTTTGCTTCCTCATATTTCAAATCTTTGACTTGATTATTGCAATCCTCTAGTCTACTGTTGAATCTCTGTATATTATTCTTTATTTTAGTCAGTGTATGCTTAATTTCTTACTGGTCTTTTTTCCATTTTTTTTGGCATGCTCACTAAGATCCTTGGAGGTTTCTAGAAGGTTCTTGAGTAACCTTATAACTGTGGTTTCGAACTCAATATCCAGTATTTCGCTTTCATTCATTTATGACATGTTTCTTTGTCTCTGCATTTTGGCTGCTTCCCTGTGTTTGTTTCTATGTACTGGGTAGCTGCTATGTTTCCTTGAGTTGATAGAATGGCCTCATCTAGTAGGTGTCCTATAGGACCCAGTGGCTCAGCCTCCTCAGCCACCTGAGGTGGATACTCTTGGTGCACCCCTTTGTGGGCTGTGTGCACAGTCTTGTTGTAGTTAAACCTTGATTGCTGTTGGTATCACTGGAAGGAACTGACCTCCAGGCCCATTGGCTGTGGGTACCAGTCCTGCTCCAGAGGGGTCCTAGTGCAGAAACAATGACCACTGTGAGTACTTCTGTCTGAAAGAAAGCCATCCTCTCATTCCTGCCCCGATGCCAGACACTCTAGTTTCTCCCCTTATGTGTCTGGGTCCCTCAGAGAATCACCCGGAACTGGAGCTCAGAGCAAGCCGGAGCTTGTATCTTCCTCCTGGTTAAAAGAGCAGCACATCCAGGTGCCAGCACTTTCTGTGCCTCTGCCCCTCCTACCAGTCTGACTGCACTTTCTTCACCTCTCCAGTTTCAGGACTTCCGCTCAGCCAGCTTTCCCATGGTTCTAGATGATCATTGTTCTGTCTTTTAGTTGTAAATTTGATGTGGTCGTGAGAGGCAGCAAGTACAGGTGTTTACCTTTGTTCCTCCTTAAAATTATTTTTTAAATTTCCTGTTGAATTGGATAGATTTGACTTGATTATTGCAATCCTCTAGTCTACTGTTGAATCTCTGTATATTATTCATGATTAAAATGATGTTTTTATACTATAAATCCACCCACTTAATTCTTCTGTGCATATGTTAATTTATATGACAAAAGGGACCTATTACTGTTGTTTCTTAGTGAAATTATTTATCCAAATTATCATTAATAAGTTCATTAATAATAATGTATCTAAATGAGTGCAAGTGAAGGTATGATAAGGTATATGTCGTGCAGGTCAGTTGTTCACAATGTGCTTGTCATTTCATAGGTGTCTTACAGTTACCACGAGCGCGTCCATGCAGTAGCAGAGAGAGTGGTGAATAGAAGTCCCTCCCACATCACCTGCCTGAGGTGGTCCCCTCTTGCACACAAGTCTCTCTCCCCGCAAATTCTTTCTGTTGTGGCAAAGTACACACAACATGAAATTTACCTTCTCCATCATTCTTCAGTTCATGGCTCAGTGCCAAGCACATGCACACTGCTGTGCAGCTCACCACCACTCATCGCAGAACACTTTTATCTGTAAACAAAAACTCTGCTCCCTTAAACCCTAACTTCCCGTCTGCCCCTCCTCTCTGCCTCTGGAAGCCGCCACTGTTCTATTTCCATCAATGAATTTGACTCCTCTAAGTACCTCGTATATGTGAAACCAACAGTCTTTGTCTTTTGTGACTGGCTTACTTAACTTAGCTGATATTCTCATTCCATGTGGAAGCGTGTGACAGAATTTCCTTCCTTTTTAAGGCTGAATACTGTTCTGTGGATGGATATGCCACATTTTACTTATTCATCCATCCATCCATCCATCTATGGACAACAGGGCTGCCTTTATGTTGTGAATAACGCGGGTGTACAGATGCTCTGTGAGATTCTGTTTTCAGTTCCTTGGGAATATATTTAGTTTTCCTTTCTTGAGGAACTGCTCTCCTGTTTCCCAGGGCGGCCACCCCAGCTTCCCTGGTTTTCCATGTATGGAGGCAGCACCCTGGTCAAGAAGAGCTCAGACTCTACACCAGGCTGGTCTGGGTCTGAATCGGGCTGTGCCATGTGGGCAAGGCATTCAGCCTCTCTGGGCTTGGCCACCACATCTGTAGAATGGGGTGCCAATGACCGCCTCCAGGGGTGGAATTGGCCCACCATCTGTAGAATGGGGTGCTAATGACTACCTCCAGGGGTGGGAGAGTCCAGGGGACGCTGTCTGAGGGCAGGGCGTTGTAGCTGAGTAGATATCGGTATCTGTGCTTTTGCACTTGAGACCCCCACGTGTTCTTGCTCTTTTCATGCCCCCTTCCAATTTGGTAGTGTTCTCTTTAAAAACGTTTTACAACACATCTTTAGAGAGAGGCGGGCAGTGAGGGGTAGAGAGAGACATCATCTGTCAGCTGCCTCCTGCCCGTCCCCTACTGGGATCAGCCTGAACCCAGGCCTGTGCCTGATGGGGACTGAAACCAGTGGCCTCTGGGTTCATGGTGAATGCTCAGCCGGGAGCCATGCTGGAGGGCAGTGTGCTCTTTTTTAATGTTGTCAGCGCGTTCAGCTCATATGCCACATGCGTGATGTCTGGCCAAGGCTGAGGGTGTGGCGCACACTTCTCCATGAGCCCATGGCCCTGTGTCCCGTCCTCCGTGAGCCCGCAGTGCCCACCCCAGCCTTTCTCAGCTGCACCTTCTCTGAGTCCATCTTTCTCAGACACTCCAATCTGCCAGCATTCTGCGGACAAATTACCTTTCCTAGCCCCCTGCTCCCAGGTGTTACTCTCCTGCTCAAAACGGTCAGAGCTCAGTTCCCGACACACTGGGCCAGGCCCCTCTCCAGACACTCAGAGCCCTCGCAGGTGCCCTGAGCAGCCCCTCCCATGCCACCACTCCTGCCCTATGGCACCCCTGCCCTGCTACTAATGGCAGGGACTCGCCATGCCCTCTGTGTCCCCCAAGCCCGGGGCAGCCCAATGGTGGGCCTCCTCCAGGGGCTGCACTGGCCTCTCCGTGTGGGGACAGGGGGAGTGCCTGGTCTGAGCGGGAAGGGGCTGGACACGGGCTGCTTGTCTCCAAGCTCCCGCAGGGCGGGCAGCGTCCGGCGGCAAGGAGCATGCGCAGCGTCTTAAGCACCCTAACTTGCTGTCCCCTCGGCTTCACAGGGACGTTCGTCTCGGCCTTTGCTGTGCTGTGCGGGGCCCGCACTGACCTCCCCGACAGGCACGTGTGCTGCGTTTTCTGGCTGAACATTGCGGCCGCCCTCATCCAGATCCTCACGGCCATTGTCATGGTGGGCTGGATCATGAGCATCTTCTGGGGCATGGACATGGTCATCCTGGCCAGTGAGTAGCCATGGGCCACACCTCCCTGTGGGTGGGGCTGGAGGAGGAGCAGGCTGACCATCTGTAGTCTGGGTGTCTGACCTTCAGGGCATGGGCATGTGGCTCGGAGATGTGCTGAGCCTACTCCTCCTCCGAGGGCTCACCTCTGTCCTCAGGGGTGTTGGAGTCTGTGCCCCCCGGCAGAGGGGCCTCCCTGCACGCCCAGCCCCACGCCTGCAGGGACTTCTGGGTGCGGATAGGCGGAGACTAAGCTAGGGAGGGTGAGTGAGAGGGCAGGAACCCCTATCCATCTCTGACAGCACCGGTGGCAGGAGTGTGGCCTAGGGGGCTCGAGTCCCTGTGCCCACCGAGCCCTGCGCCTCCACCATGCACTTTTCAGAAAGAAGGGAAAGACCACTTGGTGCATTTGCTCACGGACACCCTGTGATTGTGTGTTTTACAGGCAGAGCAGCATAATTTCTCCTTTAAACTAAGCTCTTTGTTGCTTGATTCAAAAGCCTTACTTCTTCCCTGGGATTGCGTGGCCCTTCACCAACAACTTCACACCAACTCTGTACCCAGGACCATGGGGCCTGAGTCTCAGCAATAACATAGAGCCCTCCTCGCCTTGCCGTAGATGAGGACATAGAAGGCCCAGAAGTACCGATGGGAACCCCATCGCTGCCTCACTTCCCATCACTCAGCCTGTTGACTCAGCCAGAGCCCCATCTTCTATGGCTGGTGTGGGGGCCATAACTGGGCTGCAGGATCATCCAGAACTCCCACCCCACCCCTCCTACTGATCCCAACCTGAGTCTTCCCTGGGGTCAGAGCCAGCTCCCTGGATGTCTGTACACTGTTCCTGGGGTACTGTCTTCATGTCAGACGTTTCAGAGCACTGTTTGGGGATGGACGTGGGGACTGCACAAGAAAACCCACCAGGCTTCACTGCTACCCACTTCCCGCCTGCTCCCAGACTTGCTCACGAATCTCAGCACAACGTGTCTTTGTACTTTTTCCAAAAATTAAGCCCCCCTCAAAGGATGAAGAATTGCCATTCTTGAGATGGTGCCATGGGCCTGGGTGGGCCCAAACAACATTGCAGTGTGTGTCCCAGAATGACAAGTCTGAAGGGAATAACCACAACTGACTTGACCCCTGGCCAACAGCTGGACAGAGGCTGCTCTTTCTGTCCCTCCAGCCCCTTCCCATAAGAATGAAGAAAACTCTTCCGTTGTAACCACGCAGGAAGATCTCTCACATGGCATGTCACACCTTACCATAAAACAACAACAAACTCCTCAGAAGGAATCAGAGAAATACAGGTCAAAGTAGAAGTTAAAATGGGGAACTTACAAGGACACTGCTCTAATATATATATTATTGATTTCAGAGAGGACAGAAGAAGTAGAGAGAGATAGAAACATCAATGATGAGAGAGAATCATTGATTGGCTGCCTCTTGCACGCCCCACACTGGGATTGAGCCCACAACCCAGGCATGTGCTCTTGACTAGAATCAAATTGAACCTGGAACCTTTCAGTCCGAAGACAACCCTCTATTCACTGAGCCAAGTTGGCTAGGGTTCTACTCTACTTATATTAACAATAAATAAATTAACTATAAGGAACAACAGCCTGTCTTGGTCATGGATCAATAAATATTTGATAATTTTACAGTCACTTATTTCTACTGCCTTGCCCTTAGCAGACATAACCAATCAATTGCTACACTTTCTGCTGAATGATCTCACGATGTGGGCATCAGGCAGTCGCTGCCAATTGATCCAATACGTTAGCAGATAAAATTTGCTTGCCTCCTGGGCCTGGGTCTTCCCCAGCATTAGACTCTATGTGTGGCTCCTGTTTACACAGGGGCGGCCCGTACGGCTCAGGCTGAGCCGGGCCAGGGTGGCACTTCAGTACCTTTGTGTTTTTAACACGGACAGAGAGTCAGACACATCGGTGAGAGACAAACATCAGTCAGCTGCCTCCTGCACGCCCCCTACTGGGGATGTGCCCACAACCAAGGTACATGCCCTTGACCGGAATTGAACCTAGACCTTTCAGTCTGCAGGCCGACGCTCTATCCACTGAGCCAAACCAATTTCGGCGACTTCAGTACCTTAGGATTCCTGTGGTCAAACCTGTCATGCTGCTGACCCTGCTCAGGTCCATTCAGAATGCACCTCCAGGCAGACAGGTGTTGGGGTAAAAAAGAGCGAGGGGCAGGAGGCGAGCAGCAGAGGGGCATGGCTGAGCTGTGGAGGGAAGGAGGGTCCTGGAGAGGGCTTCTTGGCAGTGCCTCACGGGGCAGGACTCCTGGGGAAGCGGAACCCTTGCGGTGCCCACAGCCTAATGGGGCCATTGAGGGCGGCATGGCTTGCCTCTGGCCACCGTGAGCCCACCCTGCTCCATTGCCAGGCCCCAAGCATCCCTTCCGTCTTATATTTCAGGCAGCCCCTCTGCCCTGATTTCAGATTCCTTTTTCTTTTTCTTTTCCTTTTCTTCCTCATGCTGCCTCACATCCTGTGTTCTCCAAGTTTCCCAAGGTGAGTCTGTTGGTAGGTGCCAGCCTTGGGCCTGGGCTGCCTGCCCCTCCACCAAATGCCCCACTCATCCCTTCTTCCAGTTGGTCAAATGGCTTCTAATTTTAGCTTTTTATTTTGGAAAATGTTGAAACATAAACAAACATAAAGGGCCTAGTCCAGTGAGTCCCTGAAGGCCCGACATCTATCAGCTCATGGCTGCTCTTGTCCGTCAATTACTACCACAGCTTCCCCCAGCCCAGCCTGGGTTTCTCTGAACAGATGAATTTCCCCAAATAGATGAATAAATGGATAAATAAAGAGGAAAAAAAGTCTACTGAGGGCCCAAAGAGGGCCAAGTCACCAGCTAATAGGGGGTAACCACCAAAATTCAAGACTCACAATTTTATCCTTAAATCTTTCAGTAGGTATCCTTTTAAAAAAACATAACCATAGTACCCTTTTATACCCACAGAAACAAGCAGCAGTTCTTTAATATTGATATGGTCAGTGTTTCCTATGGCCTCATAATTATCACCAAATGTTTTAGAGGCTTCAAACCCTTGGTCACCTTCGCCTGGGTCCCCCGAGTCTAGCTGATTGAAGACACACATGCTCACTCCCTCCTCTGAGCTGTCTTCCTTCCTCCTTCCACCCACAGGTACCAGATGCCCATCACTGGTGGAGCCTGTCTGGCACCTTTTCCCAGGCTCTGATTGGGAAGTCACGCCAGGCCAGGTGCAGGGGTGGGGCTCAGGGGGCGGGGATTACTTCCCAGCCCCCACCTCAGGTCCCTCCTCCCATATCTCCAGTAAATCCCAAGCTCCACCGTGTCCATTCACCCTTTTGATTCCCATGAAAAAGCCAACCCCCTTTGGGAAAGTTGGACCCTGTGCTGCCATGTGACTAAGGCCTCAGGAACAGATCTGAGGTGAGCGCCTCTGGGGAAAATCCTGAAGGAAGTGGGTATCTCACCCGTCTCCTCTGCTTCTTCCTCGCAGGCTACAAGGAGCAGGGCATCCCACAGCAGCTGTGAGCCCAGGAACCCCAAAAGTCCAGGGTGGCCCCGTGAGGGCCGCCCGGCAGCACCAGCACCTCCCAGGCTGTCTCTGCTGTTTCCTGGTTTGGAGGAAAGGAGGATTTAAAGCTGTTATTTATTTTGGAAACGCATCTGCTCTTCTCCGCAGCTCTGAGGCCTGCCAGCCCCTCCTCGCTCCGAAAGCCCTATAGGCACGGCACCCAGAGCCCCCCGGGGGTTGGGGGTGTAGAGACAAGGATGTGGACAGAGCCTGGAACGTGCCCCCACACCCACCCTCCTCGCCTCACCCACTGCGAGGGCACGCCGCCAGGCAGCAGGGCCCGGCCAGCCGAGCAGGGGCTTCACGGCAGGGCTGTGCCGGACCCTTCCCCTCGGTCCGCAGCGCCTGCCGAGTAGCCTCCTGGGAGCAACACTAGGCAGAGAGGAGACAGACTAGCCGGAGTGGAAGGCTGCTGTGCCCTCTGCTTTGGTGGCGGGACACACGGATCCCCCAGGTGTGACCTGGCCCTGCCCTCCGGATCGCACCCCTAGCTCTTTGCCTCTGGAAACTCCGGGGCCGCGTGTTTTCCTAGGAGGGCAGCAGCTCCACGCCTGAGCAAGCTGCTGGGTCAGAGGTTCGCCCACAGAATCGCCGCCCGGGCTGCGTGCACAGGGCCCGGCGCCATCCCCATTTCACTCAACACGTGTCTGCCCACAGCCCTTTCCCGGAAATGACTGGAGTGGCTGGGTCTCTGCATTCAGGGATGTTGGGAGAACAGGAGACGTGTAACTTACATGTCCTAACAGCCCGCGGCCTGGAACAGCTCTCTTGCACCACACACATGATACGGTTCTTCTGGGGCCAAGGGACCCCTGGGCCCTGCGAGGCGCCTGTGATGTAGCAGATCCTGCAGAAGGCAGACACCCGCAGAAGCTGTCCAGGCTCCTGGGGTCACGAATCCACTGAAACGAGAAGGAAGATGCTCTGAGATGCTAGGGAGGAGGCGGACACTCACGTGTCTGTGTCACTGTCCGTGCAACACAGGAATCGCTGAGGTGTGCACTGGCCCCCCTGGCCTTTGTGCCACTGGGTGTGTCCCTCTCGGGGATTTTCCTGTCGTCAGGGGCACAGCCAGAATCCGGCCAGGACCGGAGCAGTGACCTGTCTGGATGGGATGGCTGGGCCACAGCTGCTCAGGCCCCTGACTCCTCTGTAAGCCCCTTTGGGAACCATTGTTGGCATAGTCTCTGCTCTTTACCTCCCACCTGGGGCAGCGGCCCCCAGCCCATTCCCTGGGCTTTCCAATACAGTCCTGCTGGGAGGCAGGCCTTGGTCCCCGTGGCCTGGACAGCCCCCTGGCATCCCCTCCAGCCACTTCCCCAGGGCTGCCCCCAGTTCTCTCTGCTCCTGGCTTGAGCTCCGCCCACCCTCCATCCCATAGGTTTGAGGAGCACCTCACTAGGGCTGCCTGGGATGGGGTTGCCTTCTGAACCCCTGGCAGCGTCTCTGTCTCCTCCCTCCTTTCCCCTGCTGCCAACCCAGGCCTCTTGGGCGCTTCCATGTTTGCGAGCCTCTGCTTTCCGGGGAGCGGCGCGGGTTTGATCAGAAGGAAGACCCTTTCATATCCTCCACGAGGCAGCAGAGCCCACGCTCAGGCTCCCCGGAGCCAATAGAACAGCTTTGGCTGGTGAAGTGATGACAGGGCCCACAGCAGCCCTCCCTGGAGTGGTGATGGGTCTGGGGCGGGGATGGTCGACCCCACAGGGATCTTCCTTTCCAGCCTGGGCTGGGGCGGAGGGTATAGAGACAGCAGTTTATGTTGCACGTTTAGTGACACAATCCAGATGCAGATGGGGTTTCTTTTTGAGTGACAGGTGCCACCATGAGTGTGTGTGGAGGGACTTAGTGCAGGGGCATCTCCAAACCTGAGGAGGCTTTAGGCTCGGGGAGCCCCGTTCAGGTAATGGGTGGGTGGGCCCCCAGGGCTTCTGAACAGGGAACTGTGAGGATGGCCACGTGGGCGGGGTCTGCTCAAACAGCACCGGGGTCTTGCATCGCGGCCGCATTGGAGAAGGAACCGTGGCCGCTCGCCCCGAGGTCTGAGTCAGCCGCAGGCCATTCAGGGCCAGAGCTCATGGAACACACCAGCCACAGATGGATGGACGGACGGCAGGGTCTCGCACCGAGTGCCAGATGGACACACAGCCCTGGGGCAGCTGGAAGGCAGGCTCGGCTGATGGCCCAGCACTCACCGGGCTCCTTCAGGTTGGGTCTGTCATCAGTCAGAGCCCCCAGGACACGCTGGCCTTGGGTGTCGGGGGTCACCAGGGTGCAGAGAGCTCCGTCGTGAGTGAGATGCTCCCGGGCCTGGTCAGAGCGGTGTCCCTGGGCTGCGGTGGGATCCAGCACAGGAATGAGCATCTGCGGGCCGTCCTGTGGGTGTGGACGGAGACCGCCGCCAGGAACCTATCTGCAGGCCAAGCCCGGTCCCTGCGGGGGGAACCGTCACTGCGACTCGGGTTTACGGGGGCGCTTCAGCTGTGCCCCCAGCTCCTCGGGCCTCTGGGGCTGAGCCAAGAGGGTCCGACTGAGGAGAGCCTGAGAGGAGCTGGGCCTGAGCTTCAGTGCCGGCCATTGTCCCGTCCACGATGCTGGAAGAACACGCCTGCCCAGGAAGCTGCCGGGGTCGTCTCTGTGTGTCCCTCGTGGTCTCAGGCCTTGTTCGCTGCCATTGCCACCCCTCTTGCTCTTCTGTTTGGGGGGTTCCCCAGAGGGGCTGGTGGCGGCGGAGGAGCATGCGAATGTGTATACGCATATATGATTGATGTCAGAGGAAGGGAGAGGGAAGGAGAGAGAAACATCAATAGTGAGAGAATCAGGGCTGCCTCCTGCACCCGCCCTCCCATGGGGATCAAGCCCACAACCCGGACATGTGCCCCAAAGGAACTGAACTCTGACCTCCTGGTTCATAGGTTGTCGCTAGACCCCTGAGCCCCGCCGGCTGAGCTGGAGGAGTGCTGCCAAAGCACTTTAGCTGTGTGGCCCCTCCCCAGAGACCATGACCTTGAAGGTGTTGGGGGCTTCAGGTGTGGGAACAGCTGGGGAGGATGCTGACCTGCTGGCCACGCCCCTCCCAGGGCGTGGAGAGGGGCCCTGAGGCTGGCAGAGCAGGTCCTCCTGGTCCTGGAGCCGG
Source organism: Antrozous pallidus (assembly GCA_027563665.1). Taxonomy (NCBI): domain Eukaryota; kingdom Metazoa; phylum Chordata; class Mammalia; order Chiroptera; family Vespertilionidae; genus Antrozous; species Antrozous pallidus. The sequence continues at coordinate 16,171,339 of CM050529.1, read as the reverse complement.
CCTCACACCTGTGCCCAGGTCAGCACGGGGCGTTCAGCTAGCCCGCAGCAGGCACTGGATGTGCCAGGTCCTGGCACGGCCTCGGAGAAACAGACCAAAGATGCCACTTTCCTGGAAACCACCCCAGTCCTGCCTTCTAGGTGAACAGCACCATGAGCAGAGGGAGGAGTGGAGACTGCGGACAGGCTGGACCCTCCCTGCAAGGATGGGGGACCAGGCATTAGGAAGGGAGCTGGGTCAGCCTGAAAGTGGGCATCACCTGGGGTCCTGGGTTTTCATCAGATTTTTTTCCTGTTGATCCTTAGAGCTTCAAAGGTTCACGAGTCCCAGCAGTGGGGTCCCAGGGGTATGGTTCAGGGGTGGGGTCCCAGGGATGGGGTTCAGGGGTGTGGGTCAGGGGTGGGGTTCAGGGATGGGGTTCATGGGTGTGGTTCAGGGGTGGGGTTCAGGGGAGGGGCTCAGGGGTGGGGTTCAGGGGTGTGGTTCAGGGGTGGGGTCCCAGGGCTGGGGTTCAGGGGTGGGGTCCCAGGGCTGGGGTTCAGGGGTGTGGTCTAGGGGTGTGGTCCAGGGGTGTGGTCCAGGGAGGGGTTCAGGGGCGGGGTCCCAGGGATGGGGTCTCAGGGGTGTAAAAGCTCCTGGTCAGAAGCTCATGAATCCACCCTAAACCCTGTGAGACAGGATGCACAGGAATGCCCTCCCCGCCTGGGTGTGAGCTCCGGCCTCAGTGCCCTTTGTCCCTTCTGCTCCTGGCCTCAGTCTAGCCATATGCAGACTGGGAACAAGGAGGGGCCTGGGCAGCCATTATTTTCCCCATTTCTGTCAGGGCAAAGGGCTGGGAGGGGCTGAAAAGAGGGGGAGGGACAGGGACAGGGGAGGGGGAGTAGCAGGGGGAGGGACAGGGGAGGGGGAGGCGCAGGGGGAGGGAGGGGAGGGCCCTCTCCTGCTCAGGCCAGGCCTGGACGGAGGCTGGACCCGGCCGCGGGGCTCTTTCTAGTAAAACAGAAACACCCCGGATTGCACTTCCTTCCTGGGCCCTCCCCCGTGGTCCTCCTGGATGTGTCCAAGTTTCTGGTACAAGTTGTTTCTCCTTTGATTTCGCTGTGGAACTGTCCCCAGCTCTCCCCCAAAATGCCAGCCCCCCGCCCCCCGCTGGACTCCCTAGTGGCCCACCGCACGCCTGCCCTTCCATGGGCCGCAGCATATACACGCACACGCACATGCCCACACACGTGCATGCTCACAGCCCCTGTGTGCTGGGAGGGCAGGATGGAACCACCGGAGGCTCAGGTTGGGGTTTCCATCTCCAAGGGGCCTCGCCTCGTCCAGGAGCCCCTCCTTCCAGGCTGGATGGCGGCGGCCCCTTTGCCCTGCCAGCCCCAGCCCCGGCTCACCCCGCGCACCGCACGCTCTCTGTTCTGAGGCCGCCCATGTGCAGTCCCCGCTCTCCCCTCCCCCATCCCCTCTGCGGGCCGCAGGGCTCTGCAGGAGGCGGGGCTCAGGGGACAGGAGGGCACCTCTGGGCTCCCTCTGAGCTGCAGGCAGCCTCTGCTCTGAGGCCTTTTCTGCCCGCCCCCCCGCCCCCACCTCTGCCCAGATGGGGAGCAGGACAGGAGGAGGATGGGTCCCGGCCCCCGTGTTCCATCAGTGCGGGCCGGACCGGCTGGGCCCTCACAGGCCGAGTCCGTGCCGCTGTACCCGGTGGGGCCGCTTCCTCCTTTAGCTGTAAGCGCCCTCGCCGCCTGGTCTGTGCACGGAGGAGCGTGTGCGACTGCGGTGTCTGGTCTGTGCACGGAGGAGCGTGTGCGACTGCGGTGTCTGGTCTGTGCACGGAGGAGCGTGTGCGACTGCGGTGTCTGGTCTGTGCACGGAGGAGCGTGTGACTGCGGTGTTTGATACGTGACTGGCTTTGGGCCTTTTCTCTGTGACAACACGTGCTCGTCAGTTTCCCGGGCTTCCTCGACTCACTTCCACCCAGAACATGGGGGTGGCCCCACCAGCTCCCGGGCCAGTCAGCCAGGGGGTCCCAGCAGCCCAATGACTGGCGCCTTTTTGGTTCCAAGAGAGAAAGGGACTCTGATGTCAGGGTTGGAGGAAAGCTTGCGACGTGTCCTGGTCCCCGCCAGCCTCGCTCCCAGGCCCCCCTCCTCCTTCCCCCCACAGCGCCCCAGCAAGACTCTGATCCCCTCAGCTCCTGTCAGCTTTGAAATTTGTAACTCGAGCACCATTGCTGTCCATGTAATGAAAAACGCCATGTGTGACAGCCAAGCCTTTGTACATTTCTTGTGTACATATTTATACACACATGCATTCCTGCGGTTAGTATGTGAAGCGGGACATGTCTAGCAGTCCAGCTTGTGGTTTTCTTAGATCCTGGAAAATGGCTTTGGAGACCTTTTCTCCCTTCCCTCTTTTCTATGTAATAAACACCCACGTGACCTTCCTGGTGGCTCCTCCCATCTGCGTGCTCTGTGTTCACAACTGAAGAGATCGCGGGCCGACCCCCCACGACTGTTCCCTCTCTCTGTCCAGGCACCCGCCTTCGTCAGACCTTCTCATCCACATCCCTCTCCTCCTGGGATTGTGCCATTCCTCCTCAAAGGGCCGTATCTTTGATCATCTCATCCATTTGCAATGGAAATTTACACATTAAATTGGTCTTTGGGACCCGCCTGGGTTTACCAAGAAGCTGTGTGCAGATGAAGCTCACGTCCTTGTCTTGGTGGGGTGGGGTCGATGAGGCCACCACGTGTGGACGTGTCTCCGGGTCGATAAGAAGCCAGGAGACAGTGACTGGCACTCGGAACCAGATGCCCGGCCACCACCAGGGACTGGCTGGCCCGGCGGTGCCTTGGAGAGAATTGGCAGGGCATGGTCACGGCCCAGCCAACATCTTCCTCTTCTTTTCAAAATGTATTTTTACTGATTCAGAGAGAAAGGAAGAGGGAGAGAGAGGTAGAAACATCAATGATGAGAGAGAATCATTGATCGGCTGCCTCCTGCACGCCCCGCACTGGGGATGGAGCCCGCAGCCCCAACATGTGACCTCCTGGCTCACAGTCTACACTCAACCACTGCGCCCGCCAGCCGGGCCGCCAGCCTCTTCAGTGCCTGGGTGAGGACCTGGACAGCTCATCACACTTGTGGATGAAGGGAACGAAGTCTGTTAGAACAAATCAGTTCACAACGCACTTGCCAGGCAGGGGCATCTCAACGTGAAATCCACTAACTAGATCTGCCCTCGATGCTCCTCACCCAGGGCAGCACCTGACCGCATGGCTCCTCAGCACCGCGGTGGCCATGGACAGTGCCTGACTCGCTGTGTGTGGCCATGGACAGTGCCTGCATTTGCCCGGACCTGGGTGCGGGGGCCGGCGCTCTCCCGGCTGCTGGCAGGCCCGGGCTTCGCTCTTTGTGGAGACCATGCAGCATCATTCGAGGGGCCCCTGGCAGCCCGGAGGGTGGGACACCAGACATTGGGGGGCAAGTGGGAAACGGCCCGGGTGTGAGGAACTGTGACAGCAGCACTCGCAGGCCTCCGCTGCTGCCCTGGCCGAGGCCCCGCCTGGGGGCCTGTGACCTCTATACCTTCCCCGCGGCCCGGTGGACTCGCAGGGCGACTCACGGGTTCTGCAAACAGTGACCGTGTGGGAGCAGTAAGGACACACACGCATCATGCCTCTGAGAGCTGTCCGGCTGAGGCAGGACGGAGGGAGGCCGAAGAGCGCCCTCCTCGCGTGCCCGGCTCTCAGCTCCATGGTGAGGAGCAATCCCACCTCCAGTTAGGTTTCCTGGGGACAGTTTTCACGTTAAATCCCCCTGTGGTCCTGTACACAGCTCTGTGGGCACTCTGTCAAACACGTGCTCGGAGCCAGGGCCACAGCGGAGGCTCTGCCCAGGGCCTCGGCATCCGAGTCTGGGGTGTGGCTGGTTCAGACCCGAACCTTGACCAGCGCAGCTCGCCGTCTCAGCGGCACCCAGGCCAAAGGTGTGGCTGGGGCGAGTGAGGAGGGGACGGGCTGTCTCTTCCTGCACATCAGGGACGGGAACAGGGACCTACAAGGTGGATGGACTTCCCACCTTCCTTCCTCAGGTCCTTGTAATGCACATGGCTTTCCAAAAGGGGGCAGCCTTCCCAATGGACACTGTCTCCACACGTTCGCAGAAGCAGGACTAAAACTGGGCGTTTCCCATGGACATAATACTGCTGGCGAGCACATTCTCTCAGCCTGGCAAGGTTTGTCCATGATTTGCAGAAACTATTTTTAAAACAACCCAAATACCCGTCCCCACATTGAAAACCAGAGATGAGCATGGAACCCCCCCGTCCCCCCGCTCCACTCACAAGTTTGGGAGGTACAGGCAGAAGGCGAAGTTAGTGAGCAAGGGGGCACTGCTGTGGCTGGGCGGCTGTGCCCCCCACACCTCCAACCCCTAACCCCATGCGCTGTGCCCCCCACACCTCCAACCCCTAACCCCATGCGCTGGTGTTTGGAGAAGTGGCCTGTGAGGCAGAGAAAGGTCCAGTGAGGAAGAGACGCCAGGGTTCCCCTCCCATCCCTCTCTCCCTCTCCCTCTCCCACACACACACACACACACACACACACACACACACACACACAGATACACAAACACGGAGACACACAGATACACAAACACGGAGACACACAGATACACTGAGACACAGAGACAGATACACACACACTGAGACACACATACAGACACACTGAGACACATACACACACTGAGACACACATACAGACACACACAGAGACACATATACACACACACAGAGACACATATACACACACACTGAGACACACATACAGACACACACAGAGACACATATACACACACACTGAGACACAAGACACACACACAAACTGAGACACACATACAGACACACACACACAATGAGACACACATACACACTGAGACACACACAGAGACACATATACACACACACTGAGACACAAGACACACACACAAACTGAGACACATACAGACACACCGAGACACACACAGAGACACATATACACACACACTGAGACACAGACACACACACACACTGAGACACACATACAGACACACTCAGAGACACATATACACACACACTGGGACACAAGACACACACACAAACTGAGACACACATACAGACACACATACAGACACACACAGAGACACATATACACACACACTGAGACACAGACACACACACAAACTGAGACACACATACAGACACACACAATGAGACACACATACACACATACAGACACACACACACAATGAGACACACATACAGACACACACACACAATGAGACACACATACACACATACAGACACACACAGAGACACACATACAGACACACACACACAATGAGACACACATACAGACACACACACACAATGAGACACACATACACACATACAGACACACACAGAGACACACATACAGACACACACAGAGACACATATACACACACACTGAGACACAGACACACACACAAACTGAGACACACATACAGACACACATACACAATGAGACACACATACACACTGAGACACACATACAGACACACACACACAATGAGACACACATACAGACACACACACAATGAGACACACATACAGACACACCGAGACACACACAGAGACACATATACACACACACACAGAGACACATATACACACACACTGAGACACACATACAGACACACACACACAATGAGACACACATACAGACACACACACACAATGAGACACACATACACACTGAGACAGACATACAGACACACACACAATGAGACACACATACAGACACACACACACAATGAGACACACATACAGACACACACACACAATGAGACACATACACACTGAGACAGACATACAGACACACACACAATGAGACACACATACAGACACACACACACAATGAGACACACATACACACTGAGACACACATACAGACACACACACACAATGAGACACACATACAGACACACACACACAATGAGACACACATACACACTGAGACAGACATACAGACACACACACAATGAGACACACATACAGACACACACACACAATGAGACACACATACAGCCACACCGAGACACACACAGAGACACATATACACACACACAGAGACACATATACACACACACTCACAGACACATATACACACACACAGAGACACATATACACACAAACTGAGACACACATACAGACACACACAGAGACACATATACACACACACAGAGACACAGACACACACACAAACTGAGACACACATACAGACACACACACAAACTGAGACACACATACAGACACACACACACAATGAGACACACATACACACAGACACACTGAGACACATATACACACACACTGAGACACACATACAGACACACACACAAACTGAGACACACACACTGAGAAGGTGGCCACCTGCCAGCCGAGAAGAGGGGCTCCCCAGAGGCCAGACCCTGCAGAGCTTGACCTTGAGCTCCAGCTGCTGGAAGGAGAGGCATGGCAATGTCCAGCCGCCCTCAGGGGTGTCTTCAGGGCAGCCCACGCCAGCTGAGACTGAGAGGCCTTTCCCTTTTTGTTATTCTTCTGTCAGCGTGCTATTAGACTCTTTATTTTTTGCTTTTATGAAAACCCTGCACCCCTCACATCTCCTGAGAGTGACCCCCGCAACCGGCCATCTGCTACGCCCTCCGCACGGCTCTGAAGAAGGCACCCCAGGCTGAGAGGGCCACCCGCAGGCTGCTCCGCCTGCTGCTCCTGGTGTTGGCGAGAACTGGGGTGCGCTGGTGTCGCGGGAGCATGGGAGCACGGGACTTGGTTGGAAGGTCTGTAAGAAGGAATCTCCAGGTTGGGGTCCCTTAGGGGGACCTTGCTGAAGGTGGCAGCCCTGGCCTTGACTTTTCCAAAGAAGTCGGGGCCCCAGGTGTTTTGCTGGAATCTCTTATGTTTAGACTCAGAACATCTTGTTCGAAAGACTGCAGACACAGGTGCTTTCTTCAGGGCACTTGCCCTGCTGATAGGATCCAGGGGCTAATTTTAGTTCGAGCTGTTGTGGCAGTGAAGGCCAAAGGAGGCAGGCGCAGGGCTGCTCGGTGGCTGCAGCCTGGCAGTCCCTTAGCCTCTCCTTCACAGAACATGTGTCAGTCACCATTCACCTGTCGCTCAGGGTCTGCAGCTCATTCCTGGCACACTGGGTTTGTCCATGGAAGGGCACGAGCCAGGAGAGCAGCAGGTGACCTTGGTGCTGTGGCTGCCTCGGCGGGTGGGGGAGGGCGGTAGAGACTGGGAGTCTGTGTCCTGGGGCTGAGGGGACGGAGGGCTGCACTTCCCTGAGGTCACACAGAGCCTGGGGCACACGGTGCCCGAGTGTCCAAGGGCTCCCTGGTTCAGGACCCCCCACACACCCAGGCTGACGGAGGGTAGAGCTCCGCCCCACCCCTGGGACTTGGGCCACGAGAACACGAGCCCGGTGCCCCCACACACTCCCAGGAGGGAAAACAGAATCGGTTTAGAAACCAGGCAATTTCTGGGTTCGAATACCGATTCCCACTCACTCCCCGGGTCAAGGTATGTGATCGTTTGAAGCCTCAGGTCTGCCATTTTGTAAAACGGAGATGACACAGCCTTGTTCGTGGAGCCGATACGGGGAAAGGGCACCCGCCTGGCCGACGCGGCTCAGCGGCTGAGCGCCAGCCCATGGGCCAGGAGGTCCCGGTTTGATCCCGTCTGGGAAGACGCACAGGTTGTGGGCTCCACCTCAAGTAGGGGGCGTGCAGGACGCAGCCAATCAATGATTCTCTCTCATCATTGATGTTTCTTCTCTCTCTCCCCTCCTTTCCTCTCTGAAATCAGTAAAAACCTATCTTTTAAAAAGGAGACTGCAGACGTGAGCCCCCAAGGCTGTAGGAGCTCCCAGCTGGGGCAACGCCAGGAGAAGCACTGCTTGTGGCTGGTCAGGGGCCCTGAGCTACGCAGGTTTTGTGGAAGAGGCAGAAAGACTAGCTCTGAAGCATGTTTTAAGTCCTTTGCAGATTAAAACCTTATTCAATCAGACCCCTTTTCTGCGGGGTCATCACAGCCCGACTCAATCCTCCGGTTTCTGCTCCCCCTTGCACCCCCCTCCAGGGCTGGGGGAGGACACACGCAGACCCATCGGGGCTCCAAGTCTTTATTCGGAAGGTCAGAGCGGCTGAGCCTGCCTGACAGGCACGTGCTGGGCGGGGGGGGGGGGGGGGGGGGGGGGGGAGGGACCAGTCCATTTTCCTTTTTTTCCACGGTGCTGAGGGCAGGAGACCCCCTTGGGGCGTCCTCCACTCCAGAGAAAAGCCACTGGCTGGGGTGACATCTGCTCCTTCTGGAGAAGGACTGGGTTATGTATACACAAGGGCTGACCGGATGGATGCAGAGGAATTCAAAACTAAATACAGCTAATGAGGCGAGAGTGGAGGAGGGGGGCTGCATCTGGGCTCCCCCAACAGGAAAGGAGGTTCAGAAAGAAGAGAGAGCTTAGAGGAGACATAGAATCCAGCCTCTCAGTCTTAGTGTTTTGTGCCATTAACAACAACAACAAAATAAATATAACTTACAACTTCTTACATGACTCTCAAGGTCAAGCAGTACTGAACCCCAAGAATGCAGGGGTGGGGGTAGGACAGGCAGGGAGGATGCTCACCCCCTGCACCTGCGTGGCCAGGCCCTGGAGTCAGCTTGGGGAGGCCCTCAGACAGCCCGGCTGAGAGCTGCTGGGAAATTCGCTCCAGGACCGCGGGAGGTGGGAGGGGAAAAGGGAAAAGGGGAGAGAAGGGAGCTAACGCCCTGTGAATACAAACCTCAACCCCTGCCGCCCCCCCCCCCCCCCCAAGGAGAGCCCTGAAGGGATGCCGCTTCTGCCACCTTCACACTCGAATGCGACAAAGCCCAGGGCTGCCGAGGAGCCAAGCAGGTCTCCTGCGCGAACCAGCAGGACCAGCGGCTTGCAGCTGCTGTGCTAAAGTGCTCCCTTGTCCGCTTGTCCCAGGAGCAGGAGCGGGCACAGGGGCTTGGTTCAGAGCTCGAATCTGCTCTCAGCAAACTCATCCTGGGCAGGCCACTGCGGGGCTCACAGCCTGAGCCCTGGGGGCAACCTCGGTGAAGCATGAGCTGGCACAGGCTGTGGGCGGGGTTGACCTTGAGCAGGTCAGCCCACACCGGAGTTCACTGTTTTGAACAAGAGCCAGGAAGTTGAAAAGTGATTTCCTTTTTAAAAACCTGAACAGCTACATCCTCGCGTCCCACCCTCCGCCCCCATCAACTGTCACTACCCAGCGACAAGGGGACCGTGTCATGTGGGCGAGCTGACAGTGCGCGGTGCGGCGCCTCCTGTGGGCTGGCCCCTCCAGGCACACACCCGGGCACACATGGTCTCCACGTGGCCCCGGAGCAGTGGCTGCTGGCCGGTCCCAACTCTCCTCCAACAACAAGGGGGATCCTGGGGCACCGCTCTACAGGCCACAGCGGGTCTGCCTCCAAAAACATGCAAGTTTGACATCCTTCTCGGTGATGTAAACTCACTCGGTTTACAGTTAGGATAAGGCTCACCACTGAGTCCTCGCCAGCCTTCACGCACCCGGGACTCCAGGAAGAGAGGTGGGCACACCGGGAGCCACAGTGCCCCAGAAGCTGCCCACCACGCAGGTACAGAGCTCAGCCCTTCAGGACGTAGGACTTATTTCAGGGGGAAAACAGATGCCAGGAGCCGGCTTCTTGCTGCTCCCGCCCTGCCCAGGGCTGGCCTGAGCCCTGCCCGGAATTGCAGGGGGATCGGGGCCTCACTAAAGAACCCCAGTGTGCAGGCAGGGCCACTGAGTACCCCCAAGAGGCCGGAGCAACGAGGGCGAGGTGTGTCCTATGCGGTCTGTCTCTCCCACGGTTGCCTGGCCCTGGCCCAGGCCCACTGCGGACCCGGCACGTCACACAGGCCAGGGAGGTGGGAGGCACAAGTGGCTCTGGGTGGGCGGCGGGCGGCCTGGAAGCCCTAAATTCACTGGCGGGGATCGCAGACGGAAGAACTGGGAGGCAACACCAGAGGGCACACTGCTCCTGGCTCCCAGGCCTCATAGGCCGCAGAGATCGCCAAGGCCCCACACGTCCTGGACGCCCTGCTGCTCACCGGAGGGTGCTCCCCTCAGGGCCGACATGCATTCCCAGTGGTTCTGTGCCCCAACAAGAAAGCCGGACCAGGCACCCGCTGAAACAGGGCTCTTAACAGCCCCTGCAGGGCCGGGAGGATGGGGCAGACAGGCTATGCTGGGCAGTGGCACTAATGGCACTGGCCACCAGGGGGCAGCGAGTGCCCACAGGTCGCCCACCCAGAGGCGTGGCATCCCAGGGCCACCCGAGCCTCCAGCCAGATGGAACCCCAACTAACCTTCCTGACTTCCTGTGAGCAGCAGGCAGCGGAGCCTGGCGTGGACCCTGCTCTTCTAGAAGGAGACCCTACTTATGGAAAGAAACGGGAGGCCCAGGCCAAAGCCCTTCAGTTAGAAAAAGAACGAGAAAGCTCTTCTACAGTGTCTTGTAGTGCAGACGGGAGGGTCGGTTCTGGCTGGCACCAGGTGGACGTGAAAGAAAACTCAGGAGGAGGAGGAAGGGAGGGAGAGGAAGGTGTTCAGGAGCTAGGGGAGGTGGGAAGGGCCGGTGGCCTCAGGCCACCGGGGCGCTGGGGCCCGGACACATCTCCGTCAGGATGTCGATGAGGTTGTTGAGGCCCGAGAGGTAGCCGTCCTCGCGGTTGCCCTCCTGCCAGGGGACATCGTGCCTCAGGGTCTGGCCCTCGGGCAGAGGCGTGGTTTTCCCAAAGTCGATCATCCACACCTTGGCCTGTTCCTTCTTGTCATGAATGAAGAGGAGCGAGCTGCCAATGACCTGCAGGGAGCAGGGAGGTGAGGGGTGCAGAGCCCGCCTGGCTCCTGGGCACCCGAAACTGGATGGAACTGGAGAGGTTGCTCAGGTGGGGGCCAGAGCCAGCAGCTCTGCCCACAGAGAGGCCATGGGGGCAGAGGACATTCGATTCCAGAATAGCAGCCACCCCCGTGTGGGCAGCGGAATTCCTGATGGAGGATTCTCTCCCCGTCCACCCTACCGCCCAGCTCCAGCCTGCACACTTTCCATTATTTCAGACCACAGCTAAGACTTGGGGCTCATCCTTCCCCTCCTAGACCTTGACTCCCCAACATAGGAGATGCCACATGCTGCACTGGGGACCTTGGGATAACAGGGGCTACTCAGGTGTTCTAGCAGCTCAGAGAGCTTCAGCCTGAGACCCTCGGGCGAAGGATCCTGTCCAAATGAACACACGCAGCCCCAGGAGGGCAGGCAGCGGGCCGGATCGCCCCCCATCCCAGCAGGAACCCCTGCAAGTCCTGAGCAGAGGCCAGGGGGTGTCTGAAGCTGGGCCCTGCCTGTGGTTTCACCAGGGGCAGCGGCACCAAAGGACCCTGCTCTGGGCAGGTCAGAGCAGCCATAGTCACAAACCCTCATCCTCGTCACCCACGAGGGGCTAGGAGCTCGGGGTGCAGGGAGGGCTGGGGGCTCTGGGCAGGGCAGGAAAGGCCCCCGGGAATGCCGAACCCAGAGGAAGGGTTTCTTCCTGGCGAGAAATAACAGCACCTCAGGTTGTTTCCCAGGAAGACTCTCGAAAAGCACGGAGAAATAAACAAGGAATAACGCAAAGGTGCTGAGAGCAAAAAGCAAAGCAGTGAGAAGTATGGACTGCCGAGGGCGGGCGTCCCAGGCAGCTCCGAGGCCTTGGGAGCCTGTCCCCGGAGGAGCAGGCAGGATGAGCGAGGGGCTCAGCAGGCTCCGGCAAGGCCGAGGGGAGGGAAGGCGCAAGAACCCAACCCTTCCTGGGGCGTGCGGGCACGCTGAGGCTGCAGCTGTGCGCACACGTGTGGGCCCCAGATGTCCTCATAAACCCTCCAGCAGAGGGAACCTGCAGACAATCTCCAAGCCCTCTCTCTCAGGTGTCTGGTTCCCGCCTGCTGCCCTGCGGGGGGAGGTGGGAGCGGGTGGTCCTGTGAGCCTCGGGTGGTGGGTTACCCGCTGTTGAGCAGCTCAGAGAGCTTCTGCCGAGCCCCTCGGACTTGTGGGATGGAAGTCCTGCCACAGCCCGGGGTGGCTGAGGGAGAAGGGCACGGCCCGACCTCAGGCAGGGCAGTCCCGAGGGATCACCCTGGCTCCTGCCAGAGCGGGTGACGCGGTCCCTGCGTGAGCCGGGCCGCCGGGGGGCCTCTGTCACCCTGAAAACGCACGCCCTTGGCTTGTGTTTGAGAGGCGAGCTCACACCCAGGCCCAGGCCGTGGCCGGCCACAGGAGCGCACTCTGCCCAGATGGCAATGGCCCGTACCCACCTCGTGGCACCTGAAGAAGGGGGACACCTCCAGGGTGGCCCGGATGTCCTTCAGCCGGTCCCGGTAGGCGATCTGGGAAGAGGAAGGTGATGGGTTTTGAACACTTGGGCTGGGGTTTAAGCCCCAGAAGGTCCCTGCGTGCTCTCCCGGCCGCACGGTTCCGCGGGCCACGGCGGGGGCACAGCCCCGAGGCCGGGGCAGCTCACACAGGGTTAAGGTGACTCTGGGAGGCAGTGCAGAGTGGGCAGCATCCTGAGAGCCCGTTGCCATGGAGTCTCCCTGACACACACGTCAGTGCCCACTTCTGAAAGGGCAGAGCGAGCGGGAGAGCCACACATCTCTCTCCAGGGCCTTTCCCTGGAGCCCGACAAACAGGGCCGACTGTGTGGCCCTGGGGGTGCCGCCTCCCCTGGGGACAGGAGGGAAGCCCACACACAGGCACACACGGCTTCAGTGCGGCCGGGACAGCCCCTCCCTCAGGCACAGGAAGCAGCCTTCTGAGCTGCTCTGCTGAGGAGCTGGTGACCCAGCGCCTCAGGCCAGGAAGGGCCGGGTGCGTGCCCCGTGGCTGAAGCCTGGGCACTCACAGGGGTCAAGGGAAATCTCCCCAGTGGAAAGGAAGGGAGGGAGCATCCCCAGTTCCAGCAGGGGCTGAGTCTCCTTGGAGAAAAGGTGTCTGCCCAGCCTCCCTGTGCGGCAGCCCTGCCGGCAGGCACTCTCAGTGCCCAGCCCGTGTGCCTCGTGTCAGCTGTCACTGACTCCCAGCCCTGTGCCTGCGTGTTGGGCTGTCACAGGGCACCCCACCCTAGGGTGCAGAGGCATGACACTCTGCTTTTGATGCGAGGGTCTGGGTCCTGATCGCAGTGGTCAGAGCATCTGTTAGGGAAGTCACTGTGTCATGAGCTTCAGCCATCCACACCTCCAGGCTGAGACGCCTCAGGCTCTTCCCGGGGAGGGCTGTGACTCCCCCCACCGCATCCCTCGCTCAGCCTCACAGCCTAGGAAACTGGGTGCAGGGCTAGCAAGCTGCCAGCCCCTCAGGTGAACCCCGGCTCCGCTCTGTTCTGGCTGTGTGACCTTGACCTCTGTATCCTCATCTGTGGAATGGGGACGGGAACATCCACCCGCTCCAGGGCCCGGTGAGGGCGGCTGCGGCTGGGAGGAGAGCCAGCACGGAGTGGATTGCTCTTCAAGGACGGAGAGCACTGCTGGGAGCCTCGAGGTGGTGGCAGGGGAAGGGTGAGCTTCCCATCTGCCCACAGAATGAGGCTGGCACCCGCCCGCCTTCCTCTCGCCTCCCCAGCAGCTGCGTGGCCAGGCTGTGTGGGTGCCGTGGCCCTGCTGCCATGGCCGCTCCGTCCCCGCAGACTGGGCCCCGCAGCTGCCGAGCCCCTCCACGGCCTCCCGGCGCCCGGCTCACCAGGATGGTGGGGTTCCCCTTGGTGAACTCTCTGAAGGCCTCGGTGACCTGCTCCCGGGTCTTGGTCTTCTTGAAGTCCCGGTTCACCGAGCCGTCTTCCTTCTGAGGAGGAGGACCCAGGAGGTCAACAGGGCCGGGGGGCAGGCACCCTGGGGTCTGAGCAAGCCGCACTTGCCAGGCCTGACCCCGGGCCGCTGGTGCCCGCACAACCTGGCATGGGGGGGACCCCAGGCCTGGAGGGTGGCCCAGCGTCCCAGGGAGAGTGAAGGAGGGTCACTTGGGCCAAGAACGTCGGGGTGAGGCTGTGGGAGCAGCAGGGGCTGAGGGAGATGGACAGGCCTTGGCTTCCCTTCTGGCCTGGCCCCGGCACCAGGAGGCCCCTGCTGTCCGGAGGCAGAGAGCGGCTCCCGCCCAGCCCGCTCCATTCCTCCTGGATTCCCGACCCCAGGCCTGGAGTCATCCTGCCTCCCTCCGTGCCCGCGTCCCCAGCAGGTGAGGCGACGGAACATCCAGACAGAGGGAGGCCGGGCCGGGAGGGCCGGGAGTGAGTGACAGACAACAGACAGAGGGAGGCCGGGCCGGGAGGGCCGGGAGTGAGTGACAGACAACAGACAGACGGAGGCCGGGCCGGAGTAAGTGACAGACAACAGACAGAGGGAGGCTGGGCCGGGAGTGAGTGACAGACAACAGACAGAGGGAGGCCGGGCCGGGAGTGAGTGACAGACAACAGACAGAGGGAGGCCGGGCCGGGAGTGAGTGACAGACAACAGACAGAGGGAGGCCCGGCCGGGAGGGATGGGAGTGAGTGACAGACAACAGACAGAGGGAGGCCGGGCCGGGAGTGAGTGACAGACAACAGACAGAGGGAGGCCGGGCCGGGAGTGAGTGACAGACAACAGACAGAGGGAGGCCGGGCCGGGAGTGAGTGACAGACAACAGACAGAGGGAGGCCGGGAGGGCCGGGAGTGAGTGACAGACAACAGACAGAGGGAGGCCGGGCCGGGAGTGAGTGACAGACAACAGACAGAGGGAGGCCGGGCCGGGAGTGAGTGAGAGACAACAGACAGAGGGAGGCCGGGCCGGAGTGAGTGAGAGACAACAGACAGAGGGAGGCCGGGCCGGGAGTGAGTGACAGACAACAGACAGAGGGAGGCCGGGCCGGGAGGGATGGGAGTGAGTGACAGACAACAGACAGAGGGAGGCCCGGCCGGGAGGGATGGGAGTGAGTGAGAGACAACAGACAGAGGGAGGCCGGGCCGGGAGTGAGTGAGAGACAACAGACAGAGGGAGGCCGGGCCGGGAGTGAGTGAGAGACAACAGACAGAGGGAGGCCGGGCCGGGAGGGATGGGAGTGAGTGACAGACAACAGACAGAGGGAGGCCCGGCCGGGAGGGATGGGAGTGAGTGAGAGACAACAGACAGAGGGAGGCCGGGCCGGGAGTGAGTGAGAGACAACAGACAGAGGGAGGCTGGGCCGGGAGTGAGTGACAGACAACAGACAGAGGGAGGCTGGGCCGGGAGTGAGTGACAGACAACAGACAGAGGGAGGCTGGTCCGGGAGTGAATGACAGACAACAGACAGAGGGAGGCCGGGCCGGGAGTGAGTGACAGACAACAGACAGAGGGAGGCTGGGCCGGGAGGGCCAGGAGTGAGTGAGAGACAACAGACCAGGAGCCCTGCAGGGACCACCCTCCGCTCCGGGGGCTGGCTGCCCGAGACCCCCGGCGGCACCTCACAGCCCTGCTCTGTGGGGTGACTGAGCTCGTGCTTCAAGCCCCACGGCAAGTGGGGAGCATAGGGAGAGCCTCTGAGACCCTTCCGGGGAGACTGGAGAGAGAAGGGGCGGCCCTGACATTGGGGGGCTCCCTGGGATATGGAGGGGCGGCGGCTCCCAGCCTGGATGTTGAAGGCGGTGTGCTTCTCCCATGCCCGCATCTCACTCTAGCCCCCGATTCCAGGCCTGGGCCAGCTCACTCCCCCCTTCCTGCGACCTGCCTCCTGGTGGGTTCTCAGGGGGAAGAGTCCTCAGCAGGAACTCAATCCAGGCAGAACTAGAGCCACAGCTGCTCCAAGCCCAGCTCCCTGCATGGGCACCCCCGCCCCGGCCTGAGGAACAGACAGGTTCTCAGAGTCCGCCGGGCTGCCCCCCTGCCCCCCCGGGGCCTGTGCGGAGGAGCGGGCCTCCCGGGCCCTGAGACTGGGGGCGGCACTAGCGGCCTCACCTTGATGCCTTCGATCCTGAAGCCGAGGGTGGCGGTGGAGCTGATGGTCTCCCTCCACTGCATGTACCTGGGCTTGGTCACGGCTCGCTGCGCGTGCTCCTCGGCCGTGGGGGCCTCGGCGTCCACCTCCACCATCTTCTGGTACATGTCCTTGCGGAGGCTGGGCTTTCTCCGGGCCTTGGTGAGCTCCTCCTCCAGGTAGGTCCTGCAGGCGGCCAGGTGAGCCGTGGTCAGAGCTCCGTCGGCCCAGCCGCCCCTGCTCAGCCGCCGGGGACCCTTCCATAAAGCACCTGACGACTGCTCTGTGCGCCCCCCGGCTCCGGCTCCGGCTCCGGCTCCGAGCGCTCGGGCAGCCTGAGGGGCTGGGCAGGCCCTCCGACCAGCAGTCACCCACCTTCTGGACCTTGTGGACCCCTGGCCGGTGACCGCAGCCTCCGGGGTAACCGTCAGACTAGGGGTGGCTTCCCAAGGGGCCACGGGCCTGGAGGGAGCCTCCAGGACAGGAGAGAGCTGGCCCCGCAGCCTCTGTGCTGCTGCAGAGACGTCCTGGCCCGTCCTGCCTGCGGCCACCAGGCCTCAGCCCAGCCTGTCCTCACGCCTGAGCCCCCAGTTCAGGGGACACAGAGAAAACGTGTCTGAACGACTGGCTCAGAGCCCGCCCTTGCATAGGCAGGCGGAGCCCGTGGCTGACCTGGACCCTGGGGGACCAGCAGCCCGAGGCTGACCCCGTCCTTCCTCCCCTCCCCCAGGGTGCTCACAGGAAGAACTGCGCAGCGTGACCCATAGGAGAGGGGAGTGTTGTCCTGGGAGTGCCCACACGCAGCCTGTTGTGGCTACAGGTGGCTCCCACTCGCTCCCCTATCTGTCCTGGGGCTTCACTCCATACCCCCCAATACCCCCAAGCTGCTGGTTAGGGCCCAGCAGACTGAACATCAATTTCGTGATGCCTTTTAAAGACACTTTACCAGAAACCACTGTATCAACTGATGAAGAAAAACCCAGATCCCTTCGTGTGACCTTGGGCCTGGTCATGTGACCTTCCAGGAGGCAGTGAGGGCGGAAGGAGCCGGCCTCGGCTGAGACCTGCCCCCGTGCCCATGCCCACACGTGCTCACACTGTGGTGCGCTGAGCCAGCGTGACGAGAGCTGCCGGGTGAGCGGCTGCGTTTGCAGGGAGCCCTGCGTGGGGCTGTGTGTGCAGAGCGGCAGGCAGGGCGCTCCCCAGTCCCTGCCGCACTGCAGGGCCTGCGGGTGGTGGGCGGCCCCACTTCTGCAAAGAGCCCTCAGGAGCTCCTCAAACAGGAAGCCGCCGTGCAGTGGAAGCCCCTCCACGCAGGCTTCCCAGAGGGCTGAGCTCTGTGTGGGCAGAGTGGCTCCCCTCGGGAGGGAGCGGGGGGCAGGGTGCCCACAGGAGGCACTGCGGGACAGGGGGCTGTGGGGCCCGCAGGGAGCGACCCGCTCTGCTGCCTACTACCCCCCCTCATCCCCCAGAAGGTCATGCCTCCATCTCATACGGCGGGTGGGGGGTGGAGAGCCAACAGGTAGCACCCTAAAGCCACCTTCAGCTCCACGCAGGGCAGAGGTGCAGAGGACAGGGCTGGTCTCCACCCCAGGCCCTGGCCCTTTGCCAGGAAGACGCTCTGACTTGAGTGGCAGGTCACATGACAGATGTACAGGTTGAGTAAGCTGTGTCCCCAGAGCAGGTGAGTGCGGGTCCACGTGGGACCGGGTGCTCTGGGCGCCTCTAGTCTAGGGCACTGCAGGCGCCCACGGTGCCTCCCGCCTCTTGCCAAGCACAGCCACACTCTGGGGCCTGGGATGGGACCATTAGCCTCGAGGGAGGCGTGAGGCCAAGGGCTCCGCACCGACTCAGGAGACGGCAGAGTCCCGGCGTGGACACAGGAGAGCCCCTCAGCCAGCACGCGGGGAGGCTGGGCTGGGTCCCCAGGCGGAGGCCAGGCAAACAGGGTGGTGCCGCTTTGGGGGGTGGAACCCTGAGGGTCCCTTCACCGCCCGTGTCAAAGCTCAGACCCAGGGAGGCCCTGGGAGCACCTAGCACAGCACCCGGAGACACAGATGGCCCACCCGAAGACAAGGAAGGTGGCCCTCGCTGTCCACTCTGGGCCCTTCTGAGAGCCCTTGGTTGCAGTGGGCAGAAGCACAGGGGACGGGGGCAGGGCAGCCCTGGGCAAAGGGGCCCGAGTCCCCAGCGGCCGCCAGGGGGCAGAGAGGTACAGCCCTTTCAGAACTGACTGGCTACCCCTTCTCCCCGGGCGCTCTGTCCGGCCGGGTCTGAACGACCACCGACCGGGTTACTCATGTTCTCCGTGAACAGGTGCGTCCCGGTGCCCAAGAGGGGAGGGATGCTCCTGGGACAGAAACGCCCTGGGGAAGGGCAGCGGCCAGTGTGGCTGGAGGGACGGAGGGACGGGATGTCTGTCTCCTCTGTGGGCGGCAGCTGGTGAGGCCCAAGAGAGCAGGGAGGCAGGGACAGTGTGAGAACAAAGAGTGGGACCTGCACTTCCCACCTGCCCTGCCGGGGTCCCCTCACCGAGCCCAGCGCTCGTCCGCCTGCAGTCAGAGGAGGACTCAGCACCCAGAGGAGCTGGCAGCGGCACGTGTGGCCTCCTGGCTTCTCCCCTGTCTCTCCCTCTCCCCCGTCCTTCTCCGTTTCCTTGTATAAGAAATAAAACTGCTTAAATACCCAAAGCAACCAAGCTCCATCCGAGTGCGCGGCTTGCAGCCCGACCTGCCCGGCGAGCGGAGGGCCGCGTCTGGCCAGCCCGCCGGCCCCGCAGCAGGCGGCTCTCTGGGGGGCACAGCGCACGTCACCAGGAGCCTGAGCGCCACGCCAACCCCATCCCGGGCCCAGCAGGAGGGAGCCGCACGCGATGCCGGGAGGGAGTGGTCCAGGCTCAGGAGGGGACGAGGAAACCGTGCTGCCAAGAGGGCCCAGGGCTGAGGGCAGGTCTCAGGGCCTCCGGTTCGCTCACCTCACACCCAGGCTCCCTGGCCAGTCTCCTCCCCCTCCTCCCTCCAGCTCCTCTCCTGCCTGTGTCCCTGGGCAGACATCAAAGGAGCCTGAGTCTTGGGGAGGACGGGGCGTCCCAATGCTGCACACGGGCCCAAGTGACCCTTTAGGCCAACGTGCTGGGATCAGGGCCTGCAGCACCCTGGGCCCAGCTGGGCCACGCTCAGCCCGTCAGCGGTGCGGCCACGGCTCCCTCCTCCATCGCGCGCTCTGCTATTTGGCCAAACTGACTGCTCACCAGCCCCCGGCCCCCCATTGGCACAGGGTGGATGTGGGAGGGATGGGAAGAGCTCCCCTCGAAGCTCATGTAACAGGAAGCCACCCCAGCAGCCCCCGGGTCGGACGGCACTTGCCTCTGCCCCTTCCTGGGGACACTCAGCACCAAGCCCAGCCTCACCAGCAGTGCTCCCGCCCCCAAGTGGGAGAGCCATCGGGGTCAAAGCCAAGGTCCGGGACCCCTCCGCACGTAATGGCACATGGCTGTGGTGGGGTGGGGTGCAGCCATCCCCCAGGCCCGCCAGGCACCCAAGAGGCCTCAGGCATAGTCCAGATGCGGACCCGGGGTCTGCCATGGGGCTGGCGCGGCGAGGCGTGGGCCGAGGCGCCTGGCTCACCTGACGCCCATCTTGCAGTCCATCACGCACGGCGAGTCGAAGTCGGCCAGCAGGTCGTCCATCTGGTTGTAGCGCTCCCCGTCCTTCACCACGTCCCCGTGGTAGGCCGGCACGTAGGGCTTCAGCACATCGGCCATCAACCGGTCCAGGCAGCGCTGCTCCGACTCACAGTGCTTCTTCAGGATCCGGCCGTTGGCAGCCGCCTTGAAACTCCCTGCGGAGCGAGGTCCTCAGAGCAGGGCCTCCCCCCCCCCCCGGGGTCGGTAGGCTTGCTCAGGGCAGGGCTGAGGGTGGGCGGGTCTCCACTGTGGACTGAGCACACAGAGAGGAGTGGGTGCAAGCCCCAGGTCCCCCACACTGACGGCAACCCTGCCCCGGGCTTCATCGGACGCGGGAAGGCCCGACGCCCGCGGCTGGAGCGGTGCTGGAGGCCAGGACGTACTCTGTTTCCATCGCTGTCCCCACCCACCCGTCGTCACCCCTGCTTCTCAGGCACCGAGGGCCTCCCTGGTCTCGGGAGAAACCCCGCGAGGCCTGGCTCAGTGCCAGGACAGCAGCCTGGTGAAGCGCTTCTGCTGAGCACGCCCTGAGCCCCTCCCCGAGCCTGGACGAGCCCCGTGCTTGGGCACAAGAGGAGCGTCAGGCCCTGTGCTGGCTGTGACGAGGGCCGGCCACGGACAGCCATGGGATGCCCCGGGACAGTGCCACCAGAGGGCCTCTGTGACCGGCGGCTCCGGACGTGGGGTCACGTGCCCTCCTGCCCTGTCACTGAGAAGCAAAGAGCCTCGTGGCTGCCTAGTGCCCCGGCACTGCACCCAGCGTGCCACCCATCTCCCACCTACGGCCTTTCCCGGCAGGTACGCGTTTTCATTGATGTTTCGACCCTGGGCAGACATGCAATGGGGGTACAGCACATGCTCAATGAAGGCGTAGACATTGCCTCCCTGTCCCAGATGACAAATGGCGGGCCTACAACCTCCTGTTTATTGAGTTAGACGGGGTGCGTGTTAAGGAGGGGATTGCAGCTGCTCTGTGCATCTGTTAGCAGCGTTAGGGCAACATCTCCAGAGTATGGCTGCAGCTGCCGCTGTGAGCCTCAGAGAACCTGATTGGTCACTTTCACTCCCCAACCCCAAGCACTACCCCCACGAGCTGGGCAACCCCCAGGGAAAACCTGGAGACCTACCTGCATGTCCCGCCAGCTGGATCCAGGGGTACTTCTTCTTGAAGGACATGACGAAGGGAGACCAGTGCACCATGTTCTTTATCTTCCTCCATGATTTGCTCTGGAAACAAGCCAATGAGAAGCTGGGCATTAGAACGGGAACTGCTCCTGGTTAGGGTGCGCTCGAAGCTGCCAGAGGGGCTTTGCCAAGGCCCAGAAGCAAGGGGACCTCCCCGGAGGAGGTTTCAGGGTGTGAGGGGAGGGGAAGGGTGGTTTCCATCCGGGGTTGACCCCCATCCCAGCCACTGTCAGGAACCATCTGAACTCACACCGCCCCCCCCCCCCTTCTCCGGCCTCAGTCTCTTCACCACGCTCGAGAGGGAGGACAGCTCCCCGGCCTGATGGACACTGGGCTCTGAAAATGAGTCTACAGCTCAACACCACAGCCACTCAGAAGAAGGTCCGAGAGGGCCACTGGCACCCCCTCCTCTTCCGTTCACGTGTCACTTGTAGGCGCAGTAACAACAGAGGCACCTCTCGCCTGCGAGTGGTTTGAATAGCGATTCTAGAGGGAGCTCCCCTGGCACATGTGTGAGCAGACCTGTGGGCCTCTGCCCGTCAGTGCTGCTCCTTTTCAGGCCGGGTGCTCACACGTGTATATGTGTGTGCGTGTGCATAGGAGCGGCTCCTTGGGCAGAAAGGAGAACTAACATTCATCAGGCACCTTCTTTCCCAACAAGCATATGGTCGTTTGTAGAACCTGAGGCACAGAGAAGCAAGTCAGGTGAAACGGGCATTTAAAGCCTCACCCACACAACTACTTTTTAAAATACATATACTGTTACTGATTTCAGAGAGGAAGGGAGAGGGAGACAGAAACATCAATGATGAGAGTTACTGATCGGCGGCCTGCTACACACCCCACACTGGGGATGGAGTCCACAAGCTGGACCTGTGCCCTGACCGGGAATCGAACCCTGGCCTCCTGGTTCATAGGTCGACGCTAAGCCACTGAGCCACACCAGCCGGGTAACATAACTGCTTTTTAAACGTCCCCTTTCCCTCAGCAGTAAGTGTTTCTCTAAGAAAACAGCCCTGGGCTGCCTTTAAGGAAAACGGGCTGGCGAGCTAAAAGAGACTAGTAGCCCCAAACACACGAGCCCCATGGGGCGATGGGAGTCTGGACTGAGAAGGATTTCCTGAGCGAGAGGGCCCTCGCCAGGCAAACCCGGGTCAAAACCACAAGGCTCTGCTGGGGCGAAGGGAGCTGAGGCCTGCGGGGCAAGGAAGGCCCCCAACCCCCTCCTCCCCTCCCTCCACCCCCCACCTCCGGCGGTCAGCACCCAGAGACTGGTCGGAGTTGGGCCGTGGAGGCTGGAGCCCAAGGTCAAATGAAGGTTAAACCAGTCTCCTTTTCTCTCTGCTGAGACACCACCTGTCATGGAGCTTTCACGGGAAAACGTGTATAAGGAGAGGAAGTCTCCCCTCCCGGCCCGGCCGTCTTTATCCCATCCCAGAGCCGAGGCTGCGCCTTTCCTCCTGGGTCTCCAGGCCCTGGTGGGGGCCACCAAGAAGGCAGGAGGGAGGCACTTTTGTCTCAGCGCCCAGAACAATCAGGGCAGACAATGCCTGCAACAACGGAAAACCTAATTACAGAGGAGCCGCCCCGGAGCATGGGGAAGACGTTAAGGCTGGCCCAGAGGGAGAGCACGCGGCTGGCCACCAGCTGCTGGTCACGTCCCTGCAGCCCAGCTCGGATGGGACGGGTCTGACGACAGGACAGGGTGTGTGTGAGGAGGGCAGTGCTTTCAACCCTGGGCTGACGCCCCCTACCACCTCCAGACACCTCCCCGCCACGCCTTTCTTCATGCCTTGGTTTTCATCGCCTGTCCTTGGACTGACAGACTCTAGGACTCTGGGAAATGACCTCCCATCCACCAGCCTAGGCTGCTCAGAGGAAGGTCAGCGAGGCCACCGCCGCCTGCTGCAGTGTCACCTCACGTTTCATTTGCAGACACGGTGGCAACAGAGGACCAGGGAAGCTGTGTCCCATGCCAGGGAGGGGCCACACCGACGGCTGTGGGAAGGAAGGCCGGGGAAGAAGGAAAGAGGCATTGGGGGACAGGTGGCTCGTGGCAGCGGGGGCCTGGGACAGGGCCTGGCGTGGCTGGGACCAGATCTGCTGAGAATGGGAGCTGGGAGCACTGGCTGAGCAGGTGATGTGGCGTGCGGGCAGCAGGCCCACCTGGGCTGGGTCCTGGCTCCACCCCCTCCTCACTGACTGACCTTCAACAGTTCCTGACCTGCTTGAGGCACTATCATTCTGCCTGTAAAACCGGCACAACACAGCCCCCCCGCCCCCAATAGCAGAGGCAGCGCCATCAGCAGAGGACGGGGTGTATGTGGGGGTCTCAGCTCTCTGACGCCATCCTGGTGCCGAACGGCGGGGGCTGAGCGCAGGAGCTGCCGTAGTTTCTGAGGAGCAAAGACCACGGAGCCCGGGCTGGGTCAGGCCACCCTGAAAGGATGCAGCTCTCTAGGGACCCAGGGACACGCTGCGCCTGCAGCCTGCTGCCGGGCCTGGTCCTCTCTTCAGAGGCTGCAGACCAGGGTCCAGCAGCAAGGAGGCGGGGTTGGGGCCCCTCTGCTGGTTCAGGGGACCCACCACCCTCCACCGTCACTGAGCTCGGGGCAAATGGGACACTTCCCCACTCCCAGCCTCCTCCACGATGAAGCGTGTCTGCCCACGAAGAGGGGCCCGGCCGAGCCGCCAGAGCCCACCGCTGCCCGCACGGGAGGGGCGGACATTCCAGGCGGGCAGCGTGCCCGGGGCTGCAGAGGCTTCCGGGGTTTCGAACGGCAGCGCTGGGCCATGCCCCACTGCTGCCAGCACTAAGCAGAGGAGCACTGCCAGGCCCGGGCCTGGGGGCGGAGCCTGCGGGGTGGCCTCTCGCACTGCGCCAGCCGCAGGCGCGGAGAGTTCGGGTGTCAGCACCTCTGAGGGCCCCTTGCAGGCACCAAACCACTAGCAGGAGGAGCTGCTTTGGGCGGAGGGGGGAAGGCCAGCTGGGCACACAGCCTCCCTCCTCGCCGTGCTGAAGGAAGCCAGGCCCCCACCTGAGGTGATGAGGTGACAGGTGATGAGGCAAGAACAGAGGGCAGCCCCCCAGGCCGCAGGGTCTCCAAGAAGAGTCTGCCCCTGCGGCTCTGGCTCCCCTTCCCTCTCCGGGTGGTTCTCGATGGCCTCAGCGTCTCCTCTGAAATCCAGCCACCCTCCTGGGCCTCCTACCTCCCCGCCTCCACCCCCCACCCCTCCTCGCCGGACTGGGCTCGGGAAACACGCAGCTCTCAGGCGCCCGGAGCCCCGGGCAAAGGCCGCCGGCACCTCCCGGGCCTGGTCCTTCCTCACCTCCCGATCCCTGGGGCATCTGGTCACCCTCTGCTGACCCTTCCTGGGACACCCCAAAGCTCACAGGCCTGACGGGTCCCTGTGGGCCCCTCACTGGGAGCGAGGCTGGTGCGTGAGCTCAGGCTCTTCGCTGTGGACTCGCTCCGGGACAGGCGCCGGGCCGGCTCTTCACGGCCTCGTCTCCCCTCTTCACAACCGCCCGAGAGGAGTGTTTTCTCTGTCATGCACAGAATCCAAGGCCAGCAAGTTGAGTTGCTCCCCCAAAGTCATTCCATTCTCGCCCTGGCCTGTCGGCAAAGCTCACACGGGAACCCAAACCAGTTCAGCAGCGGCCAGGCCTGCCAGCAGCGAGGCTCCGCGTGGGGGGTTCCGTGCCTTTGGGGTGCTCCACAGCTGGCCAACCACGACCCGGTCAGCCCACTCTGGGGCTGGACAGGTCCAGGCTCAGCTACAGGTGACACAGGGCTCCGGGGACCAGCTAACCGGCCTGGCCCGCAGAGGGAATCCTGCTCCCGAGAGGAGTGCGAGAGCACCTGGAGGGAAAGCAGCGGACGGCACCCGCCAGCAGGCGGGCCACGCGGTGGCCGGGACACGCGGTGCGCGCTGGGCGAACCCACTGAGGACCTGAGCGAGGGTTGGAGTAGCCCCTCAGGCTCACGGGCTTGGAGGGGCTCAGCTACACAGCCGCACCTGGGGTGAATGAGCACCGGTGCTGGCTTGGCTGTCTCCACCCCAGGGCAGGGCGGCGCCGGTCCTCACTGCGCCGCTCCCTCCAGCAGTTCAGGAGGAAGAACCAGCAAACAGCTGGGGGTGGGGGGTGGGGAGGGGTGTCCTCGAGGACCCACGCGGCCTGGAGATGCCTGGGGTTCGGACACTGCTCGGGACACTTCCCACCCTGCACCTGATCTGACGGGCTGCACTCTGAGGGTGTGGACGGGATTCTGGTGGGGAACACCCGCACCAGGAGGCCCGCCCACCTCACCGAGTGAGCGTCACGGGACAGGTGCGTCCCGGAAAGCGGGGCTGCCTCCAGCCGCAGACGCCAGCCTGTCGCCCCCCCACCCCCGCAGGCCACCTGTCTTGCCTGGAGGATGGGCACCGTGGGAGGCTGGGGCCCAGACCACCCAGGTGCTGCCTGTTCCTTTAACCGGGTTCCGGGCCTCCTCCACGCGAGGCCATGGCTCCTGGGACACCCACCCTCAGGCTGCGGGAGGGCCTGTGTCTTCTGCCCAACAGGCCAGAGGGCTGGGGCCAGGTCAGCCAAGTGGCCAGACCAAGAGGGGTTTCTCAGAGAGCCGTCTGCTCTGTGGGACTCAGGGAGGCGCAGCGACGAGCGGCATTTTGGGGGCAGAGAGTGAGATTGCTGAACGTGTGTCATTTAATAACGGGGTCACATACCTTCAGCCTCCTTCCCACTGAGGTGTCCCCCCATTTGCTCCTTCCCCTCCAGCACTTCCCACTGAGGTGTCCCCCCATTTGCTCCTTCCCCTCCAGCACTTCCCACTGAGGTGTCCCCCATTTGCTCCTTCCCCTCCAGCACTTCCCACTGAGGTGTCCCCCCATTTGCTCCTTCCCCTCCGGCACTTCCCACTGAGGTGTCCCCCCATTTGCTCCTTCCCCTCCAGCACTTCCCACTGAGGTGTCCCCCCATTTGCTCCTTCCCCTCCGGCACTTCCCACTGAGGTGTCCCCCCATTTGCTCCTTCCCCTCCGGCACTTCCCACTGAGGTGTCCCCCCATTTGCTCCTTCCCCTCCCGCACTTCCCACTGAGGTGTCCCCCCATTTGCTCCTTCCCCTCCGGCACTTCCCACTGAGGTGTCCCCCCATTTGCTCCTTCCCCTCCGGCACTTCCTCTCACTGCAGTCTTTGACCGCTCGCTCGGCTCACTTCGCTTTTAAACGTGAAGAAGCCCCGTTGTCTCTGAGCGTGAAGGCGCGGAGGACTCTCAAGTCAGAGGAGGGCCCTGCTCTCCGGAGCGACACCGCCGAACCCCGGCTTCGCCGCGCACACGAGCCGTGGCCGCGGGAGCCTGGCCGGTGGGGGCGGGAGGCAACGAACCAGCGGAGCGTCGCACACATTTGTCATCGGCGTCGCCGCGGGGACAGGCGGCGCTCCCCGCACAAGCTGTCCCACCGACCTGAGTGCCAACCTGTTCACAGAGGCTTCCTGGTTCTCACCACCTGATTGGAGGACTTGGTTTTGTTCAGCCAACAAAATACACCCCCCCCCCCCGAGTTAAAAACACAGACACACAGCGGTGCTTTGTCAAGAGTGGCCTTCCGGCTGGGAGGCCCAAGGAAAGCCCTGTCCCACCCTGCACCCCTTCCGGGGGCTCCCAGAGGCTCCCAGACACACTCGGGGGGGCTCCCTGACACACTGGGGGGGGGCTCCCTGACACACTCGGGGGGGGGCTCCCTGACACACTCGGGGGGGGCTCCCTGACACACTGGGGGGGGGCTCCCTGACACACTTGGGGGGGGCTCCCTGACACACTGGGGGGGGGGCTCCCTGACACACTGGGGGGGGGCTCCCTGACACACTCGGGGGGGGGCTCCCTGACACACTCGGGGGACGAGTTCAACCACGTCCTGGAGTCCCCGCCCAGGGAAGGGTCCCAGGCAGCAGAGACTTTGTTCTCTTCAAAGTCCGAGCGAAGTCACAAGGTGCCCGTGTCTGAGAGAAGCTGTTTGCTCCTCTCGGTTTGGTCTCTGGAACACAGGGCGGGTTTCCCCGGTGCCGGGCCCACCTGCTGTTGTCGGTGCCCGGGCCCGGGGCGCAGTGCCGCTGGCAGGTGGGCCCGGCTCGGACACCAGCCGAGGCGAACCGGAACCCTGCGCCGCCAGAAATCGAGCTGCGCAGCGAGGAGAAAGGCCTTCCAACACCACGACCCCCAGGATCGGGAAAATGAAGCCCGAGGACTTGACAGGGCGGAAGCTCCAGCTAAAAGTAAGTCTGGCTTTGAAGGCGAACCATCCGCCCCTTTCAAAACGAGAAAACTCCCCTAAAAACCGAACGCAGGAGCGCTTTTGAAAAAGACTGATGTTCAGTCCCCGCCCGTCCAGCTGCGTCACGGGAGGGTCAGCCGGTGGGGCAGGCGCCTCCGGCAGAGGGCACGTCTCCCCGAGAGCCCGGGGGAGGATGGTGGAGCCCTCAGCATCCCCGGCGGTCCGGTCCGGTCCGGTCCGCTGCGGGGTGCGGGGGGGTGCGGGAGAGAAGCGTGCTGGGTTCTCAGTGAGCGCTGTGTCCTCTGCTCCTGAGGGGCTCGGAGGGGCTGGCGGGCAGGACCTGGGGGACCCCCCGTCGCTGGCGTAAAACAGCACCGGGCAGCTGGTCCTGAGGGAGCACCTGGGCCAGGCAACTCCGGCAGCACGTCTGGCCAAAGCCGGGCAGACCCTGAGCGACTGCCCAGTGTCCTCTCGGACGAGCTGCCTTCTTCCTGCGGCAGCTAGAGCCCCGTGTCTGGACCGGGGCAGCACCCAGCCTGCACTCAGTGCCACTCTCCCTCCTGCCCCCAGACAATGCCTGCCAGCCCAGACTACCCCAGGGCCCACGAAGGGCTCCCCAACCCACAGGAGGCAGGGGGCCCCACCAGGAACAGACCAGCCCAGGCCCTCTCTGTCCTCACTCCCCACACTCATCTCCCAGGTGGCCTCTGGTCCAGCAGGCGGCCCCCTCTGGCCGGCCCTGCAGTGCTCTCCCTCCTCTGTCTCTGATGGCACCTCACCTGTCCCTCTGGCTGATCCCCTGGAATCTGTGATCAGCCCACCTTCCCCAGAAAACTCCTCAGGCTGTCTCCCCCCCCCGCAGGACAGGGTCTGGGTGCTCTTGTGTCTCCGAGCAGAGGGAAACTTCCAGGGAGCTGGAACGTGGGCCAGCACGCTGCACGCCCAGGCTGATCACAGGTGGGGTGCTGCGAGAACTTTCCGGCCAACGGGCAACCAGGCGGGAGCCACCCCCAGACAGGAACACTGACACCCCCCTCAGCTCACCTGCTCCAGCCTGGACTTTTCCAGAGATGCCCCAGGAGCAGGAGAGGCAAACTGGTGGGAACTCCCTGTTCAGTCTGCCTGGGCTTCCCCTCTCCGCGCCCCAAGGCCCCTGGATAGTGGTCACCTGGCCGCCTGGAGTCTCCTGAGGGTGTGGGGCCCTGTACCTGCCCCTGTGCCTGCCTCAGGCCCAGCTCCATCCCTCCCAGCTTCCCAAGAGCTGGCTTCCCGGGGGGCCCCTCTTGCAAATGAGCCTTGTGTTGGTTGCCCCAGAAGAGAGGGGTCCTTCACCCTAAATTGAAATGCCACAGCACTCTCCACGGGAGGCTCCGTGGGCCCCTCTCTGCCCTGGCAGCCCCCCCCCCCCCCCATCCTCTTCAGAACTAAAAATACTGGAGGCCGGCCGGGCCAGAGGCAGAGAGGAAGCAGCAGAAGGCAGAGGAAATGCTTTGGTGCACACAGCCGTGAGCCTCTCGCACCGGGAGCCGCGGGACCAGAACCAGGACAATAGCAGGAAATGGGGAGAGGCGGGAAGAGCTGGGAGCGGGCCGCCGTCTGGACGCTCAGGGACAGAGGCGCATTTCCTCTGGGAAAGGGCGGGGGCTCTGCCCAGCTGGTGGGGGTGCCCTGCCACACTCCAGTCCCCTGCCCTCCCCGGAGGTTTTATTTTTACTTTGGTAAAATGCAAAAAAAACAAAGCTGAGCTTGTGAGCGTGGAAATTTACTGGAGGCCCACGCTGGCCAGCCACACTGGCACCGAAGGTCTGGGACTATCGAGCACCCAGCGCCCCTCGCAGGCCAATTCCTGAGCTGGGCCCACCCTGCCCGCCGAACGGCCTCCAGCTCCCCTGCTTTGGGGGCTGGATGCTCTCACGCCCTCCTTCTCAGCTCTCCTGAGATGACAGGGTGAGGCCAGAGGGGCAGCAAGCAGCATGTGTTCCTGGAACCGGCAGCAGCTAACAGAGCGCCCAGGAGCAGACACAGGGCCAAGTGCTTGATAAGGATTACGTGTGTCCAGTATGAGCATCCCAGCCGATGGCACAGGCTCGCGTCCATCCTGCACTCGGGACACGGAGGCACAGAGGCTGACACTGGCTCCGGTCCCAGCTCTTCAGCACTCTCTGAGGCTGCCCCTTCCTTTCTTTCTTTTTAGAAAATATGTTTTCATTGATTTCAGAGAGGAAGGGCGAGGGTGAGGGAGACGGAAACATCAATGACGAGAGAATCATGGACCAGTGTCCCCTTCCACTCCACACTGGGGGTCGCGCCTGTGACCCGGGCTGCCTGGTTTCTTTTGATCTGGAACCTGGAACCTGGAACCGTGGCCAGTAAAAGCCCAGACTCAGATCTGATCGGGTCCTGGCTGGTGGCATAAGGCAAGTCACCAAACCGCGGAGCTCCAATCTCTCCTTGTCCATAAAGTGGGACTGTTGCTCACCCTTGTTTTCAGGATTAAATTCCGCACGTGCAGCACCTGCCACGCAGACGGAAGCCTCGGGAAGGGTGGCACCGCACGCTCTCCGCCTCCCATCTCAGGCCCGAGGCGGCGCCCGGGTGCGGGGCGGTGCCTTGGGAGGGCCCCGGGCTGGCTCCGCAGATGTGCGCAGAGGCTCCAGCTCTCCCTGCGCCAGCCCGGCCCTCACACCCCACCTGCCCAGGCGACCGGGCAGAGGTGAGGCCTGGCCGCAGAAGTGGGCCTCCAGCAGCCACCCTGCTCCTGGCCGCGAAATGAACCCTGGAGGAGTGTGGACTTGCCTTAGCGGATCTTTCTGGAAGTCAGACACCAGGAGCCATTTAAAAGCGGAGAGACGGCGGGTGAGGAAGCCTCGAGCAGAAGCCACCAGCCGGTGCCAGGTAGCTCTTCTGCTTCCTGCAGACCTTCCCCGCCGCCCTCCACCCCCTTGTCCTGGGCCTGTGGTCAGAAAGCAGTCCCTCCGCCTCTTTCCCAGGAGCCTCGGCCACAGGGGAACACACAGGTGTCTCTGTGTGAAGGACAGCATGTGGAAAGCCAAGAGTCTGAAAGGACGTTTTCTCCAAAATGATGAAGAATCTAAAATGTCCCCCTTGCCCAACCAGCGCCCAACCAGCGCGGCTCAGGGGTTGAGCATCAGCCGAGGAACCAGGGGGTCATGGTTCGAGTCCCGGTCAGGGCACAGGCCCGGGGCTGCAAGCACGACTCTCAGTGTGGGGCGAGCAGGAGGCAGCCGGTCCACGATACTCATCATTGATGTTTCTATCTCCCTCTCCCTCTCCCTCCCTCTCTCTCAAATCAATAAAAACACGTGATCAAGACAGCGTCGCCTCCTCTCCCAGCAGCTCTCACGCCTCAGCCTCCAAGCAAACCTCTCCCGCGCCTGCAGCTCTGTCCTCCGCGTGCCCGCAGGCCTCGCTCAGACTGGGCGCCTTCGGGCTGTAACGGAGAAGCGGGGGCGTGCCTGAGGCGGCGGGAGGGACGAGCTGCCTCCCTGACGGCGTGCTGGGTCTCTGCTCCTCCGGCCCAGAGCACGAGCAGGCCAGACACCCCTTCAGCAGCCCCCGCGGCCCGGAGCGCGGGAAGAGGTTTGGGAAGGGGTTACTCTGGCCGAACCCCAAAGCCCGGTTTCTGCGAACTCCCCCGCGAGGAGTGTCTATAAGGAATCTTCTGGAAGAGCCTGGAAACCACATGCAAACTCACAAGCAATAGCAAACATTTCACTATATTTAGAAGATGTTTCTGAGCAGATACGTTGTTGCGATTCACTCTCCTGACAGATGACGGGGCTGGCCCGTGGCGGGTGGCGCTCAGCACAGGGGAGCCCCCGTCCCCCCAGGGCTCCTCTCAGCAGCCAGGCCTCTGTTCACGCGTGGAGAACCCCGGCACAGGAAATGGCTGCCAAAGAGACACACCAGTGAACCCCGAGACCCGGCAGCTCTCAGCGCACAGCTGTCCCCGGGTCATCCTGACGTCTGCGTGATTGTCATAAACAGCCTGACTCGCCGCCCTCCCTGCCCGCTGTCACGTGGGCCGCTGCCTACCTAGCACCCCCCCCCCCCCCGCACTGAGCCTCGCAGCCCCCCGAGGGGCAGGCTGCAGGCCGCCTGTGCCCAGAGAAGCCAACAGGGACCACGGGGCTCACCCTGGCAGTGTCCTCAAAGGGCACAGACCTGGGGTCCTGCCACCCAGCTGCAGGGGCTGTGGGGCTGCCTCCCTCCTCTGGAAGCAGGGACCCCCCACGTCTGTTCCCTTCACTTTTCGCTTTGGGGGCACGAAGGAGTGGCGGTTTCGTGCGGAGATGCCTCACTGCAGCTCTCGGCGGTCACCCGACGGCAGCGCTCTCCCGGAGCCACACACATGCCACGGGCGGGCGCAGCCAGGCTGGCAGTCTCATGCGCCACAGCCTCTGCCTCCCAGCCTGCGCCCCCCCCCCCCCGCAGTTCCCTCAGACCCTGTCGGCCCTTCCCCCCTAGTGAGGGGAAATCAAACGTCACTGGTCACTGGAGATGCCAGGGGCTTATCTGAAAAATGTGTCCTGGAATGAGAGGCCCAGGAAGGGCCAACGCCCTCAGAGAGTCCTTCCAGCCCATGGCCCTGAAGCAAAGGAACTCGGGGGGGAGGGGGGTGCTCACGGCGGGTGGGGTTTGGGTCTCACCAAGGCGCAGGCTGTGGGCACAGGGAAACGGCAGGTGTTGAGGGCTTTTGTCTCCAATCTGTGGAGAGAGGGCTGCTGGCTGCACTGGGGTGCACGAAGAGCTTCAGAGAGCCGGTCCCAGAGAGGGGGCTCAGGCTCAGTGGCCACAGCTCCCTGACAGATGACCTCTCAGAGGCCTCTGGGCCGCCCCACACTGGGGAGATGGGCCGCCATGACTTCCAGGGAGCAGAGCCAGTGGTGGGTTCTCCCCTTCGCT
The DNA here is from genome assembly GCA_027563665.1 of Antrozous pallidus. Taxonomy (NCBI): domain Eukaryota; kingdom Metazoa; phylum Chordata; class Mammalia; order Chiroptera; family Vespertilionidae; genus Antrozous; species Antrozous pallidus. Next base: position 16,139,189 of record CM050529.1, on the reverse strand, counting down.
TTCGATGCATTCTCAGGGCCCATCTGAGAGCCGTCGCCAAGGAAAAGCCCAGCTGGGGAAGCACTTCCGGGGGCCGCCCTGTCCATCTCGGGAGAGGCTGCCTGAGCCCCGCAAGACCACAGCGCCGCCAACGGCCCAGCCGCTCCTCACGCTGCTTCCTCTTCCCTCCCCGCCGGGCCCGCCAGCCTGAATCGACCCGGGGAAAGCCTGTTGGTGACAAGTGAACGAATGATGTAGGCAGAGAGTCTAGCCGTGGCCCGCCGATTTATTTCCTTTGGCTACCATTATTTTTCCCTTTTCTGAACTGTCAACAGTTCACACACAAAAGCCAGCTTCCTCTGAAACACGGGGCTGGTGTTTCTGGGTGCATCCTCTGTGCTGAGCCGGCGAGCACCCCTGGAGATGACCGCCCTCCGGCCAGGAGGCCTGCACCCTCCTCACGCGGCCGCACGGCGTCTGCGCGGAGCCCCGGGACAGAGGCCGAGGACCGGCCAGGGCAGCCCACCCGGGCCCTGTGCACGTGGACAAGCCCGTTTCTCTGAGCACCGTTTCTCCATCTGCAAACAGGAGACAAGCCTCAGGGGCCATGCAGGGGAACAGGGGATGCTCTGAACACCCAATCGCATCATACATGCCAGCAAGACAGGACCGTTTGGGTCCACAGGATCAAATACGATGCCCAGAGAAAGCTGGCTGTTGACTAGCTTGGTAGCTGGGGAGGCGGGAGTGGGGGACAGAGCAGGAGAGATGGCTCAGTGGCCACTTACCTAGAGGGCTGAAATAGACCCACCCTGCCACCCCTCTGCCTGCCCGACTCTCCCCTGCTCGTCAGAGAAGTGGGGTGACCCTTGGTCACGGCTGAACAGAGCAGGCTCTGGCCTCCGCTCTCAGAGCAGAATTTAGAAGGGGGGGGCAGCTTGCCTTGGGGCTGCTAGCCCTGGGCCAGGAGACACGTCTGGCTATAGAGCGCAGCACCCCGTGGAGCATGTTGGGAGGAGCAGAGGGCACACTGGGTAGTGCAGTGCAGACTCTTGCAGTTGAGTGCTGACTGGAATCCGCCCCAAAGGTCCTTGGCCATCCTCTCGCCCCTCCACACCCACCAGAAAGGGCCCCAAAGGACAGAAATGAATGCAGAGGGCTGGCTACCAGTGGGCTTCTGCAGACAAGGAGAGGGTTAGGCAATAAATGTCTTAGTCCCCCACCTGCCGCCCCCTCCTTTCCGCAAAGGCAGTGTCTGAGGGCTGGGCTTTCTGCAGGAAGCTAGAGAGCCGGCAGGAGACCTGTGGGGATCTGGTGCCTAGATCAGCGGCCTCCCTCAGGCCCGCCCCGCTCGGAAGGTGGGGGTGGGGTGGCTGGTGCTCATGCTCTCAGGCCAGGAGGGTCTTTCTGCTCACCAGCTGCCGAGCCCAGCGGCACAGACGGCAGGCGCTCCCCGCGCCAGTCACACACCAGCTGCTGCGGCCTCCTGGCGGCGAGGGGCTGAGGGCCACCCAGACCTGGGGCCCCTGCCAGTGGGTCTGACGGGACTGTGCTGAACTGAGGAAGATCACAAACTCTGGGGGTGACCCTGAGATCTCCTCTCAGCTGCTGAGGGGACTGACGGTAGCACAGTGTTTCCAGAACATTCAGCAGCCAACCAAAGCCATTCGATTCCATACCCGACCGCTCCTCCGCCCTCACGTCACCATTGCTGAGTTAGGACAGGACCCACATCTCAGGGCCTGCCCCGCCCCCACCCAGCAGCCCCTCTCCGCTGGCCTGGGAGATCCTTCTAAAATGCCTCTCCTCACCCAGCAGGCCCTCGCTGCTTTCAACCTCCCGCAGCTTTCCCGAGCCTTCGGGCAAAGACCACACCCCTTCCCACCTCCCGGCTCCTGCGGCCACACCCTTACCCTGCCCCCAGGCGAAGGCTCTTGTTTGCCAGGACACGTCCTCCTTGATGCCCTCGGGCTGCCCACCGCCCTGGCCCCACCCCGCCCGGACTCCCCTCCAGTCTGTAGAACCACTGCATCAGCGCCTCCTCTGACGGCACAGAGCAAGCGGGCTGGTGCTCCACGTGTGGTGTTCCCCGCACCTCACCATCCCTTCCCCTCGGCCCAGATTGCGTTCCGGGGATCTGGTGGCACCGGGCACGTCCCGGGAGTGAGCGTCCCTGGAAGGCAGCACAGGCAGCTCATGGCCGAGTCCCTCGCCCATGATGGCGAACCTATGACACGCGTGTCAGCACTGACATGAGTAGCCATGTTCGATGACATGCGGCCACATGGGGTCACATACAGAGATGTACGGGGCTGCATGCCGAGAAGGACATTTCATTCTTGGCTACTGCACCTGGCAGTGAAGTAGCCGAGGATGAAATATTTGCTGTAGCGTAGACACTCTGTGCTGGGGGTCTGTAGGCCAAAACAACAGAACTCTGGCACAGAGTGTCTAGTTCTGGGACTTCCGGTTAGGGTGTTAGGGGATCTTTGACCTCACTTCCGGCCAGTGAAGCAGGGAGCAGTAGAATGCTGCGGGGGACGTATCTCTGGGGGCCCTGTGATCGCCATTACCAGCAACCACATTACCACAGCAACCATCATCCAATCTACTGTTCTGGGGGTCGTGGATTTCTAATTGACCATCATTACTGAGATAAGTGAGGGGGAGACTGGGAGAGGCAAGGACCTGTGCTATGGGTGCCGTTTCCCACCATTAGAAATAGTGGCAGCCATCTTAATTTATATAAGGTATGTCATTTTGCAGCAGAGTACATCCTTATTAACCCCTATTTCTGCTTATTAACCCTGCTCTTTCCTAAAATACAATTACATGTGCCATCTTGTGGTTAGTTAGGCTAGTTAACCCCTAATTGCCGGCAGGACTAACAGGCTATCTATAATTCTATCTTCTGTCACTGCCCCCCTGACGGAGAACCCAAAAAATAAAAAACCAAGGGTAAGTAAAGGCAGTAGTAGTAGCAGTAGCCAACCCTTTCAAGAGACATGGACCAAGATGTATGGCAGTATAGAAAATATGGCAGATCATTTTGCGTTCTATGTACTGAAATGGTAGTAAGCAGAATGTGGAATATGAATAGACATTTTGAAACTAATAAATTCCAAGCTCTTGCAAAAAAGTGAGGATGAAAGGAAGAAATACATTTGCAGGCAGCTACACCTTTATAAGAGCCAATCTAACTCCATCCTTAAATTTATAAAAGGCTCTACAAATTTAACATCTGCAAGTTTGAGCATTGCTTACTCCATAGCTCAGCATGGAAAAGCACTCAGTGAGGGGAAATTTATTAAAGAAACTCTCCTAAGATGTGCACCAGTTCTTTTTCACAATATGCAGAACAAAGATGCAATTATTAAGAGAATATCTGAGTTACCACTCGGTAGAAATATCATGAAAGACCGAATAATGAGGCTGAACACAAATGTACATCAATTTAAGAGAGACATAAGTAAGTGTAAGTATTTTTTTATCTCTCTTGCTGAAACTACTGATGTCACATCACATGCTCAGTTGGCCATTATTGGTCAATATTCTGATGGTCTCACAATGAGAGAAGAGTTGATAAAGTTAGTATCATTGCCAACAAGTACATCAGGAAGCGAAATATGTAAAGTTGTTACACAAACATTCCGGGACCTAAGCATTGATATCTCTAAAATTGTGTCAGTGATGACAGATGGGGCACCAAACATGGTGGGGGAAAAAGTTGGATTTGTCAAATTGTTTACAGAAGCTATTGGACATCTGATTGTGCCTTTTCATTGTATTATCCATCAGGAGGTTTTATGTGCCAAGGCAGGATTCACTGACTTAAACGACTGAATGTCAGTTGTTACAAAAATAGTTAATTTAATAGCTGCTTGCCCCCTTCACAAGCTAGACTTTTCTGCACTTTTACTGGAGGTTGATTCCACCTACACTGGACTGCTGATGTACAATAATGTAAGATGGCTGAGCCGAGGCAAAGTTCTTGAGCGCTTTGTGGAGTGCTTTGAAGAAATTAAGGTATTTCTTGAGGATAAGGATCTGGGAAACTTTTCTCAGCTCAATGATGATAAGTGTGTCAACACCCTGATATTTTTTACAGATCTCTCTGTTCATATTAATGAACTGAACTTAAAAGTTACAAGGTTTGGCAAAAATATTGACGTTATGTTTGGATACATAAAAGCTTTTGAAAGTAAACTTAAAATTTTCAAGCGAGATATAGAAACTAAAACTTACAAGTATTTTCCTCGAGTAACAAAGTATTTTGAGAAGGCCAGTGCAGCTGTAGAAAATGAAATGGAACCCTTTCATATAAAGTACCAGCATGTTTTAGACTCGTTACTAGACCAGTTCAGTGATAGATTTAATCAATTTAGAAGCCTAGAACAGACCATAAAAATAATTAAGTATCCCGATGGAGTAGTCTACAGTAGTTTGGAATTAAATGGTTTCCCATGGATGCAAATTGATGATTTGGAGATGCAGCTTGCAGAATTTCAAGACAGCATCTGGGCTCAGGTGTTTGTCGACTTGAGGTCAAAGCTTGAGAATCTGGAAAGGTGCCACTTGGAGAATCAAGAGGATTGCCACTATGAACAGGAAATTTGGAGTGCCTGGAACCGATTACCAGACCCTTTTAGCACCCTGAAAAATACAGCAATGGCTTTACTCACAATTTTCCCCTCCACTTACTTTAGTGGATAATATCAAAATCAACAAAAGAAACAGATTGATAAGATGAAGCTTGCTTGGGTTTGAAGTGTACAAAATATCGACTCAATTGAAATTCAGCAACAAATGAAATTCAGCAACAAAAAAGTCACTAATAGGCAGGTTAGTTAGAGAATTCCCCCTCCCTCTCACTTATCTTAGTTCTTGGCACCCCACACAAGTTAAATAATATCAAGACCAACAAAAGAAACCAACTGACGGATGAAGAAAAAGTCACTAAGCAGGTAAGTTAAGTAATTAGTTTTTGGCTTATTACATACAGTTATATATTACAATTACACATTTTTGTTATTTAAACTATAAATACCGCGAAATTATGGGTTTCTTTTCTCGAAGTGACACACCACCCGAGTTATGCTCATTTTTTTGGCGAATGTTGACACACCGGGCTCGAAAGGGTGCCCGTCACTGCCCTGGCCCCACCACATTCCTTTCCAGGTTTCGGGAATCAACTGGGCAGCTGGGAGCCCCGCCCCTAGGGCTGCCTGGCTGGGAAGGAGACTTGCTCAGAACCCTCAGCCCTAACCTGGGGTCTGGCTTAAGGCTGGGTTCCTGGAGCCCCCCCACACCCAGAGGACCCGATCCAGAGGGCAGCCTGCTGGGAGCTGTGGAGGCCGGGCGGGCGGAGGCATCGAGGAGAGTGCGCAATAGGGTTCTCCACGGGGGCTCTCTGGCCTTCTCCCAGAGTCAGGCCCCCACACCTCTAACTTCCACACCGTCCTGGCTGCACACAACCCTGGGTCTCATCTTCGAGAATGGGGAGGGCTGGGGGGCTCAGCAACGAGAGGCAGAGCCCAAAGGCAGCTGGTCACCAGCCCCCGGTGAGCTGGACAGCGAGCGGTTTCACCACTGCTGCGAGGTCCCGCAGACACCTCTCCGTGGGGCGTGTGCACCGCGTTGCTGGCTTCTCCGGGAGTCTTCTCCCACCCAGCCAGCCGGCTCCACACACAGCTCCCCTTCCCTCCTCAGCCTCCCCCTTGCTGAGAGCCAGCCAGTCCCCTGCTCTCCCCAGGCTCGGTGCCCAGGCTCCCTGCCCTCGGTCTCTGAAGCCCACACTCAGGGCCCTGCAGCACCATCCCCCCACGGCTTGCACTTCACCACCCAGAATACCCTGTGCCCTCCGCCCCACAACATGTGCCAGACGCTGTGGCCTGGGCTCACGCTGAGGCCCCGGCTGGCTGAATAACACCACAGAGGGTGGAAATATCAGGAGCCTTACAGAGGCACAGACAGGGGCCACAGAAGTTTGTTTCTTGGGAAACAGGAAATACATTTAGGGAGCGTCATGGAATCGGTGGCAGAGGGTGTGTGTGTGATTGTGTAAACTGGGGGTAGGGCTCAGATTGGAAAACAAACATGAGCGAAAGCAGAGAAACAGAAAAAGCACCAACAGCTAAGCTCACCTTGGCACCAAGGGCTGGGCAATGGGCGGGGTTTGCCGGAGAGGCCAGCAACGCGGTGCACACGCCCCACGGAGAGCAGTGTCTGTGGGAACTCACAACAGTGGTGAAGCCGCTCGCTGTTCAGCTCACCGGGGGCTGGCGACGCAGGTTAAACGTGTGCCTCCGGCCTGCTCCCCAAGCCCCGGGCTGGTTCCAAACAGCTGCTGCATTGCTATTTCACTTCAGCAGCACATGTGCGCTTCCAATTCATGCCTATTGCTTACCTTGAATAAATATCATATCCAACATGTAAGCTAATTCGGAGAACTCGCCGCTATCAAGTCAGCCCCTAACACAGATGCAGATACAGGTTCAAGAGCAAGTTCACATTCAAGCCCGAGGCGGCAGGTTTGCTGTCCCCAAATCCCGTGGCACCGCACGTTCCCGAACCTCAGGAGCAGACCAGAAGTAAACAACGGCAGCGGCGAGCAGACAGACACGGGCCCGGCTCCTTCCACCCGGCCGCTGCGAGCTCCTCGGGCGTGTCTGTGGAGAGGGCTCAGCAGCAGACCTGGATCACTGCCACCCAACGCGGCCAAGGGCAGGTCTGCCGTCCACGGGAGACCGGGGACAAAGGTCTCTTTATATTTAAGACCTTCTCTATCTTAAAGTTGCTTCAGCTGAAAGGAACTTTTCAGACTGAAGCTAACGCAGACGCGCTGCAGCCACCTAAAGGGGAGACAGGCACGCCTGCCGCGTCCCCCGGGCACGGGCGCGGAGGAGACGGGCTCTCCCGAAGCCTGGCGGACTGAGCGGATCAGGGAAGCGATGCTGGTCTTCATTACAGTCACAGGCAACAAGGAGGCCAATCGCCCTTCCTCCGGTCCCCCTTCCTCCGGTCCATGCGTTAATGTACTTAACAGGTATTGCTAGACCCCTGCCTCCCCCCTCCTCACCCCATGTTTCACTGGTGTGGTCAGGCACATGACACCCACAGGAAAGGCTCTGTCTGTGCCCAGCTGGTGTGGCCCAGCGGTCGAGCGCCGACCCATAAACAAGAGGCCCCGTTCACTCCTGGCCGGGGCTCGATCCCCAGGGGGAGGCGTGCGGGAGACCTGTCAAGGTCTCTCTCTCATCCATGTTGCTCTCTCTCTATCCCTCACCCTTCCTCCCTCTCTAAAAAGCATCCATAAAAACGTTTTTTAAAAAGTTTCACTGTCTGCAATTTGATTCCGGCCATTTTCATGATTTGTTTTTTGATTGTTACGGGAAATAGCTTCTGTCATGCAGAAGAGGAGACTGTTAAAAACGTCATCCATGCTAAGTGGCATTGACTGCAGGCTGCTGTCTCTAGGCAAACGGCGAGAAATGACAGAGGACATTACCAAGAGCTCTGACTATACAAAATGTATAAGAATTTTAAGCATCAAAGGCAAAATAACAACCCCAAGTTAAAGTCAAACGAGCTAAAGAAAATGGTTTACAAAATATATTATAGCGGGAGGGTCAATCCATTTTGGTACATAAAAAACTCAAACAGGTGAAAAAAGACACTGAGAATTAGCAACATACACATAGTTTACCAGACACATAATGGAGATGGCAACACACTCTTTCCGGATCAAGTGACAAACACAGAGGTAATCCAGACATGCTGGGACACCCCCTGGGGAAAGCAGCCCAGGAATATGTCTCAAAGGCCATGCAGATGTCTGAGCCTTTCAGAACCATTCACCCCTGGAAATCCACTTCAGGAAACACTAAAATGTGGAAAAAGTTACAAGCACAGAGATACTAATTATGCCATTGTTTATTTAACAATAGCATTGAAAATGACCCCACACCCAACAATAGAGGCCTGGCTAAGTAAATGAGGGACATCCTCAGCCTGGCCGGTCCGAACAATGAGAGAAAGGAGTGGACATTTTCAACATGTGGGGGGTGGGGGCCCACAGGCTATAAAAATGTGCATCCTTTTAAAGGCTGGGAAGAAGGAGACCAAAGGATAAGAACAGTTGTATCAGCATGCATTTCTGTGTTTTAAGTTTATACAGAGTTCCATAAAACTACTTGACCCTGTGCTCGGATATATTAGCCATTTGTTATATTCTAAGGCACTGCATGTAAGTTTGTAAGCACCCTCAAGTCCTTTTCGAAGATAAAATAGAAATTAACCAAGTGACTGAGAACAGAATCCGTACGTTCAGCTATCAGGGTGGGCTGTGGGGACATAGGGCATCATCCTATGTTTTCAGATGTCTGTAACGCAGCCAGTTTGCTTTTACAACTTACAATGTATGACCACGAGCCAGCAGTTCCGTGAAGAAACACCGCTGTCCCCCAACACGGCAGTGCTGCTCCTCCCGGACCTGAGGACACAGCGCCCGCCAGGAGCCTTCGTCTGGCCGGACACACAGCTTCCTTCCCTGTGCAGGTCCCAGGGCCACGACGGGCTGGCGACGCCACGTCGGTAACGAGAGCCCGGGATGGCAGCAGAGGGCTGCCCGTTTAAAAAGCACATTCAGAAGACAGCGTGGGACCGTCCAGAGAAGAGGTAAAAACCCCAGCTCCTCAGGAGAGGGGCCTTGAAAACCACCTTCGCAGCATTGCTACCAACTCGATGCTCAGGAACAGCTCCTCCAGGCTGCTGGGATGGAGTCGTCTGCTCGTTCATAGGGCAGATGTGAGGGTCCCTGCCACGTGCCCGCCCTGAGTGCAGGGATGGCGGGTGAGCACAGCCACATCCTTGCCCTGGAAGGGGCATAGGTTCTCAGTGGAAGGAGACAATCTATATGCATAAAAGGCTGATTAATATGCAAAGTGTTCCCTGGAGTGTTCAATCGCTAGCTATGACATACACTGGCCACCAGGGGGCAGCATGGAACGAAGGCAGGCCCTGGGCAGCCAGGGCTAGGGGCCCTACCCGTGCACAAATTTCATGCACTGGGCCTCTAGTGAATAAACATGGATGATAGCAGACAGCAGCAAGTGTTTGAAGAAAAATGAAGCAAGGTGGAGAGAAAGGAGTGGCCCATTCTGCAGGAAGTGGGAGCTGAGCCCAGCACCCTCCTGGGAACAGCCAGGAGCAAGGCCCCAGGCAGCATCTGGGCAGGAGAAAGGCCAACAAGAGCAACAAGGAGGCTGGCACCTAGCGAGCAAGGGGAGGGTTTTGAGGGAGAGCGTCATGGTCTGGCACTTTTTCACGCTTTAGAAAAAAAATCCCTCTCTCTCTCTCTCTCTCTCTCTCTCTCTCTCTCTCTCTCTCCATATGTATATGTATCTCAGACAGGAAGGGAGAGGGAGAGAAACATCAATGACGAGAGAGAATCGCTGATGGGCTGCCTCCTGCACACCCCCATGGGGACCGAGCCTGAAACCCGGGCCTGGGCCCCGACCCGGAATCAAACTGTGGCCGCCTGGCTCAGGCGTCAATGCCCAGCCCCGGAGCCGCGCCGGCCGCTGGCTCCTGTTTTACGAGGGTCACACAGTCTGTGTGTCGAGTAGATTGGGAACAGAAAGCACATGAGAAAAGGTCAAACCAAAAAGGATCACATTGGAGGCCACTGGAATGGTCCAGGTGAGAGGAAGAGGGATTAAAAAACCTCTTTGCTTCAGACACGACTGTCTTTTGGCTGCCCCCCAGTTTCCACTGGCAGCTGGAGGCGTGATCCCTGGGAGAAGGTGCCCGGCGAACGAACGTCCTGACAGCCGGAGGGGGTCTGCCTGTGGGCCTGGGGAAGAGGTGTTCTGGAAGGAATTCCAGGCCGGAGTTCCTTGGCGAGGTGTGGACTCAGGCAGATGGACAGGAGGAAGGTTCCAGAAACAGAGCCTGCACTGGTTTCTGTTTCCTGGTTCTAGGGATGAGAGAACCTGCGGCTCAGAACAATGCCGCCCTAACCCGGGAGCCCGCCTGATGAGGGAGGGCGTGCTTTCTCGGTGCCGGCGGGCGGCAAGGCCGTCCTCCCGCCACTCCATTGGGCACGGAGGTGGCCGGCGGGCCCGGGGGTTGGGCACTGACCCTGAGGTCACACTCGGTTCCTGGTCCGGGCAGATGCCCTGTTTCAGGCTCAAACGCCAGGGGGGGCGTGCAGGAGGCAGCCAGTCAATGATTCTCTCTCGTCACGGATGTTTTTCTCTCCCTCTCCCGTCCTCTCTCTGAACTAAAATTTTAAAATAAAATAAAATAAAATAGGATGCGTCGGATACGTTGTGGACAGCAGGTGCCCTCTGGCCTGTGGCGGGGTGGCTGGGGGATGCCCGTGCCAATCCGAGTTGCAGGAAGGGCCTCTCCTGCCCAGAGAGCTCTCCCGGCCAGGGTGGCGCCGGCCCCGGGCAGCCTCCCGTGTCCCCGCTTCTCAAGCACACGACTCTGACTGGCCCTGGAGCCTGCGGGCATTAGACACGTGACATATTTAGACTTCTTGGATTTTCAGCATTACCGCCTACCTGCACAAGGCAGAAGACACGCAAGCCTGTTTGCAATAGAGGTTTCCACATCTGGATGGTCCTGCAAATCTGCCAGAGTTGTAAGAAGCTCTGGCTTTGCTGCCCAGCGCCCTGGCCAGACCGGCTCCAGGCCCACCGTGCACACAGTTAGGCACAGACTCACACAGGGCGGACTTCTCCCCGCGGGGCTCCGTCGCAGGCGCAGCCAGCGGGAGTCAAGAGGCTCTGTAGCCATGGAGGCCTCCACGCCCTCCCTTTCTTCCTGGGTCTCAGCGGCCACCCTGAGGGTCGGGCCATCAGCCCCATCACAGTAATTGTCCGGGGACAAATCCCATGATTTCACAGGCTCTAAGAAAAACTGGGGGAGGGGGTTTAGAAGTTCTTGTAACCAAATCAGCAATGATGAAAGAAGTATTAAGGTATTTAAAGTAGATTTTTATAGATTTCAGGAAGGAAAGAAGAGGGAGAGATAGAAACATCAATAACAGGCGAGTCACTGATCTGCTGCCCCCTACTGGTGGTCAAGCCCACAAGCCAGGCATGTGCCCTTACCAGGAACGGAGCCAGGGCCTCATGTTCACCGGCTGATGCCCCAGCACTGAGGCATGCCAGCCGGGCCTATTTTTGAAGTATCTAAAATGAAGGCCTTTCTTTAAATGTCTTACTCACCCTTTACTGACCACTTACCTATATCCCCCACCCCTTTCGGCATTGGCAGAACCCGTTTGCTTCCTGGTCCCCCATCACCTAACCATCAAGTCCTGCCCGGCTCCCGGCCACTGTCTGTTCCTTATCATCCTAAGGACCCGAGCTGCCACCACGCTGTTCCCCCCACACCTCCCTCCGGCTCAGCCAGAGACCCCACAGGAGCGGCTGCACCCCTCAGTGCACGCCCGCTGGAGCCCCAAAACGGCAGGAGGACAAAGTACTCAGACCCACTCTGCGTGCGGGCTTCTGCTGGCAAGGCCTGCGGGGACTCTGCAAACACCACCCAGAGGGGAAGGAGGCCTGTCCTTAAGAACCCCGCGTGTGCATGTGCGTGTGCGTGCCCGTGCGTGTGTCCCTGCATGCACAAAGTCAAGAGGGGAGAAAAGGAGTCCACCCGGGCTCTCAGAAGGAAGACACGCAGAAGGGGTGTTTACCACGTTCCGCTGGGTGCTGAGGAGGAAGTGGTTACTCTCACCCCGAGGGGGAAACTCGCTTGAAACAGGAAAATGGAACCCTTACTACTTTCCACTCGCAGCGGCAAGAGGCGCCACCCTGGGGGACGCCTGCAGGAGCACTCCCGGCGTGCCTCAGACTCGGCCCCCACCCCTAACCTACAGCAGAGAGCAGGGCAGACACCGGGCCACTCTGCCCAGTCACACCTCAGCGTCCTCACCACCCAGCCCTCACCTCCAGCAGCAGCGCATGCCCCACGGGGGGGGGGCGGTTTGATGTTTAAGGGGGGCAATTCGAGAATGAGTTATTAACAGTGAACTTTTTGCGTTTCTTATGGTTCTAGGGGCCTCATCTATAGCATATAAATATATATTGTGACATTTATGCATTTCAGTTCTCTATTATGTTTTGAAACTGTATATGCTATTTTTTCTATATCACTTCATATTATTATCTTTAATAATTTTTCAGTGATTTCTTCCTCAGGACTTCAACTGTCCTTTTGTCCTTTCACTTTTCTCTTTCATGATGATGCCATGTTCTCTGGAAGCTGGTTTAGACCAAGTTCATGGGCTTTAAGGGTTCCTCCACGTGAACAGGAGCTCACTTTTTGGAGAATAAGAATGACATCATGGGGGGGGGCACAGGATTTTAGAGGTGCATAGATGGCATGGCTCTAAGCAAAGGGAATGAATGGCCAGGAGCCCCCTGGAATGTGGGGAGGGGAGAAGGGGGAGGGGAGAAGGGGAGGGGAGAAGGGGGAGAAAAGAAGGGGGAGAAAAGAAGGGGGAGGGGAGAACGGGGGAGGGGAGAGGGGGGAAGGGGTTGGGGAGAACGGGGGAGGGGAGAATAGGGGAGGGGAGCAGTGGGGAGCTGGAAGGCAGGCTGGAAAGGCTCCGCCATGCACTAGTGTGGAACTCTGGGCAATTATTCAACCTCTATCGGCTCAGTCCCACTTCCTCTGTGAGTCGGGGATCATGTGTGAGTCGGGGGGATCACGTGTGAGTCGGGGATCACGTGTGAGGCGGGGAGATCACGTGTGAGTCGGGGATCACGTGTGAGTCGGGGGGATCACGTGTGAGTCGGGGAGATCACGTGTGAGTCGGGGAGATCACGTGTGAGTCGGGGAGATCACGTGTGAGTCGGGGATCACGTGTGAGTCGGGGGGATCACGTGTGAGTCGGGGAGGTCACGTGTGAGTCGGGGAGATCACGTGTGAGTCGGGGAGATCACGTGTGAGTCGGGGGGATCACGTGTGAGTCGGGGAGATCACGTGTGAGTCGGGGGGATCACGTGTGAGTCGGGGGGATCACGTGTGAGTCGGGGAGATCACGTGTGAGTCGGGGAGATCACGTGTGAGTCGGGGATCATGTGTGAGCTGCCTGCGCACATCTTTGGCTGCTGAGAGACTGTGTGGAGTGAGGCTTCGGGATCGACATAGTTTTCTGGAAACTCTCATGGGCTCTGGAGATGCAGGTTGTTGCTGTCAACAAGACTAGCGTCTTTCTGAAGCCTTCTTGGACTTGAGCTTCTCACACGCGTCCCCTCGGGTACATTTCAGTTGAGAACTTCCCGACTCAGCCTTCTGAGCCCTGGAGTCCTGTCCACATTTCTGCAGCGTTTTGGTGGAATGCTGAGTTTAGTCTGGGCAGAGGAGCACAAACAAGACTGAACACAAGCAGGAGAAACAGGTGAGAGTGGCTGCCCCCGGCCCTTCCCACTCTACAATCCAGACAGCGCCTCTCCCCTCGGCTCCGGGAGGGAGCTGCCGGGAGGCTTGGTGGCGCCAGTTCTGAGTCCTATTTTCCATTTATTAAAACGGACATCTGGCCGCCGCTGATGCCTTTTGTGCACAACCTCCTCACTCCCGATCACCTGCAAGACGGTTCCGGTGTTTACAGCAACGCAGAACCACAGTCACGGCCAGCCCTGCCGACCGCCCCCTCGGCCCGAGCGGCAGCAGGCGAGGGTGGCACAGTGGAAACCGCCGTCTCGGCTGCCGTCGGACAGGCAGATTCTCACGGAGAAAAGAAAGCCGTTCGGGGACACACGCCCGGCGGGTCCACGGGCAACCGAGGCCTGTGAGTGCGTCCGGCCCAGGCCGGCCGTCTCCGCGGGAACCAGGGCGGAGCTCAGGGCGCTCTCCGCCCCTGCGGCCCTGAACAGCCCACCCCACGCTCCGAAGCCTGGCTTCCGGTGTGAGAAACATGGACGGGACGCGCCTGCGGCCCCCACGGCCCCCGCGACAAAGACGGCGTGTGTGGAAGGGCTCTGTCGGCCGCACAGCAGGTCCAAGCGGGAGCTCTTCTCTGGCCAAAGGGCCTTGAAAACAACGCCCACACCGGGAGGCGTTTTGTTTTAACGGCTTAAGAGATGTACATCCCATCTGGACTGGGCAAGAGCGTGAGGCAGCCGCCCAGAGAGCTTCTCCAACTCTTCCTAAGTAAGTTTACCCATGCAAGGTCCAAAACAGCCCGCTGAACTGGGCTTCTGGATTTTGTTTTAAATAGGAAACCCCAAAATGTTTCACTTTTCTTTTCTCTTATTTTGAAAGGGACTCGGGTTACTGTGTTGCCTTTCAAGTAGCACTAAACGGAGGTGCCTCACACCTTCTTCCTCTGTGGCCCCTCTTCCCTGATCCACCTTGGTGGGTCCTGGCCCCCAGCAGGTCAGAGGCCCAGAGCTATTTGAAAGGACACACAGGCCAAAGGCACCCGTCCTCCTTCCGGGGGTGTTGCCCTCAGGGAGGGTCAGCAGGAGCTCCCAGGCCACACAAAAGCTCCTTCTGCTCACAAGAGGTTTTTACCCACTCGCCCCAGAGGCTGCCAGACCAGTGCTGCCGGCATCCAGGCACGGGGCACAGGCTCCTGATTCACGGCCTGGCAGGCCGCCCTCGTGGTATTGGTGCCCAGGCGAGGTGCCACCGGGGGGAGGGGCCTGTGTCAAGGCACAGAAAGCAGGAAGAGGTGTGTGTGTGGGGGGGAGGGCAGGCAGAAGGAGCTGTTGAGGTTTCCTGTAGAGAGAGGGGAGGGGGGTGGCTTTAAGGTTGTCTCCTTCCTCCTAATTCTCTAACCTTATCGGAACCTCAGACAGGCCCAGGCCCAGGACCAGAAGCCTGGGCCTCAAACCCATCCTGGCTGTGGCTGCAGGTAGCCAGGGAACCTTCTAGGCTCCGGCTGTGCCAGAGAAAGTGACGGGGAAGTCAGAGAACCCTCCTTCCATGGCACAAGCAGCTCCCTGCCGCCCCAACACACTGTTCCAGGACAGCCGCCATTTACAGGGCACCTTCTCAAAAACTACATAATAAATGAAATAAAGAACGTCTTCTCCTTGCATCCTCCTCAGTCGGCCAGAGTGGAGAGGTGCTGGGGGGGGGGGGGGGGGAGAACGTGGGACACCGGCCGCAGGGAACAGGTGAGGTGCAGGTGACCCTTCACCCTCAGGCATCCTGTCGTGCATGAGTGTGTCATTCCGCCGTGGGAGGCAGGCGGGGCAGCAGCCCCAGCTCCAGGACACCCCAGCTCTTGTGCCCACTCCGGGCCCTTTGCCACTTTGAAGCTCAGCCTCCGGAGAAGGGTGTGTTTGGAGGGAGAGTCCAGACGCATTTGGCCACAGCGCTGCCTCCCACGGGGGGTGGCGATCAGACTGGATTACGTCACCCCACGCAGCTCGGCCCAAGACAGGTCTGTCTGCCCAAGAGCCCACGCCCACCCTCTCCTCCTACTTCAGGCCATGACGCTCCGAGGGAAGAACCAGAGCCTGGAGGGCAGCCAGCCGGGTCTGCACCCGCTCTGCACCAGCTGTGCAGTGGGCGGAGGAGGCAGGCCCGGCATCGGTGGCAGTGGCCCGGGCCCAGGAGACGGGTCCATGCCCTGAGAGCCCGGTGTGAGGATCCTCCTTCCGACAGGCTTCTCCCTCCCTCCCCTCCTCTGTCCTTCACTGTCTGTGGCGCTGATGGGGCTTTCACACACCATTTTTACCCGAAAGACAGCAGCTCAAGGTCACAGAACTCATCAGAGGCAGAACCAGGACTGAATCCATGTCTGTGTACCAGAACCCATTTCCCTCCACCTGCTCTGTCCCTTGGTCCCCTAAAGCCAATGGTAAAATGGGGCGATGGAGTGGGAGGCGGCTGGTTTGACTCAATTCTAAAACTGGTCTGGAGAGCACGCCACTCCCTCTTTCCTGTGCCTCTCTCCTATCTTATTTGAGAAATGGCCAAGGGGCTGCCCAAGGCCAAGGTGAAGAACTAAAAACCCCAACCACCAAGCACCTTACAAGGTTTAAGCCCCAGAGTATAAACTTTCATCTTCCCAAATTTCGTATTAAAAAAACAAGAACTGAGGAGAGTACAAGGCATTATGTAAAAAGTTATCAGTAGCTGGTCCAAAGAAGGCATGGACACCCTGCCAATACCAGGGGCATGCCCCATACTGACCAACCGCCTGGCTTTCTGGGTCTCGGGGAAATTTCCAATATAAAGAGTAAGTGACCTTGAACTAATGGGAAAATAGCCCCTTCATAGAACCCCGTTCTCACCAATTGAGATTCTCTTGCCCTTGGCACAGAGTACTGGTGTGGGGCCATTAGGAACAAGACCAAGGGAATGAAACGCAGCCAGACAGCACCCCACAGCACCATCCCACGCAAGCAGGTGCAGACCAGACCCCGCCCCCCCAGAACTCACGCCGGAGGAAGTTGGCTCACCTGCTGCCTGGCCCTCTCCAGCCAGCTGCCTGGCCAGGCTTCCAGAGGAGAGGGGCAGCCAGCCTGTAGACCTTCCCACCCTCTCCCAAGAGCCTGCCTGGAACGCCCCGGGTGGAGGGCACTCTCAGGTACAGTCCCTCCTTGTCCCAGAACCGGCTCTCTACGGGCCCCTCTCAGGCATCGCCCTCGCCACATGAGGACCTGGGGAAGCAGCCCCGGAGGGCCAGGGAGAGGGTCCGAATCGCTGCCCGCGAGGCTCTCAGGCCCAGGCTCTTCAAATGATGCTCCCTGCAGCCTTCACGGAGACCCAGGAGGCAGGCTGCCTCCCATCGAACGACGACTCCCAGCCAGAGAGCCACAGGCACAGCGCCCGGCGGCGCCCCAGGCCACGGCAGGCGCAGAGGCCGGGGCACCACGGCCACGGTGCTTTCTGTCCATCAAAGCAGCCTGCCCTCTCACGCCCACAGGTCCACATTCCTGACCCGTGGAACTCAGAAGCAGGCTGCTCCCCGGGGCCCACAGGGGCAGAGTGAGGGCAGGAAAAGCTCCCGGTTGCTGCGTCCCTTTAGAGCCCGAGCAGCACGAAAGCCACGGGGGGGGGGGGGGGGGGGCGCGGAGGCAGCCTCCCCGCACCAGGCAGGGACAGCACGCTAAGAGGCACCAACCTCCCCACCATCAGGCTCCTCCCTAGGCCCAGGCTTACGGTGCCCCTTTCAAAAGTGGCCACATTCTCTCGTCACCCACCGGTATTTTGATTTCCTCAAAGTGTGGCCCTTCAAAATTCGGCTCCGGCGCCAGCTCCGGCACAAAAATGTGCTCCATCCTGTCCCCACCCGGCCCAGGTCCTGGGCCACCCGCCACTCACCATCTCCCGGTCCCGCCACATCCTCTCAGGACCTTGGCTGTGGGTCTTCCAGCTTGGAGTCTGACCTCCTCCCTGCGCAGCCCTGAAAGCCACTCAGCAGTGAAGACCTGGCCGACTCCCGATTCTGGGACCTCTGGGAGCTAGCTCTCGCCTGGGCTTCCCAGCATCCCCCGGGGCAGAGTCCCCGCTGCCTGGCAGGGCCCGCCCTGCCCCTGCACACCTGGCGCTGGGATGACAGCGCATCCCCGTGACAGCTACACCCCCAGCTCCTCGGGGCAGGCACCGGCCTCGCCCGGCCGGAATGGTTAGTGCGTCATATGTGCTTAGTTCAGAGTTCAGGGCGAATGAAAAGCCCAAACACATAAAATCATTAAAAAATCCCCATTCTCGGTCACGAGGCTTGAGATCTGGGGGATGAAACAGCTTGCTTCTCGGCAAGGGCTGGTGGAGGGTTTTAGGAAGAGGCTGACCCTGGGCAGATGAGTGGGGAGCAGCCCGGCCGCTAATGGTGGTGCCAGGGGGTGAGGAGGGGGAGATCCCGCCCCGGAGGACAGGACAAGCCGCTACAGCCCAGAGCAGCCCTTCAGCGGGCCCGGTCAGCCCGCACACACGCAGGGAACACAGGGGAGCCAGGAGAGCCACGCGGCCAGCGGGCGCCCGCCGGTCTGTCTGCGAGGAGGCGCGGGCGTGTGGCGGGGCAGGCGAAGACCTGAGTGCGTCGGCAGATGCTCTGGCTGCTGACGGACGTCTCCGACCTCCAGACACACGGGGCCTGGGTCTCACTCCTGGCGTGTCTGGCGTCGATCAAAAAGGAGGTCGTGGTTTCCACCAAAGGAAGTGGAAAAGCTCCCCTGGGCTCACAGAATGGCACGACAGGACCTGATCCCAAGAATTTTACAGGCCAGGCGAGGCTTGGGGCTGGGGTAAATGGGAAGAATTCAAAAGGATCAGCCCATCCAAGTTTCCTTAAGCTGGGGGGGAGGGGGAGATAGGAAGCTCCTGCTGCGCCTCCCCACCCTCTGAGGCCCGAACCCCCTCAGGCTGCCCAGTGACGCCCCTCTCCCAGCATAGACCACCCTCAGCGTCCTCTCCGCTCCACTCGGACGGGCCTCTGCCTAGCCAACTGCTCCGGCAGACGGCACGGGGAGCTACGCGTGACGCTGGAAAAAGACATCTCGGAGGGCTTGGGTGTGTGTGCACCTCCCTCCCTCCCTAAGGGTTGTCCTGCGTGGAAAGTGTGACCTTGCCACCACGCCCTGGGGGCCTATGTGGCTGCCTCAGTGGCGAAGGGAAGGGCTGGGCAGGGGTGCAGCGGCCAGAGGAAAAGCAGCTCCCGCGGGAGCACCCGGGAGCACCCGCCTCGGGATGTGGCGCGAGTCCCGTGCCGCCTGCGGCTTCCAGTTGAGCCTGTGTGCAAAACGGAGTCCCTACACGTGGAGCCGTACTCGTTCATTCATTCCTCACCAGGGGACATTCCTTCCCTCTGGTTTTCAGAGAGTGGAGGGGGAAGAGGAGGGGGCGAGGAGCGACAAGGAAACATGGATATGGGAGAGACACATCAATTGGACCAGGGACAGGGATCAAACGTGAAACCGAGGTCTGTGCTCTTAATTGGGAATAAACTCCCATCCTTTGGTCTGTGGGCCAACGCTCTAACCACTGAGCAATCCAGGGCAAAGCAGCGTCTTCTTACAGCATCACGTCCCCTGGCTGAGACGCGTTCGAGGGGAGTGGACGGGACAACGCTGGTCATCGTGAGAAGGAAGACACAGGGCAGGCGGCGGCGGACACTGAAACCACGACCTGCGCCGTGTTATTCGTGATGCCAGGTCTTTGAGCTTCGCGAGTCCATGGCTCCATCCTTGGAGGCAAACAGAAACTCCCCCACGACCTACTGGGCCACCAGCAGGGCCTAGAAAGGGGCCAGGCGGGCCTGGGGTCCTCTGTGCCGTCTGCCGCAGGCCCTCCTGACACCCGCTGTCGCTGTCTCCGCTCTCGGGCGCAGGGCCAGCCTGGCCACACTCTGCCCCCCCCCCCCCCCCGCAGCTTCCTCCCTCCCGCACCACGGGGCCCTCGGAGAGGACGGCGAGCGAGCGCCAAGGCAGAATCTGCTCTGACCCCCGATCCCAGCCCCACCGGCCCCACTGACCAGAGACCCCACCGCCGCCTCCCGAGACCCTGCTGGGCATAGAGACAGGGCACCCAGAGGCCAGTGCGCAGGCCCCCCAGCCTCGGGGGCACCCAGGTCGTGCCTCACTTTGAAGGGCCACAATGTGTGGCCTGTGGCCAAGACAACAAAGTCTGAGGTCCAAGGGCACCACCCCACAGCTCCGAGGAGCCCTCAACTCCCCAGGCCTTCAGGGACAGAGGGCTGCCTGGAACCAGGGTCTGTGGGCGAGCGAGGGCGTTTCCAGAGCAGCCCTTTGGTGTCTTGCGAACTTTTGCTGGCCCGGAGCAAGCTGCCATCGCCTTTTCCGAGGACGAGCTGTCCCGCATGAAGGCGATGGCAAGTCTGGCGCGTGCCAGGCGGAAACAGCCCCAGCGTACCCCCGAACCCTCCGACAGGCCGAGCAACAGGTCCCGTCCCTCGGGAACGAGATGAAGTGAGTGACGTTCGCACGGAATCCCCGAGAAGAGCACCCCCACCCCCTTTAACCGCAGCCCGCAGGGGACGGTGCTTCCAGAGCTGCTCCCAGGCCCGGTGCACCCCCAGCTCTCCCCGGACGTTGTCTGTGAGGGCCCCAGGGAGACAGAAAGCCCCCTCGGCTGGGTAACACGGGCCTCGGGCGAGGCCAGACGAGGCAGGAGGTCTCAGGGCCACTAGCCCGGGAGCTGCAGGAGCCCATCACACTCGGCTTGGCGGCCGCTCAGGATCACGGAGTTGCTGCCACCTGCCGTGTGTGGAGCCCCTCCAGTCCACGCAGAGTTCTGATGCTAGAACCTTCTCCCTGCTTTCCACCTGGCGTTCAGTCCCTGTCAACAACACTGTGCCCTTCTCCCCGCCTGAGCCACCAACTACCCACAGAGGCTGGTGTGACCCATCGTCACACAGACAGGTGCCCTTGAGTGAGGGTGGGGGAGGGGATTCCAGAAAGAATGAACGCTCTGTTCCCATCGCCAACCATTCAGTTCCCCCACATACACAAGTCCCCCCCCACTTCACTGGTATTTGGACTCGCCATGACACTGAGTTAGTTCTCCCACTCCCTTGGGCACTCAGCGGCTCTCAATCCAAACAGCTCTCCAAGGAGAAGCACTTCGCTCTCTGAAAACTCCTGCAGCCACTGGGAGAGAATTTCTCGCCAAGACATCTGACAACTGGCCTAGTTTTAAAGTTCCAGCGAATAATCTTTGAAAAGCATTCCACGTACAGACCAGGTGACGACCAAAAAAGCAATGAGGCCGTACTGGGGTTTGTGTTTCCAACAACTACACAACCTTCCCGCGGGGCCCCCACGGGCCTCCTGCCGGGCCAGCACCGCTCCGCCCAGTTCAGGCCCGGAGCCACAGGAGGGAAATACAAGGTCTCTCCTGGCAACTTGCTCACGTCTGGTGGAGAGGGAAGAATAAAGGTATAAAGATATTTTAAATTTATTTTCCTGTTAATCCTCATCCAAGGATACTTTCTCCATTGCCTTCCAGAGAAAGAGAGGGAGGGAGGGAGGCAGGGAGGGAGGGAGGGAGGGAAACATCGATGTGCTTGCCTCCCACATGCACCTGACCAAGCGTGGGGTGTGAATCCCAACCCAAGTACATGCCCTTGACCAGGAACAGAACCTGCTCGGCCACCAGCCAGGACTACAGTCTTTTTTAAAGCGTGTCCTATAAGCCAGGCACTGGGCTAACAGCTTCTGGTACGTTGTGTTTCATCCCCTCTCCTCCGCCCATGCCCCTCTCTCACACACCCTTAGACGCACAGACCGAGCGTGGGGGCAGTGAAGTGGCTGAGCCAGCGTCACAGGCAGGAAGCGGCAGGACTGGCCCAGGGCTGCCAGGCTACGGGACGCCCCCGCCCCCCAGCCGCCGCAGGACCGGCCCTGCCAGGCTACGGGACGCCCCGCCCCCCAGCCGCCGCAGGACCGGCCCTGCCAGGCTACGGGACGCCCCGCCCCCCAGCCGCCGCAGGACCGGCCCTGCCAGGGGAGGAGCACCGGGAGGCACGGCAGGGGAGGGAGGCGCTGAGCTGTGAAACACCGGCTGTCAGGGCCGGGGCTGCCCCTGCCTCCCCTCGGCCAGTGCCGGCCTCACACGCGCCTCCCGGGCCCCTTCCCGGCAGCAGTTCTGACAAGCCGGTGGGCAGGGAGTGTCTCTGGGGGTGAAGCAGGGCTCCTGTCCTGTTTTCAGAGTTGGAGGTGGAGGGACGTGGGCGCTCCGCACAGCACAGCCGTCACCTGGCCTGCCTCACAGGAGCCGAGGAGGCAGCCTCCCACGACGGCCCAAAGGTGCTCACGGTCGGAACAGTGCTAGAGCCACACCATGGGGTGTCCTTCCACCTCAGAGAGGAAATTCTGACACAGGTGCCACCACCGGCCAGTCACACACGGCTGATCCCGGGCTCCCGGGCGGGCGGTCTGGAGAGCCCAGCAGACAGAGGCGGAGGTGGGGCGGCGCTGCCAGGGCGGGGCAGCAGGAGGGAGCCGTGTTCACGGGAAGATGAAAGGCTCTGGAGATGACAGTGAGCAGCAGAGCCACAGGGTGGATGTGCTTCGTCCGCTGACGCACTCACCCGGCCCCCCCGGCGCTGGAGCCCGCCTCTGAACACCCAGTGACTCTGGGGTGAGGGGCCTAGTCTCCTCACACAACTTCAGACACGTCTGTGAGGTCGGCCTCTTCTGCTCTCCTCCAACCTCAGAGCGTGGGCTGCGGGGCATCGGCAGGAGGCAGCGGTGGCCAAGCGCCGGGGAGAGCGCTGCGTGCCAAGCAGGTAGGCACCCCAAACCCCCCAAATGGCTGGGACGCCTCAGCCGGCCGAGACCGCAGCAGGAAGGGGAGGCCTAGAAGCAGGCATCACCTCCCACCAACGTGCAGCAGGGTTCTGGCGGAGGGGCCCGAAGGGAGACTGGGAACCCCATGACTGATGCTTTCCGGGAAGCTGTTCCCTGCCGAGCTTCCCCGTCCCCTGGAGATAACGCGGGAACACCAAGCTGTCCGTTAGGCCATCTCCATGGCAGCGAGCTCTGCTTCCAAATGTGTTCCGTGTGGGTGGCCTCCATCTCTCCCTGTTGTGTCCTTGTGGATGCAGTGTTCATGGCCCCAAGCCGGAAACAGACACGGAAGAGGGGAGTGCTGAGACAGATGTGAGCCCTGTCCGGAGGCGGGTCTCAGGGGGCCCCAGGGGCTGCAGAGCCCCCACTGCCAGTCCAAGCACTCTCTGTCCGGCCCTCAGGCACCCGCAGAAGCCCAAATGGATGATCTGGTTGATGGCCTTGACCACAAATAAGAGTCCTGGGAAGACAAGGACAACAGGCCGGGGGGAGAATCGGCCCTTATCAAGGGCCTATTGTGCACAGGCACTGTCTCCAGCTTTCATGGAGCCTTCGAGCCCTGTGATGGGCAGGCTTATAAAGGATCAGAAACTCAGCAACATGCCCCTGGAGCAGAGCTGGAATTCAACCCTAAGTCACCTAGCTCCAGCCCACTGGGCTGCCTCTCAGGATGACTTAAAACTGAAAACCCTGCTTGCCTGGCTTTTTAACTTCTTCAAATTTTCCCAAGGCCCCTGCCCAGCCCAACTTTCCATTTGGGTAAAAAGAACATCATCCCAGCTGCTATGTCCCAAGTCTCGGAAACGGCGGAAAAGTATTTCATAAACATAACTTCAAAAGCCGCTTTAAATAAATCGGAAAGTGGAAATCATTTTTCAAGGGGTAAGCTTCTAAAGAAAGTACTCCTGTCCTGCAGCCCTGGGATCCTCAACATCAACCAGCCCCCGCCTCCCCTCAGCCCACCCTCACACTCCGCACAGCTGCTGAGCTCAACAAACCCTGCTTCCTCCTCCAGAGCCTGGGGTCTGGGCAGTAAGTGTGCTGGCTATTTCTGAGCCAGCCATCCCAGGAACCACCAGCTGGAGCGAGCCTGTCATTCAAGTTCAAGAGCTTTATCCTTCAAATATAGAATTGCTCAAAGTATATCAATACCCAGGTTTGAGAAATATGCTAACCAGGAAGGGAGGGAAGAAGGGGAGAAAAACAAAGGAAGGAAGGAAGACAAAGGTAAGAGGAAGGAAAGAAAAACTCTTCATGAAACAACATGCTTTGCCCTGACCTGGGAGTTCAGTTGGTTGGAGCATCATCCTGAAACACCAGGGTCGCAGGTTCAAGGTTGCAGGGCACATACAAGAATCAACCAACACACGCATAGAAGAAGTGGAAGAGCACATCCGAAGTCCCCTCTCTCAGGTCAATCAGTAAAAAGTTTAGCCCGGCCAGTGCGGCTCAGGGGTGGAACGTGGACCTGTGAGCCAGAGGCCACTGTGAGACTCTAGGTCAGGGCACACGCCTGGGTTGTGGGCTCGATCCCCAATAGGGGGCGCACAGGAGGCAGCCGATCCATGATTCTCTCATCATTGATGTCTCTCTCTCTCTCTCCTCCCTGCTTCTCTGAAATCAATGAAAAAATATTTTTTTAAAATGTAAAGAGCCAGTTCTGTTCTGTGTAAACTCTTTTCTCCTCTTCCACTTTTCCTGACAAGCACCAACATGGAGCAGACAAACAAAATCTCAACCTCTGGCCCCCACGCCCATGGCACCGTCTTCTCCTGGACTCGGGGCTTTTTCCTGAGTTGAACCCCCTGACAGCTGCCTCAGGCGGGCTGTCAGAGCTCGCTGGCCGGGAACAAAGCAGCCTTTGGTCCTAGCACCAGGTCCAGGGACAAGGGAGCCTCAAGGCGCAGGCACACCAGCCCCTGCTGGACGTCGCAGGCAGACAGCACAGAGCCCTGCTTTCCCAGAAGCCAACTCCAGTTAACGACGGGAACGGGGAGGCCAGGAGCCAAAAGACAGAGTGTGGGAGGCTGTCACTGACTGCTGGGGGCTCCGTGGAGCAGTCCGGCCTCTCTATCACGCCCCCCTCCCCGCCTTCTCCTGGCTGGTCTATACTGGACAGTCAAGGGAGGCCGAGAGCCTCTTTCTCAGGGAACCTCTCGCGTAACACCCAGACTTTAGAGCCACTTCCATGTGCGTCTGTGGAGACCACCACCTGTTGCTCCCTCCGCTTTGTGACTCACTGTAATCAATCTGACTGCTAGCATGCCCTATTATTTTCTCAAATACGCACACAAAACTGAGACAGCAGTTTCACAAAACAGTACTTACTACTGCCTCCTGCAGTGCACTCTACCATTCCTGCTCTGGGGGATTCTATTTCTATTACTACTGCCTCCTCTACAGTGCACTCCACCATTCCTGCTCTGGGGGATTCTATTTCTACTACTACTGCCTCCTGCAGTGCATTCTACCATTCCTGCTCTGGGGGATTCTGTTTCTATTACTACTGCCTCCTGTAGTGCACTCCACCATTCCTGCTCTGGGGGATTCTGTTTCTATTACTACTGCCTCCTGCAGTGCACTCCACCATTCCTGCTCTGGGGGATTCTGTTTCTATTACTACTGCCTCCTGCAGTGCACTCCACCATTCCTGCTCTGGGGGATTCTGTTTCTATTACTACTGCCTCCTGCAGTGCACTCCACCATTCCTGCTCTGGGGGATTCTGTTTCTATTACTACTGCCTCCTGCAGTGCACTCCACCATTCCTGCTCTGGGGGATTCTGTTTCTATTACTACTGCCTCCTGCAGTGCACTCCACCATTCCTGCTCTGGGGGATTCTGTTTCTATTACTACTGCCTCCTGCAGTGCACTCCACCATTACTGCTCTGGGGGATTCTATTTCTATTACTACTGCCTCCTGCAGTGCACTCTACCATTCCTGCTCTGGGGGATTCTATTTCTATTACTACTGCCTCCTGCAGTGCACTCCACCATTCCTGCTCTGGGGGATTCTATTTCTATTACTACTGCCTCCTGCAGTGCACTCTACCATTCCTGCTCTGGGGGATTCTATTTCTATTACTACTGCCTCCTGCAGTGCACTCCACCATTCCTGCTCTGGGGGATTCTATTTCATTCAAGTGCTGCTTGCGACCACCACTGGAACCAACCCCATCGGAGGGTCAAGTGCTCTAGTGGTTCGTGAGTCAGTCCCATGGCTGACATTATGGGTCAGACAGAAGGTATAAGTTAGTTGATTTGTATCTTATTCCTCTTTCCAGGGTAACTCAAGTTTACCCACACTGGTGCTTTTTACAGAATTCAAATTACTGATGGCCCAGGTACAGCGGGTTCTCACAGCACACCTTGCCGATCCTGGCCCCCAAGGCAGCCATAAAAGAACTCAAATATGTGTTCATCACCCAGGGCTAGTGACTGTGAGCCAGCCCAGGGAACACGAGCACAGGCCGAGGACCAAAGATAGGCAAATATTTGCCCTGTGTTTTGCCAAACTGGATTCTGGAAGCTTCTGACTGGCAAACATAGCACTAGGTTACAGAAAAAGTGATCTGGGAACATTTACAGGAAAAAGCCGAAATTGCTAATGACTGAGATGGGTTCACCAAGAGAAAGTCTCAACAAACCACTGTCGTTGCCTCTTCTGAGCGGCCCAGGCCCGGGATGGTGCCGGGAGAGCGTGGCAGGTCTCAGCATGCGGCCTGAGGTGACGGAGAGCAGAGCTGCTCAGTGTGGCTGAGCACTGCCGAAGCCGTCCGACACCGAGGCTGCTGGTCGCGGACCCTTCAGGCTGAAGGGATGCTCCTGTCAGGACCCGCAGGTTCCTTCCCAACTCCACCGTCTGCCTTGTCATCAAGGAGCTCGCTACCTTGGCGACAGCCACACTGTTTACTGGCATGGAGCGCCCACAGCCAGACCTGATGAATGAGGACCTGGGTGCCATACAGCATCTCAGCGGCATCGAGTCTCGTCACGTCTTCTGTCCGGTGAGCCTCCCAAGCAGGGCTGCGCCACTGCACTCGTTTGGAGTCGAAACCCAGGCTCAGCCATCATGGCTCCCAGCCTCGGCCACGCTGACACTCTGGACAGACATTCTTTGCTTCCCTGTGAGGAATGTTTAACAGGCTGTCTGGCCGCTCCCCATAGAACGCCAGGAGCACAGCAGGAGGAGGGTGAAGAGAGGAGGAGGGAGGAAAGGGACCTAGGACCTGCACCGGCAAGAGGAGAGAAAAGGGCAGAGCCGGGGACAAGGCACTGTCCCCAGGCCGCCTGCACAGTCCCCGAGATTCCCCCCTTAATTCTTCCCCATCCCGTTTCTCACTCCAGGCACCCAGCTTATCACATTACTGCCCACATGGAGTCCTTGCAGTTCAATACTTGGCTAACATTCTGGCTTTGCCAGCTACTAGCTGTGAATTTGGGCCAATTATTTAAACTCTCTAAGCCTCGGTTTCCATATCTATGAAATGGGGATAATATCCACCTCACAGCTTCGCTGTGGGATCTAATCAGAATCAGACGGGCAATGGAGCGTGCTCGTCACCAGCTAGTGTGTAGCTGTGACAGATGACCCCGGTATGCAGAGTGACTGCCTCCTACGTACCCGAGAGCCAGCTCCTCCTCTGACGCGGCCACAGCCCGGAGAGGAAACGCGCAGGCCGGCCCTGACGCCCTCCTGTTCCCGAGGACACATTTCCTCGTGGGAGCAGGAGCCGCTCCTATCACTCAGGTCCCCATGGAGACAAAGTGACCACTGAGATGCCTACCTTTCGCTGGCAACGTCGCTGCTGGCGTGAACAACGAGAAACAGCAGCACCACGGCGCCTGACCAGCGGCGAGGGCTGTGGTGGTTCCGGCTAATCCACTCACCAGGTCACACTAGTTCAAAGCTGAGCCGCTGCAGAGGGGATTGGCCAAGCCTCCTGGGGCCAGGGACGTTCCCATAACCTGTCCCCACTACCAGAAAGCATCCCCAGCATGGGCCACACTCCATGATGCCAGTTGCCCATAGGAAGGATGATGCAGTGTCCTAGTTCAGAAGAGGACACAACCTGAAGTTCACACACCCAGGCCTCTGGGAGCAAATCACACCCAAACGAACGGGTTCCCTTTCACGTCCTGTAAGGTGGAGGTGCTGCGATGAGAGCACTGTGCTACACCCCACTGACCCAGACACATCGGCAAACACCAACAGTTGGTGAGTGCAGGAAGAAACCCACTGATTCAGGCTTCGAGCCTGTTGCAACTTGGTTAACCTTTCTCCTCCGCTTCCTCGTCTGAAAGGTGACGGAAAGACCCACCACGAGGCATGATCGCGGCGGGATGCATTTAGGGCCTGGGCCATGTTTGACCAACAGTCAGCAATGTTAAGTGTCTTTCTCTTTTCTCCACCCATAAGCAAGTCTGAAAAACCACAAATACATGGTGCAGAAAACATGAGAAACAGGATTTCTCCCTTTAGCCAGTGAGCGCTTGCCAAGCAGGCACAGCCGGGGCCTGGAGATCTGCCTGGGAGGCAGGCGGGAGGGCTGAGCCTAAAGATACGGAGGAGCTGCTTAGGGCAGTGTTGGGGGGGGGAGGGAGGAAGAGGGGGAGAGAGCGCGCTCCAGGTTCCTTGGCATAGCACCCAGAGCTGTCTTAGCGACAGGCGCCCCAGGACTGCCATGGTTCTCTGGCCTGGCACCTCAGAACCCAGCCACGCCAGGCCAGCACTCAGCTAGGTTTGGTTGGTGTCTCCTGGGAGGGCCCCTGGGGAGGGTGCAGGTCCGAGGCTTAGGACAGAGGGCCACAGGCTCAGGGGCCTGGCTTCCCCGAGCCGAGCACTCAGGGGAGGCAGGATCTGGCGGTGCACCCGTCCCACCACAGAGTCCCCAAGTGCCTTTCTGGGCCCCGAGAGCCACAGCGGCCGTCAGAGGCCGTCCCAGGGGAGGGTCCCGCCGGCTGAGCAGGAACAGCTGGCCTTTCCATCGAGACCCAGGGGTCCAGAGAGGAGTTGAGAGCCTCCAGGGCAGCCTGGGGCACAGCCCAGACCCAGAGCAGGGCACCTGTGCTGGTGGCAGACAGCTGCCCCTGCCCGGCAGACCAGCGCTGCTGTGGAAAGGCAGTTTGGCTTTCTCTGCCCGACCCGTCACGTCTTGTTTTCTGTCCCTAAATGTCATGGGTGTAAATGCCAAGGGGCCGAGGGAATCACCGCACAGTTCCCTGCGGGCACCTAGCCATTGGCCTGGCACAGCCAGGAAATCTCTGCCGAAGGCGAGAAAGGCCTCAGACTACTGGAGGCCCCTAAAAGGCAGTGACCGCTCAGGTCTGCATCGGACACAGCTGACCCAGCACCGGGGCAGGGCGGGTGGGGGCTGGTGCAGGGTGACTAGAAACTTCTCTATAGTGAGTGTGGATGCTCTGAACCAGTCACAGGAGGAGCAGTGACCCCCCGGGATCACAGGTGGGAAGCAGGAGCGTTTCCAGGTCATCCCGTGTCTCCGCCGGCTCAGTGCAGGGCCAACTAACGACTCAGAGAAGGCAGAGGCCCAGGCCGGCACTGCGTGCCCACCTGTGAGTGGGTCACAGCGGCTCCCGGAAGCTGGAGGAGGACAGAAAGAAAGACCCTCCTCCGGGCCGGTCCCAAAGCCAGGAGCTACTGACCGAGGCCCGGGTGCAAGGAGGAAGAGGAGAGGCAGCATCCACAGGAGGGACAGAAAGCTGCTTCTGGCCGGGGCAACCCTGCTGGCCGGCTCCGGGCGAGCGGCCCCCGGGGGCCCCGGCTGGCCTCTCTGCCCCGGTGACTGGGTGCCCACACACGGGCTGAAGGGCTCCAGCAGGCGTCGGCTCCGCGTCTCTGCTGGGATCGGCCTGGCCCTCTCCCACCTGCTGCACCCATATGCTTAGAGGCTGGGAAGAACTGAAGCCAGTGCCACCCAGTGTCGTCTGGGAAGGACCCAGGGTGGAGCTGCTGGGCAAGAACAATGTCTTGACTTTTCCTCCAGCTCCTTGAACTCTCCATGGCCCTCCGGCCTCCTCGCACCCCCACCGTCTCCCGCGAAGAACAGCCTTCGCTTTCTAACGTGTTGATAATAAGGGTCTATAGGGCCAAGAGGGAGGGAAAGGTCTCAGCCGAAGGGAGCGTGCTCAGAGGGCCGTCTGGTGGGTAGGAAGGAGGAATGCAGAGCCGCCTGGCCGCAGTGGCGCTGACCAGTGGGCCACACTGCAGGGGCAGGACCGCAGGCTGCCTCCCAAGCCTCAGCAGCCTCCCCACCCCCCACCCCGGCCCCAGGCTGACAGGGCTGACTCCCTGACCTAAGCGCTGGCACTGAGGGGCAGGGTCGTGAGAGCAGCGAAGAGCCCAGACTCCAGACCAGCCGCTGTGTTCCCAGCTCACATCCTGGAATCTTCTCTGACCCTGAGAACCTAATTGACCTGTGTCTCAGGGCCCTCTTGGCACAGCAGACATACTAAGGCATGCACCCCAGGCCAGCGACGGGAGTCGATAAGCCACAATACCGCAGCCCTGGGAGCACCGCCTGGCGCAGAGTGAGCCCCCCACAGTGAGCCGTCCCGCAGCGCACTCTCCATAGCGCCCAGTACAGCACAGCCTCCTTACCTTAAAATAAAAAACATTAGTACCACTGACCACGCAGGCAAACCACGTGACTCCCATCAACCCATCCCCCTTGCAAACCCAGTGTGTTAGGTCTGACCAATCGTTAAATCCATACCCCTCCCCCAGGACCTGATCCTCAGACCACTTCACCACCCACATTCCCTCTTGCTTAGACCACATTCCATCGCTCAGACCTTTATCTCTCCCCTCCTGACCTTCCCAGGATCCGGACCTGCCAAAGAGTTCTCCCCACAAAAGCCTGCCTGGATTCCTGGGACACCTGCCTCCCCACCCCTGGGTGCTGGCATCATTTGGGGGCTCAGCCCATTAGGGCAGGGCTGATGGGAAACCAATACTGTCTGCTCCGTCCTGAGACTCTAAGCTGAGTACAGAGGCTTTTGCAGGTCTTGTCTCATAAGGGTGTCTCCAGCACAGAAGTTCTCCTGGCTTAGATACAGCTGATTCTCACAGCCAAATAGCCTGGAAGTCAATTCTTCCCAGTGATACCAACGACAATCTTAACTTCAACAAGACTGTGCACATAGCCCACAAAGGGGTGCACCAAGAGTGTCCACCTCAGGTAACTGGGGAGGCTGAGCTACTGAGCCCTATGGGACACCTAACACACAAAGACACTCTGTCTGTCAACTCAGGGAAGTAGCCAAAATGCAAAGACAAAGAAACAGATCACAAATGAAAGAAATGGAGGAAAGCAAATGACTGGATATAGAGTTCAAAACCATGGTTACAAGGTTTTTCAAGAATTTTCTAGAAAAGGTTGATAAATTTAGCAAGACCCTTGAGGATATGAAAAAGGACCAACTAGATCTTAAGCATACATTGATTGAAATAAAAAATATATACAGAGATCCAACAACAGATTAGAGGACCATAAGAATTAAGTCAAAGATGTGAATTACAAAGAAGCAAAAAACACTCAACTGGAAAAGAGAAAAGAATACAAAAATATGAAGATAATGTAAGGAGCCTCTGGGACAAATTCAAGTGTACCAACATCCGAACTGTGGGGGTGCAAGAAGAAGAGAGAGAGCAAGACACTGAAAATCTATTTGAAGAAATAGTGAGTGAAAACTTCCCCCACCTGGTGAAATAGATTTATTTAAGTCCAGGAAGCGAAGAGAACCCCAAACAAAAGGAATCCAAAAAGGACCACATCAAGACAAATCATAATTAAAATGCCAAGAGCAAAAGACAAAGAGAGAATCTTAAAAGCAGAAGAGAAAAACAGTTACCTACAAAGGAGCACCCATATGATTGTCAGCTGATTTCTCAAGAGAAACTATGCAAGCCAGACAAGAGTGGCAAGAAATATTCAAAGTGATGAATAGCAAGAACCTACAACCAAGAATAATCTACCCAGCAAAGCTATCATGCAGAACTGAAGGTCAGATAAAGAGCTTCACAGATAAGAAAAAGCTAAAGGAATTCATCAACACCAAACCACTATTATATGAACTGCTGAAAGGTATTCTTTAAGAAGAGGAAGAAGAAAAAGGTAAAGATAAAAATTATAAACAACAAATACATATTTTTCAACAAATGAATCTAAAAATCAAGTGAATAAAAAAACTCTGATGAACAGAATAAACTGGTGAATATAATAGAATCAGGGGCATAGAAAGGGAGTGAACTGACAATTCTCTGGGGGAAAGGGGTGTAGAGGGTGCAGGAAGAGATTGGACAAAAATTGCACACCTATGGATGAGGACAGTAGGGGGGAGGGGTAAGGGCAGAGGGTAGGGTGGGAACTGGGTGGAGAGGAGCTAAGGGGGAAAAAAGAGGAACAATTGTAATAATCTAATCAATAAAGGTTAAATTAAAAAAAAAACTTGACTTTCCCTGTTCTCTTGGAGGACCTCAGGTCTTAAGCTGCACAGGGATAGAGACCCACTCAGGAAGCTTTCAGCACGTCAGGAGTGGGCGTGGGGTCTTCTCCAAGCCCGGAGCTGACTGGCACCCAGGAACCTCCTCCTGGTAATGACAGGGCTCAATGTCACGACCAACTGACTCCTCTTGACTAACCTCACAGCAAGAGCGCCACCAATACCCCCTAACTCTGCAGCACAAGTCCCAAAGCCATTTCCTGCTCCCAATGGGTCCTTTATTAGAAATTGTCCTCCTTTCTCCTCTAACACCCATGCACACACACAGAGAGGGCCAGAAAAGAAAGGCAACACTTGCCTGAGACCAGAGAAAACCCCAGAGAACAGAAAGAGACAAGGACATCAGAAATGTGCTGAGCAGGACAATTGTTTCCCCAGGTCCACTTGGCGACTCCGCCCACCCCGGTTCTTCATGGTGAGGTTCTCAGGAAGAACTGCCTTCTGCTGGGCTGCCCATGTTCTTAGGGCTGCACTCGGCCCTCTGGCTGAGGGGAGCTGCGTTACCCACACGTGCACATGAGGGTAACGTGTCGCCGGCGCCAGGTCACCCCCAGAGCACAGCTCCTCTGTCCCTTCACCTCACCCTCCGGACTACACTCTCTAGGACTGGAGTGGAGAGAGCCGGGAGGCCTGGGTGTGCTGAGAACAAGGAAGTGGCAAGCCGACCCCCAGGAGCCAAGGGATACCGCGTTCCAACAGCGGCTTCTCGGCCCCTGCATCCCCCTTGGCCCAGCTTTCCCGACTTAAGGATCAGGAGTCGGAACCGCTTCGCTCCTTTCGGAGTCAACGTCTTCCCGCCCAAGGTCATCACAGGGACCCCGTCGAGGAAAAGAGCTGGTGTGACTGCAGGTTTATTTCCAAACAGACATGCTGGCGCCTGGCAGCTGCACACGGCGTCCCGCAGGCCCAGACCCCGGCCGCTCCCAGGCCGCGCAGGGCCAGGGGGGAGCGCGGTCGTGGGGCGCGGGTGGGGCTGGCGGAGAGGCCTGCACCCCGGCCTCGCCGCCTGACGTGAGGGCCACGGGGGGCGAGCATCACAGCACCCCAGGGCGAAGGGCTGAGCCCGCCCTGCTCGGCCGGCGGGGACGGGCCGCGGAGTTGTTTACAAGCCAAGACGGGCGCGTCCTTCCACCCCGCCCTCAGCCCGCGGCTCCCGGGCGAGACGGCCGGCCGGGCGGGGTCCCGGGGGGGTCTGGGGAGCCGCCGCGGGAGGGGGCCCTTCCTCCCCGCGGTTTCTCCCCGGCCCGGGCCCAGCAAGGCCTTCCGCGCCCGCCGCCCACGCAAGGAAGCCCACGGCGGGGAGGGGCGCCGCCTCCCGGCATGCCCCGCGCGGCCACGTGATGGGGCGGGGCGAGGCGGCGCCGGAGGCACAGGCTGCACCGCGGGGCGCGGGCTTGGCCTTTGCTGTCGCAGCCCCGCGGCCTGGGGGCCGGGTCTGACCTCGGCTTCCTCCTGTGAACGGGGAAGAACAAGACACGTGTGAAGCGGGGAGCTGCTCTTTGGGGATTGTGAGGCCCGAGGGGGCGGCCTGGGCCTGCTGACCTCACTTGCCTGGGCAGCAGGGGCTGGTCGCTGGGACTCCAGGCGTGCGGACCGATCTCTACCGGGTTTGCACATCGGTGATCTTACCGACCGGCTCAGCAGCCCCTCCTCGCGCTCATCCGCCCGATGGACCGGACCGACCACAGGATCCGCGCCGAGGTCTCCCCATCTCTGTCGCGCGAGGAACTATGACTTCCCTCCCAACTTTAGTTCACTTTGTGCAATGACTGATGCGCACTCCCCGACCCCCCAACCCCCGCCAAACAGACTTCATTTCTTTTCTCAGCCAATGCTGTGCCCAAGGCCACAGAGGCTGGGAAGGGCGCTGTCTGCCCGGACCCTCAGGATTCAGCTGGTATTTACTCGGACCTCAGACCCAGAGGGCCGGCCCTAACACATCTGCTCAGACCCAGGGCCCTCCTGATCATTCCGCCTTGGGCCGACTCCCACCTGCTTTGCACCAGTGAGCAAGCACACATTAACAGGACAAGCATTTCATTTAAAAAAAAAAAAAAAAAAAGGACATGCATCGTAAAACATCAATCACACATTATTCTTAGGAGATTAAATCCAATTTAATTGTATATGACCAAGAAAGTAATACAACTTACCCCTTTGAAAATTATTATGTAATCCAGACTAGCCACACCACAACACCCACCACCACTGGTCACATTTCCTGTACAAAACGTGTGTGTGTGCTGATGAAGCCGTATGAGGCCGGGGAAACAGCTGGTTTCCTTCCTGGGTCATGGCAACAAGCAGCACTGTTTCTGGGAGGGAGGCTGCCTCAGCCCTGCGCTCTGGAGGAAAAGCAGGAAGACGGGACAGAAGCACTGATCTGAATGACATGGGGAAGGACGTTTACCTGGCACAGTGGCTTGAAACAAAGCAGTGCATCGTTTTGGCAACTGTACAGCCAGGCTTTTTTCAGAGCCACCAGCTCCTTAGACAAGTGATGGGCGGGCCACACGGCAGCCCTGGCCCGGCAGGTTTCCCCATCTGAGCCTCCACAGCTCAGATGGGGAAACCTGTGACTTCACACAGCCTCCACTCCATTTGAAATCTTGAACCGGAATGAACTTTCTTAAAGTGGTAGCTCCCTTTGCATTATAACACAAACTCCTCATAAAACTTAGGGCTGGAAGAGAGAACTACTAGCAAAATTGTGCCGTGTGCTTTTAAAAAGGACAGCTCTTGCTTGGTCAAAAGTGTTAAACGTTCAGAAATAAGTTCCAGAGTAAGAAGAAAACAGGAACAGCACCTGTACCAGGTCATTCTGCCAGGTCATTTCATCCTAAAATTCCACAAAACATTTAGGAGCTAACTCCTTTATCACTTTCTCCACATTCCCAGAGACATTCTGGTGGCCAGAGGGAGGGGAAAGATCCCAGGAATGTAACATTGGGGTTGATGACTCTGGCATCTCCCACCTGCTCCCTCCATGTCAACTTCTTGGGTCAAACCAAAGACTCCGAAGCGCCTGTGAACAGACGCCTGCACACGCCGTCAGCACCCACAGGCAGACTTGTGTCTGACTGCCTCAGCCCCTTGGGGAGTCGGCGCCAGCCCCACCACCAGAAGGCTGTGGGTGTCTCCCCGCCAGCTGAGGTCAAATCGCACTGGGCACTTTTTCCTGACCCTGGAGATTGGATGTTTGAGGTCCAAGAGTCACTCCTGCCAACTCCCTCTCAGGCAGGTCATTTGAGGAATCAGGAAAGTCCCTGGGAACTGGAGCGAAGCCTCTCCCCAAGTAACCTGGGGTGCAGGAAAAGCACTCTGGGCAACTGGGATGCGTTCTCCTCTCTTCCGGCTCCCAGCACCCATTTGCTCGAAGAAAACATCAACTCCACCAGCCCATTCTCTTGTCCCAAGCTGCTAAAGTCGAAGGGGTAAGCAGGCACAGGCTGGTAGCTGCTTGGCAGTTGTGACATGAAGGTCAAAACATAACCAGACCCATCGCCCCCCAAGAAGCCAGGAAGATTTTACTCGTTTCAGTCAGAGGCAGCACAACAGTTTTCAAGAATAAGGTGAAGGGAAAGAACATGGCATCCCAAGACTGAACTCAACCCTGAAAAATGACAAAATAAAACCCCAAAATAGCCGAAACCGGTTTGGATCAGTGGATAGAGTGTTGGCCTGCGGACTGAAGGGTCCCAGGTTCGATTCTGGTCAAGGGCATGTACCGTGGCTGCGGGAACATCCCCAGCAGTGGGTGTGTAAGAGGCAGCTGATCGATGTCTCTCATCGATGTTTCTGACTTTCTATCCCTCTCCCTTCCCATCTGTGAAAAATCAATAAAATATATTAAAACAACAACAACCTGACAGCTGCTACCCCCACCGCGTCCTAGATTTCTTAACCGGAAACTTTCCAGAACTGGGGCTTTCAGGGCTGAAAGGGACCCCAGAGATCAGCAAATTGTTGGGTTCTAAACCCTGCAGATTCTAGACTGGAGTCGAGATGGGCTTCTAGCCGTACAACTCCTGACAGGCGCTCGAACCCCGTGTGAAGGGCATTTCCCCAGGAGACGGCACAAGGCTGCAAGGGGTTAAAAACCCTGCCCTGCCGGCTCTGGGTTTTGCACAGAAGCCCCAGAAAACTCAATGAGGACCTCAGATGACAGAAATTCTGTGTCCCCGTTTCCAGCTGCTTGCAGCCCGTAGGAGGAGGAGGAGACCACAGGAGCAGCAGGCCGTTTCCCACCTAATTATAAGGGTTCCGCGAAGCCCCAGCCGTCACTCTGTCTGGCTTTCTGGGCCTGGGGTGTCGGTCAGCGCTCTGTTGTCAAGGTATGTAGATGGCCAGGGACTGGGGCTGGCCTCTATGGCCAGTGGCCAGCTAGTCAACACCCAGGCATCAGCTCGGAGCCAAACTGCTTCCTGGGCATTCAGAAAGCGGTTTCAGAAAACCCGGTCTTCACAGGGGAGGCACAGTTCTAGCCTTGCCTGCGAGTGAGTCGGTTGCCTTAAGAGACATTAGTCAAAACCATTGCCCTCAAGTATCAGATGGTCCCCAATTCCAGGCTAGGGCAGTTAAGAACAATTGCACAAGAGACATAAAAAGGACCTGTTAGTAAGTTGGAGTAAGAACAATCTGGCAAAATAAAGTACCATTTTAAGAGAAAGCTACAGAATAGAAAAATACAAGTATCAATGGATTGCTTACTATGTAAAAATGTTACCAGCAGGTACTGTGATTACATGCAACTCCGTGGTCACTCCGCGGGGATAAGCAGGCAGTTTCCACAGGAAACATGTGGAAGGCCACATGGAAACTAAAGAATGACAAACTTAAACTTTAAGGGACGAGAAGACGAACAAACGACAAGGAAAACCCAATGACGGTGGAGAAGCAGGAGCATTTAGACTGGATGCCCTGTAGTTGGGTGTCTTCCCTATGAGTAAGCGGGGGGGAGTGACAGCTGTGAGTTCTCCTTGGGCGCTGAGGACAGCACTACTGAGAGGAGCACTTCCCGAGGCAGCTGCTAAAGGGAGAGGAGAGGGGTAATCCTTACGAAAACACTCACTGCTGCAGACAGTAACAACTACGGCTGCAGGGAAGGCGCCAATAAAAATGATTCTGTGGTCGAGAGCACAGGCTCGGCAATCAGACTGCCATCCTCCGTGCCTCAGTTTCCTCTTCTGAAAATGGAGTGCTATGAAAATATAAGTAGCCCTAACCAGTTTGGCTCAGTGGGTAGAGCGTCGGTCTACTCAAGGGTCCCAGGTTCGATTCTGGTCAAGGGCATGTACCTTGGTTGCAGGAACATCCCCAGTAGGGAGTGTACAGGAAGCAGCTGATGAGTATTTCTCTCTCATCGATATTTCTAACTCTATCCATCTCCCTTCCTCTCTGTAAAAAAAAAGATCAGTAAAATATATTTTTTTTAGAGAGAGAGAGAATACAAGTAAAATAACCCATGGGGGTGGCCGGGGAGAGGTCAATGGGGGGGAAAAGGAAACATATGTAATACTATCTGTAATCCTTTAAACAATAAGGAATTTTTAAAAAATGCATGCAAAACTCTGAGAACAGTGCCTGGTCCATGATAAGTACTTGACAAAAATTAGGTGCTATTACTATTATACACTCACTTAAAATGACAAGCGGATGACCTATGTCAATGCATGGAGATGAGTGAGCTGACATTAAAATGATCAAGTCAAAAGAGAAAATTAGCATCGTCAGATTACAATTGTGTAAAACAACACACGGCAGCTTCTCTCGGAGGGTCCCGGTTCTCCTGAGGCTCCTTCTCTGTGATGTGTAAGGCATGTGGAAAGCAAGGGGAACAAATGAAAAACAGCACTGCCTCAACTCCTCTGCAGGATGAGGTTGGGAACAAAGCGGGCACCTGACTTTGTGTGGGCATCTACGTTGCCTCTGAAGGAACTCAGCAATATGCATGCCTTTTTGGAGCTATTCCAGGAGACAGCACTAACTGTTTTATCACTCTCCCCCGGAGGCTGACCGAGCACCAGCATGTGATACTAAATGTGAAGGGGTGTCTGCTGGGTATCCTCAGAGAGAGATGCCTTAGACCCAAGAAGACCCGTCCCTCCTTTTCCTCCACGGGACACCACCGTGTCCACACCGGACACCTGGACCTGCCGTCTGTGCCCCGAGAAGAGACGAGTGCACACGCTGCGGGGGTGGGGCAGGTTGATGCGAGACAGGCCCTGGAGCGACGCTGCCGCCCTGATGGCCCACCTGCAGGAGCTGCCTCTTCTGAGGACGAAATGCATCTTCCCGTTCAGCCAGGGCAGTGGCTGAGAGCATCGTAACTAACGGGGAAGGAGCTGAGCAGCTCCGGATGGAGCCTGGCGAGCGCTGGGCCTTGTGATTCCGCCAGGACCCTTCACAGCCGCCTGGGAGGCAGCCCCGGGGGAGTGGCCGGTGGGGTCTGAGCCGGCCAGTGTGGCCCACCGGCTGAGAGCCAACCTGTGAAGGAGGTCACAGTTCCTCACACGCCGGTTACGAGCTCAGTCCCCAGTGGGGGACCTGCAGGAGGCAGCCGATCCATGATTCTCTCTCATCACTGATGTTTCTGCCTCTCTCCCTCTCCCTTCCTCTCTGAAATCAATGTATGTGTGTGTGTGTGTGTTTTAAAATGAAATTAAAATTTTTAAGAAAGGGAGCTGGCAGTTCCATCTCCATGTACAAAAGGGCCCTCCCAGGCCTTAGGACAACTCAGGTGGCACAGCAGGTAGGTGACAGCACGGGCAGTAGAGCCAGGCCGCTTCAGGGGACCCCGTTTCTGGGCTCACACACTCCCAAGCAGTGGCAGAGCCGCCCCTGGAGCAGGGCTGCTGGGAAGAGTGCGGACTCGCAGTCGGGCTTGAGCTCCAGAGGAACCAGTACTTTTTGGTGTAAGTGCATCTCCGTGTGCGGCCCGAGCCCCGCCCAGCTGTCCCCCCTCTCTGCCAGGCACCAGACAACACAGGCCTCCCTGCAGCCACTCTGGGAACGGAGGCGGTCCCCTGCCCCCGCTACCCCCTCCTGGGTCAGTTAGGCCACTCGGTGTGTCTGCCCAGAGTAGGAAGTGGCCAGTGTCTCCGATGAGTCTAGGAAGGTCTGGTGTGTATTTTATAGTAACAGACAAGAGGTGGCAGACACTGGCAGGGGTGGGACGGGCGTGCCCACAGCCCCGTGAGGCTGGAAACTCTGCAGAGACTGTGGGAGGAGCTGGGAGGGGGAGCACAGCCAGTTCCCCCACAAGAATTTCTCAGCTGAAGCAGAAGAGACGATGCGTCCAGGCCCACCTCGTTTCAATGTGGCTCTCACAGCCCTGTCCACCAATGCGGGGTGGCAGCCGGCAGGCCCTGGCCTGTCTACTGCCTGTGGGCTCCCTGTCTGCGCTCACTTTGGCTGACAGTATTTCTCCAGCCGCCATGTCCTCCAGTCCCCGGGCCAAGGACAAGTGTCTGATTCGCTCTGTGTGGCACTATCCACCTGCACAACCCCTTAATGACAATGGTCGCTGGGAACGGGGCCTCATTTCCTGGACACTCGCAGGCCGGGGCCCTGCCTGGTCCCCTGCGCTCTGCCCAGGATAGGCACAGAGCAGGTGCCTGCAAGGAAGCAGCTCCCGACTAAGGAAGATGCAGCCCTGACCGGGAATCAAACCCTGGCCTCCTGGTTCTTAGGTCGACGCTCAACCGCTGAGCCATGCCAGCTGGGCTGCCCTGACTCTTTGAGGTTGGAGCTGAACCGGCTGGGGGGCTGCCATAACCTAGCATCACTCCCAGCACCATTTCCATCCTTAAGCCGAAGGCCCCACGTGTCCAGCCACAAAGGGAGACAGGCCTTTCCTGGAAGCTGGGAGCAGGCTGTCCCCGGCCGGTGCGGGGAGCTCCCTGTGTGCGGCTGGCTGCTTCTCCAGATACCCCTCGTGCCCTCCCTCTTCCCAAGCGGCCCTGCAACTCGGCTTCCTGGGGGCACGTTCCGTTTCTCACAGGGTGTCCCGGCCTGGCCACCTGGTCTGGAGAGGGGCTTCCGGAGATCTCCACGGTGGGGCACAGTAAGCCATGGGGCGAGACTTAGCAAGAGCGAGATAACAGTCCTATGTCTTCCGGAGCCCTCAAAGCGGGGGTAGGAGCAGGTGTAGCCCCCTTCCTTCCCGAGTGGCGGGCCAGGCCCACTGGGAAAGAGCCGTCTCCAGCCCTGCCACCTCCCTGCCTGTCCCCCGTGGACGGAGCCTCTTGCTGGAGCCTGGGGCCCTTGTGAGGTGCACGCAGTCTGGTCCCTGCCCTCCTGGGCCGGGGGGGCGCCATCCCAAACCCAGGGGAAGAGCAGGGGAAGCGAGCGAGCACAGCCTCTCCTCACGACGTGCGTCACTGAGAAAGGAGGCAGGGACAGGCCTCGGTTTCCAAAAGAGCTTCCCTGCGGAGGTGCCCCTGCAGACATTTCCTGTCCGCTCCACACACAGGCCCTTCCCCGCTGTGAACCGAGGGGTGGAAGGAGCAGGGCGGGTGGAGGGAGCACCAGCTGGGAGCAGGGGAGCTGGCCTTGCCAGGCCTGCGCTCAGCAGCCTGGAGCCTGCAGCGCACTGCCCAAGTCTGTCCATGCAGGCCCTGAACTCTCAGGCTCACTCCATCCTCACATCGTCTGGTTCCGCATGGCCTGCTGAAGCTTCTAGACGCTCCGTCCACCTTGCTGCCCTCAGAAAGGAAGAGTGCAGGCGGGAGGGGCGCCCTGCAGAGCACCCTGGAGGGCGGACGGAGGGCGGAAACAGCCCCATGGAGCAGCTCTCAGCAAACCCCAGGATGGTCAGCAGTGCTGGCCCATCTGCACAGCCTTCCATGGAAGCCTCCCTTCGGGGGACACAGGCATGCACACATACCCCTACACTCCCCCCCCCACATGTGTACACACGTGTAAGGGCACACATAAGTGCTTGTGCATACGTGTTCCAGCAAGTCCCGAAGGTGAGGTGTGGGGCTGGTAGCTGCTGCAGGTTCTGCTCATTGGTTCATGCTCGACCTCCGAGTCCCCAGACTTACTAATTCTGTCTCCCTTTGAGTGGATGCCTGTGCCCTTCCACCCCCTCCACCCCCCACCCCGTTTCTGTCCCCCTCGTTGCCCTGCTCTTAAACATCGTGGTGAGCAATGGTCAGAAATAGTGGAAACCAGATCTGGAAAGAGCCCTTCGTTGGGGAGGGAAGTGGCCAGTGATTGCTATTTTTATTTCTATTTTCCTAAGACCTCTATGTCCCCTCTGTCAAGGGGTGACAAGGACTGCATCCTCCCCACAGGTTTCCGGTTTTATCCCGTTTTAGACCCACAGCAACCAGGCTCCGTCTCTATCTCCTCGCCCCAGGGCCTGGGATGGGGCTGTGGTCTCAGTGAGTTCACAAGGTGCTTGTTTAGACTTTCTAAAACCACCTCCAATGCTCCTGGGGGCTCACATCTCGCCCCTTCTTCTCCCTCGGACAGCCCCGTAACTGTAAGGGCACAGAGGGCACGTCTTACTTCAGGACACTCGGCTCCACTTAGCTGGGCTGCCTACTGCAGGAATCGCCAGAGAAAGCACCCAGTGTTCAGAGAACTGCCTGCCTGGACGGCTCCCCTCACCGGCTTAAACCAGCCACCACACCCAGGCCATCAGGCTTCTCGTAATCGGGGTCTCCACTCCCATTCCCACACCCTAACTCTGAAAACGACGGCCTGTCACCTGGTCCTCACCAATAAGGACCTCTAGGACTTACTCAGAGAATTGAAAAATTTAAAAACGTTGACAGTCTCATTTTTCTCTTTTTGCCAAAGTTCTCGCTGAGTTTGGCAGAAGGCCACTCTTTAAGGCCAACCTAGGAGGCTCTCCAAGAGATGGCAAGTGCCCACGCGTGCATGTCTCAGGTAGGGGCCTGTGACGTCTGTGGGAGACATTGGTGTGGTCCCCCAAACAGTTTCAGTTCTTGCCACCCTAGCACGGTGTGTGCTGTACACTGACCACCTGGGAAGCCAGAGCACGCAGTGGCCACGGGCCTGCTCCAGACGAGGGGGTTTTCCACCACGGACGTGCTCTCAGGGACACTGGCCTGTCTGCAGACACTGCTGGTTGTCGTTTGCTGGGTACAGCATGGGGAGGTTGCATGCTCCCAGCCCTAGTGAAAGGCAACCAATGGATGTGGCTGTCTCACATTGATGTTCTCCTCCTTCTCTCCCCTGCCCCTCGGGCCCACCGCCTCTCACCCCCAAACCCTACAGTCTTCAACAAATACCCTCCAGGGAGGATGAACGAGAATGCCTGGGTTCACATCCCCAGTCTGCTATTACTGGTATTTTAGGCCTGACACCTACCTCCTCAATCAAAGCCTACCACATAGTAAATGTGTATATTTCATTCCCTGATCTCCATGATGGCGAACCTATGACACGCATGTCAGCGCTGACACGAGTAGCCATTTTCGATGGCATGCAGCCGCATGCGGCCACATACAGGGAAGTGTGGGGCTGCATGCCGAGAAGGATGTTTCGTCCTCGGCTACTGCACTGCCAGGTGTAGTAGCCGAGAATGAAGCATTTGCTGTAGTGTAGTGCAGACACTCCGTGCCGGAGGTCTATAGGCCAAAGCAACAGAACTCCAGCACAGAGCGTCTAGTTCTGGGACTTCTGGTTAGGCCGTTAGGGGATCTTTGACCTCACTTCTGGTTGGCGGAGCAGCGGAATGCTGTGGGGGATGCCTTTCTGGGGGCCCTGTGATCACCAATACCAGCAACCACATAACCACAACAACCATTATCCAATCTACTGTTCTGGGGTGTTGTGGATTTCTAATTGACCATCATTACTGAGATAAGTGAGGGGAAGGCTGGGAGAGGCGAGGGCCTGTGCTATGGGTTCCATTTCCTGCCATTAGAAATAGGGGCAGCCATCTTAATTTATATAAGGAACGCCATTTATATAAGGACTCCATTTCACCACTATTGCAGTTGTGCATCCTTATTAACCCCTATTTCTGCTTATTAACCCTGCCCTTTCCTAAAAGACAGTTACATGTGCCATCTTGTGGTCAATTAGGCTAGTTAACCCCTAATTACCCGCAGGGCTAATAGGCTATCTATAATTCTATCTTCTGTCACTGCCCTCTGAGGGAGAACCCAAAAAATAAAAAACCAATGTTAGGTAAAGGAAGTGGTAGTAGCAGTAGCCAACCCTTTCAAGAGACATGGACCAAGATGTATGGCAGTATAGAAAAAAGTGGCAGATATTTTATGTTCTATGTATTGAAATGGTAGTAAGCAGAACGTGGAATATAAATAGACATTTTGAAACTAATAATTCCCAGCTCTTGAAAAAAAGTGATGATGAAAGGAAGGAATATATTTCCAGGCAGCTACACCTTTATAAGAGCCAATCTAATTCCATCCTTAAATTTATAAAAGGCTCTACAATTTAACATCTGCAAGTTTGAGCATTGCTTACTCCATAGCTCAGCATGGAAAAGCACTCAGTGAGGGGAAATTTATTAAAGAAACTCTCCTAAGATGTGCACCAGTTCTTTTTCACAATATGCAGAACAAAGATGCAATTATTAAGAGAATATCTGAGTTACCACTCGGTAGAAATATCATGAAAGACCGAATAATGAGACTGAACACAAATGTACAACATCAATTAAAGAGAGACATAAGTAAGTGTAAGTATTTTTTTATCTCTCTTGCTGAAACTACTGATGTCACATCACATGCTCAGTTGGCCATTATTGGTCAATATTCTGATGGTCTCACAATGGGAGGAGTTGATAAAGTTAGTATCAGTGCCAACAAGTACTTCAGGAAGCGAAATATGTAAGGTTGTTACACAAACATTCCGGGACCTAAGCATTGATATCTCTAAAATTGTGTCAGTGATGACAGATGAGGCACCAAACATGGTGGGGAAAAAAGTTGGATTTGTCAAATTGTTTACAGAAGCTATTGGACATCTGATTGTGCCTTTTCATTGTATTATCCATCAGGAGGTTTTATGTGCCAAGGCAGGATTCACCGACTTAAACGACTGAATGTCAGTTGTTACAAAAATAGTTAATTTAATAGCTGCTTGCCCCCTTCACAAGCTAGACTTTTCTGCACTTTTACTGGAGGTTGATTCCACCTACACTGGACTGC
The DNA here is from genome assembly GCA_027563665.1 of Antrozous pallidus. Lineage (NCBI taxonomy): Eukaryota > Metazoa > Chordata > Mammalia > Chiroptera > Vespertilionidae > Antrozous > Antrozous pallidus. The sequence continues at coordinate 16,095,248 of CM050529.1, read as the reverse complement.
TGATGTACAATAATGTAAGATGGCTGAGCCGAGGCAAAGTTCTTGAGCGCTTTGTGGAGTGCTTTGAAGAAATTAAGGTATTTCTTGAGGATAAGGATCTGGGAAACTTTTCTCAGCTCAATGATGATAAGTGTGTCAACACCCTGATATTTTTTACAGATCTCTCTGTTCATATTAATGAACTGAACTTAAAGTTACAAGGTTTGGCAAAAGTATTGACGTTATGTTTGGATACATAAAAGCTTTTGAAAGTAAACTTAAAAATTTCAAGCTGAGATGTAGAAACTAAAACTTACAAGTATTTTCCTCGAGTAACAAAGTATCTTGAGAAGACCAGTGCAACTGTACAAAATGAAGTGGGACCCTTGCAAATAAACTACCAGCATGTTTTAGACTCGTTACTAGACCAGTTCAGTGATAGATTTAATCAATTTAGAAGCCTAGAACAGACCATAAAAATAATTAAGTATCCTGATGTAGTAGTCTACAGTAGTTTGGAATTAAATGGTTTTCCATGGATGCAAATTGATGATTTGGAGATGCAACTTGCAGAATTTCAAGACAGCATCTGGACTCAGGTGTTTGTCGACTTGAGGTCAAAGCTTGAGAATCTGGAAAGGTGCCGCTTGGAGAATCAAGAGGAGTGCCACTACGAACAGGAAATTTGGTGTGCCTGGAACCCATTACCAGACACTTTTACTACCCTGAAAAATATAGCAATGGTTTTACTCACAATTATTCGCTCCACGTACTTTTGTGAGACCTTATTCTCAGCATTAAATATCAAAACCAACAAAAGAAACATTGATAAGATGAAGCTTGCGTGGGCTTGAAGTGTACAAAATACCAACCTTCAATTGAAGGTTTAGCCAATGAAATTCAGCAACAAAAAGTCACTAATAGGCAAGTTAGTTAAAGAATTCCCCCTCCCTCTCACTTATCTTAGTTCATGGCACCCCACACAAATTAAATAATATCAAGACCAACAAAAGAAACCGACTGACAGATGAACAAAGAAGTCACTAAGCAGGTAAGTTAAATAATTAGTTTTGGGCTTATTACATACAGTTACATATTACAATTATACATTTTTGCTATTTAAACTATAAATATTGCAAAATTACGGTATTTTTTCTCCAAGTGACACACCACCTGAGTTATGCTTGTTTTTTTTGGCGAATTTTGACACACCAAGCTCAAAACGTTGCCCATCACTGCCCTCCCTCCTCAATCAATGTCTACCACACAGTAAACGTGTATTCTTCACTCCTCTATGAAGTGAAAATTCCTAAGAGTGAGAACAAAGCTTTACTTATCTACAACCTAACTTGGATGCATCAGCACCCATGACAGTCTGAGAACAGCAGGAGAAAGGAGCTCACCTTCCCCAGAAGCTGGCTACTAACCAGTAGGTAAGCCCTCCTGGTCCCGAAAGACCTGGGCTGTCACTTAGCAGAATCTCTGCTAGTTTTCGGGTCACGTGTTGCTTCCCAATCATCGCAAACAGTGTAACAGCTCTTAGTCAACCAGAACGTTTAAGAACGAACAACACACACAGCAACCTGGGAGAATGCAAGTTCATGGGAAATAGATTTCATAACAGTGATGCCACCTGGAGAAGTGACTTGAATCAAAACGAACTGCTCACCAATAGTCCTAATACATTTTATTTATTCAACCTCAGACCAAGCACAAATATGACATTTTAACTGGAACCAGGAATGTAACAAGAAGTGTTTCTTTCTTTCTTACTTTTAACTCCACTGAACAAGTTCAAATCAGAAGCAAACCTAGGTTTTCACAAAGTTACCAAAGCAGGAAACTCGTCTGAACCGACCCACCCACGATTCAGCTACACCTTCGGTCCTGGGCCCGTCAAAGGCATTAAATGGCGGAACGTCCTAAGGCCCAGGGACCTGTGGAAAGCCGGAGGCGGCTCTCAGCTTCCCAGTGCAGGGGCACACGTAAACTCCTCTGCCCATTTCCCAAACCCTCCAGGCTCAGACAGAAAACAATCTCTTCTTTGTGCAGAATGTCTATACAAATGCACCCAAGGAGATTTTGCAGATATTATACTTCATTTACCAAGGCAGAAACAAGCAAGCCTTTCCACTTCTGATGACTCACTGAACTGCTCATTTCACACTTGGTGAGGTCCCATGCACGTGACCAGGCAGAAAAACAAAAATGCATCCACTCTTAAGCAGGTGACCCTGTTTCCTGGGGCACCCCAACCCTCCAGCAGGCCCTGAAACTCGAGCAATCCCAGCAGGCAAGAGCCAAAACTTAAAAATCAACAACACTGCCAAGCAGTCTAGGGTAGAAGGGTGATTCAGTTTTAAAGAGAAAAATGCCTCAGTCAACACTGCTCTTAACAGTTTTAAATAATATACATGCTTTTCCTTTATTTTTATTTTTGTTAACGTAAGAGGAGAAGTGTTTCTGGGGCCCATGTTGCAAAACTAAAGCCGAAACTCAGGCCCAGCTGGAGACACGGGGGGAGAGGGGCGGTGGGTACAGAGAGGGGCTGGAGACACGGGGGGAGAGGGGCGGTGGGTACGGAGAGGGGCTGGAGACACGGGGGGGGGGGGGAGAGGGGCGGTGGGTACAGAGAGGGGCTGGAGACACGGGGGGAGAGGGGCGGTGGGTACAGAGAGGGGCTGGAGACACGGGGGGAGAGGGGCGGTGGGTACGGAGAGGGGCTGGAGACACGGGGGGGGGGGGGAGAGGGGCGGTGGGTACAGAGAGGGGCTGGAGACACGGGGGGAGAGGGGCGGTGGGTACGGAGAGGGGCTGGAGACACGGGGGAGAGGGGCGGTGGGTACAGAGAGGGGCTGGAGACACGGGGGGAGAGGGGCGGTGGGTACGGAGAGGGGCTGGAGACACGGGGGGAGAGGGGCGGTGGGTACGGAGAGGGGCTGGAGACACGGGGGGGGGGGGGGAGAGGGGCGGTGGGTACGGAGAGGGGCTGGAGACACGGGGGGGGGGGGGGGAGAGGGGCGGTGGGTACAGAGAGGGGCTGGAGACACGGGGGGAGAGGGGCGGTGGGTACGGAGAGGGGCTGGAGACACGGGGGGAGAGGGGCGGTGGGTACGGAGAGGGGCTGGAGACACGGGGGGAGAGGGGCGGTGGGTACGGTGAGGGGCTGGAGACACGGGGGGAGAGGGGCGGTGGGTACGGAGAGGGGCTGGAGACACGGGGGGAGAGGGGCGGTGGGTACGGAGAGGGGCTGGAGACACGGGGGGGGGGGGGAGAGGGGCGGTGGGTACGGAGAGGGGCTGGAGACACGGGGGGGGGGGGGAGAGGGGCGGTGGGTACAGAGAGGGGCTGGAGACACGGGGGGGAGAGGGGCGGTGGGTACAGAGAGGGGCTGGAGACACGGGGGGAGAGGGGCGGTGGGTACGGAGAGGGCTGGAGACACGGGGGGGGGGGGAGAGGGGCGGTGGGTACGGAGAGGGGCTGGAGACACGGGGGGGGGGGGGAGAGGGGCGGTGGGTACAGAGAGGGGCTGGAGACACGGGGGGAGAGGGGCGGTGGGTACAGAGAGGGGCTGGAGACACGGGGGGAGAGGGGCGGTGGGTACAGAGAGGGGCTGGAGACACGGGGGGAGAGGGGCGGTGGGTACGGAGAGGGGCTGGAGACACGGGGGGAGAGGGGCGGTGGGTACAGAGAGGGGCTGGAGACACGGGGGGAGAGGGGCGGTGGGTACGGAGAGGGGCTGGAGACACGGGGGGAGAGGGGCGGTGGGTACGGAGAGGGGCTGGAGACACGGGGGGGGGGGGGAGAGGGGCGGTGGGTACGGAGAGGGGCTGGAGACACGGGGGGGGGGGGGAGAGGGGCGGTGGGTACAGAGAGGGGCTGGAGACACGGGGGGAGAGGGGCGGTGGGTACAGAGAGGGGCTGGAGACACTCCTCATTTGTCGCTGTGTTTTTCTGTTCATGTCCAGGCCCAACAATCCACAGACAACCTCCCCTAAGTACAGCCCTGCCAGCCAGCAACACAGCCGTGTTCCCTCAGCCGTGTTCCCTCAGCCGTGTTCCCTCAGCCGTGTTCCCTCAGCCATGTTCCCTCTGCCGTGTTCTCAGCCGTGTTCCCTCAGCCGTGTTCCCTCTGCCGTGTTCTCAGCCGTGTTCTCAGCCGTGTTCCCTCAGCCGTGTTCCCTCAGCCGTGTTCCCTCAGCCGTGTTCCCTCTGCCGTGTTCTCAGCCGCGTTCTCAGCCGTGTTCCCTCAGCCGTGTTCCCACAGCCGTGTTCTCAGCCGTGTTCCCTCAGCCATGTTCTCAGCCGTGTTCTCAGCCGTGTTCCCATAGCCGTGTTCTCAGCCGTGTTCTCAGCCGTGTTCCCTCAGCCGTGTTCCCTCAGCCGTGTTCTCTCAGCCGTGTTCCCACAGCCGTGTTCTCAGCCGTGTTCCCACAGCCGTGTTCTCAGCCGTGTTCCCTCAGCCGTGTTCTCAGCCGTGTTCCCTCAGCCGTGTTCCCTCAGCCGTGTTCTCAGCCGTGTTCCCTCAGCCGTGTTCTCAGCCGTGTTCCCTCAGCCGTGTTCCCACAGCCGTGTTCTCAGCCGTGTTCCCTCAGCCGTGTTCTCAGCCGTGTTCCCTCAGCCGTGTTCCCTCAGCCGTGTTCTCAGCCGTGTTCTCAGCCGTGTTCCCTCAGCCGTGTTCTCAGCCGTGTTCCCTCAGCCGTGTTCCCTCAGCCGTGTTCTCAGCCGTGTTCCCTCAGCCGTGTTCTCAGCCGTGTTCTCAGCCGTGTTCCCTCAGCCGTATTCCCTCAGCCGTGTTCTCAGCCGTGTTCCCTCAGCCGTGTTCTCAGCCGTGTTCCCTCAGCCGTGTTCCCACAGCCGTGTTCCCACAGCCGTGTTCCCTCAGCCGTGTTCTCTCAGCCGTGTTCCCACAGCCGTGTTCTCAGCCGTGTTCCCACAGCCGTGTTCTCAGCCGTGTTCCCTCAGCCGTGTTCTCAGCCGTGTTCCCTCAGCCGTGTTCCCTCAGCCGTGTTCTCAGCCGTGTTCCCACAGCCGTGTTCTCAGCCGTGTTCCCTCAGCCGTGTTCTCAGCCGTGTTCTCAGCCGTGTTCCCATAGCCGTGTTCTCAGCCGTGTTCTCAGCCGTGTTCCCTCAGCCGTGTTCCCACAGCCGTGTTCCCACAGCCGTGTTCTCTCAGCCGTGTTCCCACAGCCGTGTTCCCTCAGTCGTGTTCCCTCAGCCGTGTTCTCAGCCGTGTTCCCTCAGCCGTGTTCCCACAGCCGTGTTCCCTCAGCCGTGTTCCCACAGCCGTGTTCTCAGCCGTGTTCCCTCAGCCGTGTTCTCAGCCGTGTTCTCAGCCGTGTTCCCTCAGCCGTGTTCCCACAGCCGTGTTCCCTCAGCCGTGTTCCCACAGCCGTGTTCTCAGCCGTGTTCCCTCAGCCGTGTTCTCAGCCGTGTTCCCACAGCCGTGTTCTCAGCCGTGTTCCCTCAGCCGTGTTCTCAGCCGTGTTCTCAGCCGTGTTCCCACAGCCGTGTTCTCAGCCGTGTTCCCACAGCCGTGTTCCCTCAGCCGTGTTCCCACAGCCGTGTTCTCAGCCGTGTTCTCAGCCGTGTTCTCAGCCGTGTTCCCACAGCCGTGTTCCCTCAGCCGTGTTCCCTCAGCCGTGTTCTCAGCCGTGTTCTCAGCCGTGTTCTCAGCCGTGTTCCCTCAGCCGTGTTCCCTCAGCCGTGTTCTCAGCCGTGTTCCCTCAGCCGTGTTCCCACAGCCGTGTTCCCTCAGCCGTGTTCCCACAGCCGTGTTCTCAGCCGTGTTCCCACAGCCGTGTTCCCTCAGCCGTGTTCCCACAGCCGTGTTCTCAGCCGTGTTCTCAGCCGTGTTCTCAGCCGTGTTCTCAGCCGTGTTCCCTCAGCCGTGTTCCCTCAGCCGTGTTCTCAGCCGTGTTCCCTCAGCCGTGTTCTCAGCCGTGTTCCCTCAGCCGTGTTCTCAGCCGTGTTCCCACAGCCGTGTTCTCAGCCATGTTCTCAGCCGTGTTCCCTCAGCCGTGTTCTCAGCCGTGTTCTCAGCCGTGTTCCCTCAGCCGTGTTCTCAGCCGTGTTCCCACAGCCGTGTTCTCAGCCGTGTTCCCTCAGCCGTGTTCTCAGCCGTGTTCTCAGCCGTGTTCCCACAGCCGTGTTCTCAGCCGTGTTCCCACAGCCGTGTTCCCTCAGCCGTGTTCCCACAGCCGTGTTCTCAGCCGTGTTCTCAGCCGTGTTCTCAGCCGTGTTCCCACAGCCGTGTTCTCAGCCGTGTTCTCAGCCGTGTTCTCAGCCGTGTTCTCAGCCGTGTTCTCAGCCGTGTTCTCAGCCGTGTTCCCTCAGCCGTGTTCCCTCAGCCGTGTTCTCAGCCGTGTTCCCTCAGCCGTGTTCCCACAGCCGTGTTCCCTCAGCCGTGTTCCCACAGCCGTGTTCTCAGCCATGTTCCCACAGCCGTGTTCCCTCAGCCGTGTTCCCACAGCCGTGTTCTCAGCCGTGTTCTCAGCCGTGTTCTCAGCCGTGTTCTCAGCCGTGTTCCCTCAGCCGTGTTCCCTCAGCCGTGTTCTCAGCCGTGTTCCCTCAGCCGTGTTCTCAGCCGTGTTCCCTCAGCCGTGTTCTCAGCCGTGTTCCCACAGCCGTGTTCTCAGCCGTGTTCTCAGCCGTGTTCCCTCAGCCGTGTTCTCAGCCGTGTTCTCAGCCGTGTTCCCTCAGCCGTGTTCCCTCAGCCGTGTTCCCACAGCCGTGTTCTTAGCCGTGTTCCCACAGCCGTGTTCCCTCAGCCGTGTTCTCAGCCGTGTTCCCTCAGCCGTGTTCCCACAGCCGTGTTCCCACAGCCGTGTTCTCAGCCGTGTTCCCTCAGCCGTGTTCCCTCAGCCGTGTTCCCTCAGCCGTGTTCTCAGCCGTGTTCCCTCAGCCGTGTTCCCTCAGCCGTGTTCCCACAGCCGTGTTCCCACAGCCGTGTTCCCTCAGCCGTGTTCCCACAGCCGTGTTCCCTCAGCCGTGTTCTCAGCCGTGTTCCCTCAGCCGTGTTCTCAGCCGTGTTCCCTCAGCCGTGTTCTCAGCCGTGTTCCCAGCCGTGTTCTCAGCCGTGTTCTCAGCCGTGTTCCCTCAGCCGTGTTCCCTCAGCCGTGTTCTCAGCCGTGTTCCCAGCCGTGTTCTCAGCCGTGTTCTCAGCCGTGTTCCCTCAGCCGTGTTCCCTCAGCCGTGTTCTCAGCCGTGTTCACAGCCGTGTTCTCAGCCGTGTTCTCAGCCGTGTTCCCTCAGCCGTGTTCCCTCAGCCGTGTTCTCAGCCGTGTTCTCAGCCGTGTTCCCTCAGCCGTGTTCCCTCAGCCGTGTTCTCAGCCGTGTTCTCAGCCGTGTTCCCTCAGCCGTGTTCCCACAGCCGTGTTCCCACAGCCGTGTTCTCAGCCGTGTTCCCACAGCCGTGTTCTCAGCCGTGTTCTTAGCCGTGTTCCCACAGCCGTGTTCTTAGCCGTGTTCCCACAGCCGTGTTCCCTCAGCCGTGTTCTCAGCCGTGTTCCCTCAGCCGTGTTCCCACAGCCGTGTTCCCTCAGCCGTGTTCCCACAGCCGTGTTCCCACAGCCGTGTTCTCAGCCGTGTTCCCACAGCCGTGTTCCCACAGCCGTGTTCTCAGCCGTGTTCCCTCAGCCGTGTTCTCAGCACCTCTCTGGGACTGTTCGTTGAGCCAGATCGTTTCACTGAAGTGGACATTCCATTGAAGATGGCCATGAGCACACACGATGCCCAGCAGCATTAGGGGAAGATCCAGTGAAGCCACAAGTGGACGCCCGGGAACCCAGGTGGCGGGGAGCAGTCCCACCCGGGCCGCACTGCCGGGCACACGGGCACACTCTGGACACAGCTTCTTAACACAACGTGGCGACACGCCACGGCCACGGCACCCAGCAATGGCGTCCCCGACCACTCAGCAACAGAAACGAGAGCCGAGCTCTGCCGACAGCACAGACACCCCTCCACCAAGCGACCTCCCTGGGGGACCTCGGTGTGACCTGCTGTGCACCCCTCGAGGAGGACCAGGGCATTGCCCGCGCTCACCCCCTCAGGCTCAGCTCTGCCAGCTCGAAGCTGTGATCTTGTAGGGAAAGAGCCCGAGACAATCATCTATGGGAAGCCGGCCCCCGGCCACCGTCCCTCGGAATAACCGCTCTCCCTGTGCCCATTCGGAGTCTGCGGCACTGACGTCGGAGCCGGTGGGCAGCCCGGCGCCCTCGATGCCGGCTCCGGTGCAGACGCCACGTTTGACACAGAAGACACGGCAGGCTTTAGGCTGGCGTTCACGAGGGTCCAGAAAGCCTCAGGGCTGCACAAAGTAACTGCCCCGCGAGCCCCGAGAAATGAGCTGCTCTGCGCGCTGAGGACCCCGACAGGCCCAGGCCAGTGCTCTGCCTGCTGAGGCCTGAGGGGCAGCTCTGGGCGCCCCCTCCCTGCAGGAGCTCCGGGCCTGGCCTGCGGGACAGATGCTGGGCCCCTCGCTCTCCAGGGTCGGGAGCCCGAGGAGCTGAGTCACTGCCCTCTGGGTCGGGAGCTCTGGCTCTCCTCTCTGCGGGCGGCCGCAGGCAGCCCCGGGCTCTCTCGCACGGTTCAGTCTGTACCAAGGCCTGTTCGCTCAGGAGGTGAAGAGTCCTCTCTCCGTCCTGCAAATCGAAAACTGATCTTGACCAAAAGGCTCCTTACTCCCGGGCAGCCATGTAAAGACAATTCCCTTTACTCTGTATCCAAGGAAACAGGCCCCCTAACTCCCTCAACCATCCCAGCAGCCATGGTCAGCGCCCTCCTCAGCCCCCATCTTCCTCTGCCTTTGATACAACAAGCCCCGGTCCTCCTCCAGCTCAGCCCTGGCCCTCTGCACCGAGCTCCCGGGGACAGCTGATGGTGGAGAGGCAGGGGCAGGAGTGCAGCATGGCCATTGGGCACTGTGGCTTGGGCCTCCCCCTCATCTGCTCGGTGTGAAAGGAGGACAGTAAGATGCACTTTGCAGACACAAAACCAAGTCGTTGATGGCACATCCCAGACACTCGGAACCCACACTGCTGTGCTGTCCTCTCAGCCCAGGACACTGGGCTGGTACCAGCGGCCCCACCCTGTGCACACCGCCTCCCTGGACGCCCTGAGAAACACTGAGAGCCAGCCCCCCCCCCCCCCCCCCCCCCCCCCCGCCTCCCGTCCTCGATTCAGGACTCCCTTCCCTCCCACAAAGCCTGGTTCCGGGTCACACGGGGCTAGTTCCCCAAGTTCCTGAAGCCCCCTTTCCACATGTCCGCAAACCTGTCAGCACCAGGCCATAACCCCAGCTCGGGCCACCTGGGACTCTCAGGCTCTTCCCCTGAGGGCCCACATCCCCCTTGGCCTGCCCCTGGGGAGGTGGCGTTTGAGGCCAGCGGGGACAGGCAGGAACTCTCGGCCAGTCCGAAGGCCAGGGACAGGGTGCGGGAAGAAGCCCTGGGCCTGCAGGACTCAGCCTCTGTGCCATCGGTGGCCTGCAGCGAGGTGGGGAAGCGAGCTGGTTTAAGGAACGGGTGACACCCCGAGGTGAACTGTGCAGCTCCCACCAGCTTTAGCCCGATCGAAACAACTCACAGGTCCGTATGTATCTCGGGCTGAGCAATAGGGAGTTACTGTCCCCAGAGCTCCCCGCTCCGAGGTCAAGGCTGCCACATGCTAACAAGTTCCTTTGGTGGTTTTTCTCTTCCCAGAAGTCAGCCCCTCCGTCCTCCCAAAGGCCGGGAAGGGGGCTGAAGCCAGGGGAGACGTCAGCGCAGGCCAGGCCCGAGAACCCGAGCTCCAGAAGGGTGCCGGGCCCCAAACCGTCCCATGAAGGAGCCCTTTGCTCAGTGCCTGGACACCTAACGGCCACCATGGAGCACTGGAAGGCAGGCTGGAAAGATGCGAACCCCAAGGATTAACACTGCCCCCGCCCCTCCAACCCCCGTGTTACAGCCAAGGAAAGAGGATTTCCACATCACACATCGAATGCCTAGCAAAGCCCATGTTGGGGGCGCGGTGCCAAGGCTGGGGTGATGTCTGTCACCACCCAACCCTACCTCCTGTCATACTGCAGGGCCCCAGGCCTTGCTGGTGCTCCAAAGTGAGCTGTTATGTTTGGAGTCCATCCAGGTTTGTCCCTCCACACCACCTACCACCTGCCACCCGCCCTGAGGAACAGTCCAGAGGGCCAAGTCACCTGGGCTCCCCGCACCTCACCAGGATGATGGCCAAGAGTGGCCTTGAGACGCAGGAGGTGCCGGGCAGGCTCCCCTCTGCTCACCTGAGGGGACGAGAGGTGGGCAAAGTGGGCCCAGAGACCCCGCCCAGCCCGGCCCTCAGGCCACAGGGAAGGGAAGCATCGCCTTCACCCCAGAAAGAGCCATTTTATAAACACATGCCCACCGGCACCGGCCCCGTCGGAGCGACGCAGGCCACCGGCGCCCACGCTCAGAGCCGGCGGCAGAGCCACCGTGCCGGCGGGGGTACATGTGCGCTCCGTCTCCCCCTTGTGAGCCCAGGAAGCAGGGAGCCCTCGCCGGTGTGGCTCCGTGGACAGAACATCCGCTCACACTGAAGGGTCCCGGGTTTGGTTCGGCTCAAGGGCACGCACCTCAGTTGCAGGCTCGATCCCTGACCCTGGCGTGCAGGAGGCAACTAATGGCTATGTCTCTCTCACATGGGTGTTTCTTCTCGCTCTCTCTGTCCCTGCCTCTCCCCTTCCCTTCCACTCTCTCTAAAAATCAACTGACAGATATCCTGGGGAGAGGATTAACCAAAAAGCAAGCAAGCAAGCCAAGGAATCAGGGGAGGGGGAAGAGGGGTGGAGCCGTGCATGACCCCCAAAGCTGGGACTTCTGTGCCTCGATGACCTCAGCCAGTTTCCACTCCAAAAAGAACAGAGGTTGGGGTGCGGATGGGGGGGGTAACCTGACACCCCTCACCCAGCTGAATACAGCCCATTGTTTCTAACCTCAAGTTCGGAGCCCTGGTAACAAGCCAGGCCTCTCCCTCCACGGAGAGCCCTCCCGGAGAGTAACCCGCTGATGTGGTCACGTGCGGGGCGGGGAAGAGCCGCTGGGCGAGGCCTCGGCGACGGCCAGTTGTGCGCGGCCTGAGGCGGCGGGACAGGGCTCCCTCCCTCCGCCTGTGCCCGGGCCGTGTGCGGCCTCATCTCCCGTCCTGTCACACAGCCCCTGAGAGAGGGCCCTTTCTCCAGTGAGAGCCAGAGGCGGGTCGGCCCAGGTCTGGGACCCACGGCGGGCATGGACTGGGTCTGCCGCCCGGCCCCACTCTCCAGCACGGCAGACGTCTGTCTCCCTTTGCACATCAGAACAATCCTCCTTCCTCTGGCACAAACCCCTGCAGGCCTCAGCCCGCAGGAGCCCCTAGACCCTGCTTGTTCCCGGCTGGGAAGGAGCAACGGCCCCAGCCCTCAGCCATCACCCTCACTGCCGCCCGACAGGGGGAAGGAGGCGGCCAAGGCTCTGCCAGCCTGCTGACAGCAGCTGCCTCGGAAGCCCAGTCGGCTGCTGCTGCTCCTGGAGGCTGAGCAGTCCGGAGCCCGGCTGGCTCCTCACACAGCGCCTCCCTGGGCACTCATGGCTCACCTCCTGAGGACGGGGAGCATGCGCACCGTTTTACAGACGTGGAAACGGAGGGGCGGGAAGGTAAGACATTTCTCTAGGGCCACGCAGTCAGGAAGGGGTGGAGTTTGGACTCAAACCCAGGACTGTCCTGACTCCACACCAGGGCTCTCTCCCGCACCTCCCTTCCACGGTTCCCCTCAGCGAACACGCACCGAGCTCGGGTTCCTCTCGTTCTCCTGCCGGCGCCGCTGTCGGTTGGGTGGAGGCGGCGGTCTCCATGTGCCCGCGCAGCTGCCCGAGCACTGAGCCTTTGTCAGCTCAGCATCCGTCTGTGTGGAGTTCAACGCAACCTCCTGGAGCCTTTGGATCTAGAACAATCTCTCTGGCCACTTCTAACAGTCAGCAGACCCCTCCAGCCTTTACCAGACTCCTTCCCCAGGGGCTGGTGCCCAGTGTGACTGCTCTTCCCTGTCCCACGACACACGCAGAGGCCCCTGCGTGCCGCGGGCCTACACCAGCCCCGTTCACAGCTCGGCGTTAATGAAAATGCGTGCTCAATGGCTACCCATCTTGTTCTGGGCTGTGCACATCTCGGACATGCCTGTTGGCATCGGCTCTGCTTAGAGGGCAGGTGCCAGGCCGGGGCGGCGGCAGGCGGATGCCTACTGTCGGGGCTGTGGCCACCAGAACGGAGGCCCAGCTCTGCTGAGGTTCCCGGATCTAGCCTGGCTCCAGTCACACTTGGAAGGTGCCCTGTATATATTTGCTGAATGTCTTGTCTGCTTTACTTATTTGTTTTGTTATATTTTTTCCATTGATTTTTAGAAAGAGTGGAAGGGAGGGAGAGAGACAGAGAGAGAAACTTCTAGGTGAGAGAGACACATTGGTTTGCCTCCCACATATGCCCTCGAGGAATATGCCCTTGACCGGAATCGAACCCGAGATCCTTCAGTCCATAGGCCGATGCTCTATCCACTGACCCAAACCAGCCAGAGCTCATGTTTGCTTTAAAAGCTCAAGACTTTGCTGGATTCCACTCCTTCACTTCGCAGGACACAGGCAAGAAAAACACCACCTGGTGCTGGAAAACTCCAGGCTCCCTCCCATCAGGTGCCTCGAGCTCAGCTGGGGTGCTGAGAGCCGTTCCAGAAACATCCAACTCCTGCTTGGCCACGCCCTCCTCACTCACTCCCCTCTTCCCTCTGGTCCATCATCTGCATTCCCACCTACAGGCCAGCAAACCGCAAAGGGCAGGAAGCTTCGGCCACAGTCCCCATCGGTCAAGGTGGCACGCAGGCCAGAGCCGGCGAGCGGAGCGGCGGAAGTGGAACCAGGATGGGATCCAGAGTCTGCCTGCTCACCCCTGCCTCCCGCAGTGCCACGTCCCTCCGTCAGGACTGCCTGCCGAGCGCCGCAAGATGGCTTGACACAGCTCTTACCAAGTCCTCCTTCCACAACGCGGGAGCGAGGGCACTGCCCTGCCCGGGCGTGCCTGTCCCGTCTGACTCCCTCGGAAAGTCGGAGCGCTCGCCGTGAAAACGGACGTGGGCAGGAAGGCCACTCTCTCACAGCGACTCCACAAAGACAGCTCACCGGAGGCTCACGCTGCTAAATCCACCACGACCACCGGAAGGAGGAGACCTCGGCACCACACCCACTTAAGAGGAAGACGCCAACGCCCATCCACGCCAAATCTGAGAGTCGCTGGCCTTCCTGCTCCTGCACTGCTCGGTACGCCCACCACGCTCTCAGAGGAGGCCCGAGTCCCCAAAATTACCTGGAATTACTCAGATGCTCCACACCCAGGGTGCCTACCACTGCCAATGATGGCGGCAAAGAGGAGGGAAAGATCTCAGTGGTCCACACAGACTAAACCATCAATTATAATGTGTTCAAAACGCCCCTCCCTCAGCCAGTTTTGCTATTGGTGAGGAGTTTTCAGGAGTTTCTCAAACCTGAACACCGTCTTTCTAACCTCCCAGCTTTCACACACAGCAGCCTCAGAAATCTGGGTCTCAGGATTGGCTGCCCCAACAAAACCTTCCAGTGATTTATTTCTTAAGCTATTGGCTGAGGTTGGATTTTCCACTTGACATTGTTCAGAGATTACATTGTTTATCTCACTATCAGACACAGGCCCTTTAGGTTTCCTGCTAATAGATTCCGGCTAGATAAGGGTTACCGGAGTGGCACCACCGAGCTGCTCTCCATTCCCCCAGCCCAGCTCCTTTCTGCATGGCGCTGAGGGGCACGCTATTCAATCTACTCTCCTGAGAGCGAGCTGGCACAGAGAAACCTGCGCACAGCCACGCAGAGCAGAGGATGGGGCACACACGCCAGCTCCCGGCCACTGTGGAAGCAGCACTTAACAGGAGATCCTGCGGAATTAACTCTCCGACTCAGCCATCAATTGCCATAGAGAAGGAAAAAACAAATGGAGCTGAGCCTGGAAAGAATGTCAGAGAAACTGGAAAAAACACTTGCTGGGAACTGCCTGGGGGTACAGGGACCTCTCGTGTCACTGCCCAGGTCTCCCAACCCCAGCGCACCAGAGAGACTGCAGATGGGGCTGGTGAGGGCCAGCCACCAGGAACCAAGTCCCTCTGCCTGTGGCAGGCTGAATACCCCGGAGATCTGAAATATTAAGTGCCAATATCATAAAATGTATTACAACTTCTTCTTGAGGAACAGTACAGTTATTCACTCTGATTAAATGGATTGGATGGGGTGCAGAATGCAGAGAATCTCGTAAGAAGAGCAAAGAAAAAAGTATTGCCAATGCCCCCAAATCCAAAGGCAAAAGCACTTCGCTTTGGCCCTCTGGTGCATGAAGACCAACTTTATGACCATGAGCACATGGGCCTCCCTTTTGGAAGAGTTCTCCGGGGCCAGGATGGGCCCACACCCTGCATCACTAATGCAGAGTATCATTGCTGGGTCAGGCAGACCCGAATCTTAGCCACCAGGTCAACGGAAATAATCTCAATGTCTTTGTTTGAGATGCTGTAACACTTGATTTTCCCTTTCCACCAGAATCTTACCACAAAAGTAAAATGCTAGATTAACAGGATAACAGCGAGCTTCACTTTAGTCGAAAATTAACCATCACCACCCCTGGCTGAGAGCAAAGTTCTTTTACATGATCTGAGATGGGAGATACACCATACCTCCCCCCAAACTAGAACTTAGCACATTAAAACGAATTGTAGGGGTTCATTCTTCTGCTTACTGTCTGAAGCTCCTGCTTTTTGGTTATGAGCTGGTTGGGAGCAAAACAGAAATAAAGACTTCAGGAAATAAAAAAAAATGTAGTACATATTAACTAGTAACCTTCTGTTGAATATATTTCCATTAAGTGATATCCAGTCAATAAAATACAGCTCAGTGGAGGGAAGAGATCAGGTTTTCTAGTAAGTGACTTTTAAAAAATACATTTTTTTATTGATTTCAGAGAGAAAGGGAGAGGAAGAGATAGATAGAGACACTAATGATGAGAAAGAACCACTGATCAGCACAACTCCTAATGGGGATTAAGCCCGAAACCCAGGCATGTGCCCTTGACCGGATCAAACCAGGACCCTTTAGTCCACAGGCTGAGGCTCTATCCACTGAGTCAAACGGGTGAGAGCAATAGTGACTTCGTAATGAAATTGCTGAACAACACGCCAGACAAGTTGGTCTACAGCCTGCGTGTTGCTTACCAGCAAAATGATGATGATGGTGTTGGTGGTGATGGTGATGGTGGTGGTGGTGATGGTGATGGTGATGGTGGTGATAGTGACGGTGATGGTGGTGATGATGGTGGTGATGGTGTTGGTGGTGATGGTGATGGTGGTGTTGGTGGTGGTGGAGGTGGTGATGGTGATGGTGGTGATAGTGACGGTGATGGTGGTGATGATGGTGGTGATGGTGATGGTGGTGGTGATGGTGATGGTGGTGTTGTTGTTGTTGGTGGTGGAGGTGGTGATGGTGATGGTGGTGATAGTGACGATGGTGGTGGTGATGATGGTGGTGATGGTGATGGTGGTGGTGATGGTGGTGGTGGTGGAGGTGGTGATGGTGGTGGAGGTGGTGATGGTGATGGAGGTGGAGGTGATGGTGGTGGAGGTGGAGGTAGTGATGGTGATGGTGGTGATGACGGTGGTGGTGATGGTGGTGGTGATGGTGATAGTGATGGTGGTGGTGGTGGTAGAGGTGGTGAAGGTGATGGTGGTGACGGTGATGGTGGTGATGATGATGGTGATGGTGGTGATGATGGTTGTCGTGATGGTGGTGGTGGTAGTGATGGTGATGGTGATGGTGGGGATAATGGTGGTGGTGATGATGGTGGTGGTGGTGATGGTGATGGTGGGGATAATGGTGGAGGTGGAGGTGGTGATGGTGGAGGTGGTGATGGTGAAGGTGATTAGAAGTCATTTCCCATCAGACAAAGCTTGGAAGGCCCTGCCTTTGAGTAGGAAACATGGGAGTGGTCTTCCCTGCAAAAACTGCAAAAAGGAGTCCTCGTTGACCTTGTTCCTCAAGGCCTGTGCATTGTGCACTTCTGCTGCAGCCCATATGCCTCCTCATTTCCATCCTTAAAGTATCCCCAACCCAGCAACTGAGCAAAAGGAAATGACACCAGGAAACAGCCAAGACTTCTGGAAGGTACGGCCAGCCTTGTCCTCAGCACTCCGTGAAGGACACTCCGGGGCTGTGTAGTTCCACACCAGCCTGTGTGCAGCAGCAGTCTTTGAGAAATTTAATTTCATCCCAGATGTTTTGGCGGAGGCAGAATCACTTTCCAGGGTTCTATGGGAGGAGCGGGATCTAAACAAAACCCTGGGAATGCTGCAGAGCGTTTCCTCCGAAGGGCCCAAGCCATTCTCAGACAGACATTGCCTCGCCAGCACTTAAGATGTCCCCCAACTCCACCTCAACCATCATTTCTGGAGCCTCTAATATGTGCCAGGTGCTTGCCAGGTATTTATATACACATTGCATCACTGACCTCTGACCCCAGGAGGTCACGCCCACTCCCCCCATGTTTCCAAGGGCTTGCAGACTGAGGTTTCACCTCAAGTCTCTTACACCCCAGTCTGTCCCCCTTACTACTAAGGGTCCAGATCACAGGAATAAGCAATGGCTTGCCTTAATTGTTCTTGTCCCCCTTTCTTTGTTCTTCATCTTCCAGATGGTTTAACATTTCTTTTATGGACAGATAATGAGATATTGTCTACCATCTATTGCTTCATTCATTCACCCATTCCTGTAACAATGCTTTTTAAAAAATACACTGCCTTTAAAGCCAAGGTATTTCTCCCAAGGTGAGTAAGGAGTTTGTCCACCCGTGAGGTTTTGTAAAGGAAAAGGAGAATACAAATGTGGATGCTTAACCATATAAAACACTATCTAGACCTGCTTTCCTCACCTGTGAAATGGGGATATTGGAAGAAATGAGTTCTCAAGCCTTTCTCAAACCCAAATTTACATTATGTTAATTATATAAGCTATAGAAAAGTTTCTGTGGTTTTTTTTAATAGCAAAAACAGAAGCCAACCTGACTAACAAAGTCATATACATTTACGGCATCTTTCAGCCAAGGAGAATTGAATAGTCTGTAAAGAAACAATCGACCCCCGGAAAAATGAATGACCAGGCATCTGGAAGGACCATCCTTAAGATCAAGGGTGGTGGGAGAACTACAGCAAGACTAGTTTGACTCTAGGATCATGTGACGAGGTTGGTGGACCCTTTCAAACCTCAAGATTGGCCTCCGCACGCAGGTGGGCTGGACCCTCTGGGCAGCGCAAAAGCTGCAAGGCTGCTGGGAATGCTTAACACTAACACCACCACCGTGCTTGGAGGCACTGGGCATGCAAAATCCCCAACATCCAGGTAATAAACTGGTACTTGGCAAACTAAATAAAGGGCTGCCTATATTATTAAAGAATTCACAGTTGGGCTTGGTGTGATTTCATAAACAGTGAGCTCCCCGGTTCGTGAAAATTACATCTGTGCCAATTCTACCTTGTATGGAAAACAATCATTGCAAGACCCGCGGTCACGGGCTTCGGGCACAAGGTGCATTACCGACATCCGGTCTCCTCTCCTATCAAAACCCAGAGGACCCTCCACATCAGATATATATCCACAACAGGACCTAGAAGTGTTTCTGAATTCATTCAGGTTCCTGCCGATTATCAAAAGTCTACCAAGTTTTTCTACCCAGATATAAAATTCTCTCCATTAAATATTTTAAAATTCCATCTTTAGATAACAAAATCAAACCTGACAAAATAAAAATAAGCCTAAACAATGTTATCCATGCTCCTAGGAATATAAATAAACTAATCTTATCAGTAACTGCATGTAACAGGTGTGTGCCAACAAACTCACAAACGTGACTCCATAGCAATTCAGCACTTAACAACAAAAGTTCTGAAAGTGACTTCTTTTACACCTGAAATACATTTTTCTTGAAGCAGCAACTGACTGGTTCCATATGCTTTTCTTATAGAACTACAGACTATGTGGATGTGAGCTGTGTTTTTGCAGTGCCTACACATCAGTCTCTCTTTTCCTATATACACTCTACCTTTACTTGAAAGAATTTTCAGCTGGCTGAACTACTTTTATTTTTGTTAAAAAACAAAAGACTTTTGAAGTGATGTTTTGGCTGTGTGCAGGCAAAGCCTCACTTTCCAAACAGAAATATCTGAGGAGGCCAAAGCCCTTAGATATCAGCATTTTTTACTTTTCAGTTCATGGCCTGGCTGTAATTACTAATGAGAATCTTGGGATCCTACTGACGGTTTATTTTGATGCTTTTTTCAACATGCGATTACAAAGAACCAGTCTTCCAGTGAAGAGAGAGATGACAGACAGATCCATTAATAGGTCTTAAGAAAAAGCACAAAATGAAAAGTGCCCAGTTTCTGGCCTCTGTGCCCAAGGTCTACACCAAAGGAATCTTGTCACACGTTCAGACTCCCTGAAGAGTCACCCTCACCAACTTTTAAGTCAAACGTCTGGAATCACGCAGTCACAGACAGTTAGAACTAGACAGACCCCATGACATCATCCTCGTGCAATAGACACATTTTAAAGGAGAAACTGAGCCGAAGAGTGGAGCCCCCGAGTGTGTCCTTGGGGCCCTTTGTGCAGCGCAGTCTGGGCTTCTCTGGGCCCAAACAGATCAGAGTAACACCTCGACCTCACATGAATGACCAGGGTTCCCCGCCCCGAAAGGTGCGGAGGCCTCGCCAGAAAGATCATATCCAGGAGCCAGACAAAGAAGGAGGGGGCCCCACCTCAAGAAAACCACACAGTCACCCTGACTCCGCCCCCCAGCCCGCCCGTTCGGCCTTTAACATTCTCATCCAGAAAAGAATTTTCTACTTAAAAGTACTTACCACTACGTCCTTTTTTTTTTTTTAAATAATCCTCTAAGGCTTTTCAATTTTAATTTGGTTTGCCCACAAATAAAAATTTTATACTTTTCAAAACCACATAGAACCCTATAAACTGATTTTTTTGGTACATGTGTGAGTTAGTTTTTCACAAACAAGACAACAATGACAGGCACTAGATTATCGGGTGATCACTTCCTAAGTTACATAAATGTCTAATCGCCACGCTGCACCCCACAAAAATACTAATACTGTATGTCGACTCTAATTGGGAAAAACAAAACTAGTCAATACCAAAACTAGTCAATACCAAAAAAAGTAAAAGAAACAAAACTCCAATAGCCCTTAACAAGTAATAAGCACATGAACCAAAATATTTTGTACTATACTTCTTTATATAATATCCCTCTGATCCCTACCCCACAGATAGCCAAGCCAACATTTTGTGTGTGTGTTTATGTGTGTGTTTTGATTTATTTTATTGATCTTTTACAGAGAGAAAGGGAGAGTGAGTTAGAAACATCGAAGAGAGAGAAACATCAATCGGCTGCCCCCTGCACACTCCCTACTGGGGATGTGCCCACAACCAAGGTCCATGCCCTTCAATGGAACTGAACCTGGGACCCTTGAGTCCGCAGGCCGATGCTCTGTCCACTGAGCCAAACTGGTTAGGACGTGTGTGTGTGTGTGTGTGTTTGTACCCATAATTAACAGTACAATATTGGAGCAAATCAATAAAATCTACTTTAAAAAAATAATATGCACACGTTTTAATATAGTACGTTAATTAAGCCTGGTGTTTCAATGGCTCAGATACTACAGGATGGGAAAACAGAGGAAAGTAAAGAACTCCTGATTAATTTTGAGTTATTTTAAGGAACAAAAGAAAGAACACCTTCCTTGCTCAGAGAAATTCGCTTCTATTCAGACCCTAGTGAAGAATAAACGCCCAAATTTAAGCCTCTGAACACAAGGCAAGTAATACAATTTCTTGCGAACAAATGTCAAGTCTGATCTTATATAAACAGACATCAGGCGCAATAACTTGGAACGTTCTACTTCAGGGACAGATGCATCACCCGTGAGGCTCCTCAGGAGTCTCGGGACAAAGGCCTGACGCCGTGCATGCCGGGTCCTGTCTCGCTCCTTCCCTTGGGCAAATGAGGAGAGTGGCCTTCTCACCACATTCCCTACCAGTAAAAAGGCCTTTTCTAATTTGCATAATCTAAGTGGAGAAGTAGTTTTCAGGGTGCATTTCCAAAGGCCTTGCTTTTCACTGTGTTGTTAACTCCAGGGAGGTCCTCTGGTTCCCGGTCATAGGCCCTGGGGCTCCCAGCAGTGCCGAGCCACCTGCCAGGGCCAGACCGCAGGGCGCCCACAGCGCAGCCAGCGTCAGGCTTCTCGGGCTGCCCCTGGCCTGCACAGCCTGTCCCTCCGCAGCCTGTCTCTCCGAGGAAGGCACACGGGGGAGGGCTGAACATGCAGTTTCACACCTGTGTGTATGAATGTGTGTGTGTGAACACATGTGAGGGCGTGTGAGTGTGAGCACATGGAGTGTGTGAGCACATGTGAGGGCGTGTGAGTGTGAGCACGTGAGGGTGTGAGTGTGAGCACGTGAGGGCGTGTGAGTGTGAGCACATGTGAGGGCACGTGAGCGTGAGCACGTGTGAGGGCATGTGAGCGTGAGCACGTGTGAGGGCATGTGAGCGTGAGCACGTGAGGGTGTGAGCGTGAGCACATGTGAGGGCATGTGAGCGTGAGCACGTGAGGGTGTGAGCGTGAGCACGTGAGGGTGTGAGTGTGAGCACGTGAGGGTGTGAGTGTGAGCACATGTGAGGGCATGTGAGTGTGAGCACGTAAGGGTGTGAGTGTGAGCACATGTGAGGGCATGTGAGTGTGAGCACGTGAGGGTGTGAGCGTGAGCACGTGAGGGTGTGAGTGTGAGCACATGTGAGGGCATGTGAGTGTGAGCACGTGAGGGTGTGAGCGTGAGCACGTGAGGGTGTGAGTGTGAGCACATGTGAGGGCATGTGAGTGTGAGCACGTGAGGGTGTGAGTGTGAGCACGTGAGGGTGTGAGCACCTGGAGTGCAGTATAAGAACAAGCAGCAAAGCCAGAGAAGAGAAGGGGGTTGGTGTCGCAGTGCCCAGACAGAGTGGCTCAAGGTTTATCTGTAAACACCGAGAAGCCCAGCCCATCAAGATGTCTGGCTTCTGTAGACAAAACAGCGGTGCCTGGCAAGCAAGGGGTTCTGAGCCAACGGGCAGGGCGGCCACCATAAGCATCTGTACAAGAAGCAGAAAACGGCTCATCATGCAAACACTCAGCCAAAAGCTCCGATGTCCCTAGGATCCCATCATTTCCAGTTGGTCCCCCCCCCCCCCCAGCACACATTCTCCATCAGCCTGTGAGTCTGCGAGTGGGGTAGGGGACTCCCCTGCCTGCTTGGTGGGTGTCCGGACGCCTGTGTAAGGGGGAAGGCGGTGGACAGGGCTGGCCTTACTGCTCCCGCTGCACCTGGCAGCTACTTTGGAAACACCTCCAGCACCCCCCCCCCCACTCCCCGTCCTGTCAGCCCCTCGGGCACTGACAGAGCATCACTGTCATTACTTGTCTCCTCTCTCTCTCCCAGCGCGAGTCCTTTTCAAAACGAGACGCACTCACTGCGCAGAGAATCAGCCGGCAGGAGCGGTAGATCCGCCCTGGTGAGGCGGATGGCACGCTGGAGAACAAGCTAAAGCACCCGACTGCACCAGCGCTGCCTCGGGGTTCACAACGCAAACAGAGGGCCATGTCCTTCTTGCCTGTAACTGTGGGCAAGAGGCAGAGGAAGCCGCCACCCTCGGAGAGAAGCGCTTCCCAGGGTCCTGCCGCCTCCCCTCCAGGCGGGCCCGCCCCCCTCGGAGGTGTGTGCCAGGCTGACACCCGGCCTGGCCACGGAATGCCAGGCTCACTGGGGCCCTATTTTGTCTCCCCATCATCAACAGAACACACAGCTTCCTGAAAAGAAATGCCCTGGCTTCCCAATCCAGACTGTGACTCCGGAAGTGGGAATGAGGGACCAACATGGTCTGAGGTCCCGACACCTCAGACAAGGATGTAGCGTAGAAACAAAGCTCCCGGCCGCCGGGGCCGCGTCAGTGTTGGATGTTCCAGATGAAATCGGAAGGCTACCTCCGTCCGACACGAGCGCATTGCCGGCAGCCGCTGGAAATCCCCGGGGCTGGGAGCTGAGAGCAAGTCCAGAGCCTGTCAGAGCGGCTCCAACTCCTGCCTCCGGACCCCCCCTCAGGGAAAGCAGCCGCACTGGGGCTCCCCCACAGGAACAAACACGCTCTCAGGCCCATGGACCAGCACAGAGGCCCCTGGCGGCCCCGGTCCAGCCAACAGGCTCGCCCATCGGTGGTCTGCCTGGAGCTGTCCCTGGGCCCTCACGAGGGGGCCTCTGACATAACGTGCGAAGCACAAAGCACGTTTTTTATTTTAATTGATACATCAAGACGCTACACTGGCCATGAACATTGCAACGTTCTGACTTAACCTACTGAGGCCGAGTGGCTCTTTGGCCAACAGGCCGCCGCCACCACCTCTCCGTGCCTCAGGCCGTCACAGAGCCGCATCACCTGTCCTGCCTCTCAGCACAGAGGCCGAGTCATTCAATGCCGTGCCGCTCAGTTTCCCGCTGCCTGAAAGAATCGCAGCATTAAGTGGTTCGCCTGATCAGACAGCAGCTACCCTTGACAGCTCTGCTCACTCTCTCTGGGGATTAATCGGGAAGACTTTGGTAACATTCATGAGTACCATCTTCCTAAGAAGTGACTGGCAACCTACATAAAACTGTTGTTTTTCAAGATGTTCACGGAAATAGCTACAAAACGCATGGTCAGTGCACAAGCACCTGCCGGCTAACACCGAGAGAAGAGCACGTGGTGACTGGCTCCATGACTCAGGAGAAAGTCAGAAAAAGCAGGGGGCATGCAAGCAACTCAAGTTCTAGAAAAATCTCGGGCAAGACTTACCACTCTGGGCTTCTGCTGGTCCAGGGTGTGCAGGAAGGCGGCGCTGGGGTCCAGGCAGCGCTCAGGGTCACTGGAGATGTCCTCCTCCGAGTCCTCGTAGGAGGAGGAGAAGCCGGCGGAGGAGGCAGAGGAAGAGGACAGTTTCCTCAGGGGCAGGATGCCCAGGGGGCTGCCCTGTGCCTCCTCCAAGAGCCCATCCTCCTGGGCTCCCATGTCTGTAATGATGACGGCAGGGATATTGCTGGGGCTGCAGGCTTCCCTCCGCAAAAGCTTGTCCTGCTCCTGGGAGAGCAGCTCTGGGCTGGAGCCGGTGGTGGCTCTGTCTTTCGGGGGGCTTCCCCAAGTCCCCTGGGCTGCTGCCCCCGGGCCGCACAACCAGTCCATGCGGGCTTCCTCCCCGGGGCCCAGCCAAGCCCTGGAGCTGCCAGGCCACATGCCCACCCCGTCCTCAGGGAGGCACTGAGGTTCTTTCACATCTTTCGCTGCTTCCCAACAGGGCAGAGGTTCCAGCATTCGGCCGGCGGGAATTCCCGCCTCCGCCTGCCCAGCGCCTGGCTGTGCTGGGCGGCTGCCCCCGCGGCTGCCCCCACGCAAGCCCAGCGTCGGAGACCCTTCATCCACTGGGTCGGAGCCTTGCGGAGGCTCCGGGGCCTCGGGGGCCCCACTCTGGGTCACCCCGGGCCCTGCCAAGCTCACGTCCACAGTCCTCTCCTCGGGCCTGTCGCCCGCTTCGGGATGCCCGGAGCCCGGCTGGCCACAGGGCAGACCTCTTTTCCCCTCCTCCCCAGGGGGCTCTGGGCTGCGGGGCCCGTCCCTCTCGGGAGCTGGGCTCCTCTCCCTGCCCAGAGCCAGCCCCTCACCCTCCACCTGGGCGGCGGGGTGTGATGGGGGGTGCGCACCCCGGGGCCTTTCCGGCAGCGCCCTGAGGGCAGGGTCAGGCGGATGGAGAGGCTGGGTGGACGTGGCTCTCGCTGCCACTTCTGTGGCCATCACGGAGTTCGCTCCGGCCAAGCCCAAAGCGGGAGCTGGGCAGCTCTGAGTCTCCAGGCGGGAGAGCCTCTTGTCAGTTTCCGTGGCTGCGGGTGAGCCATGGCGCGCTGGGGCAGAGGCCGCCTTCTCAACTGCCCCCGAAGGGGCCGGGCCCTGAGCTCCTGAGCCCATTGGGGAGGCAGGGCCGGGGAAAGGTGCCGCTCCCGCCTTGTCCTGGGAGAGGCTGGGGCCGGGCGCCCCTGCGCTCCCCGCGGAGCCGGCCTCCGAGGTCTCTGGACATCGCTCCCCCCAGGACTTGGTCCTCCGCTCCTCGTTCTGGGCCAGGGCCCTTGCCGGGGGCTGACTGCTGCTGCGGAAGGGGCTCGGGGAGGGCGAACGCGTCCTGCCCAGGCGCGGGCTGCGGGGCGCTGGCCCGGCGGAGCTCTGCGCCTGGATGTGCGCCTCGAACATGCCCACCTTCTGGTTCACCTGCACGTTCTGCAACTCGCGCTGCAGGATGCGCAGCTTCCTCTGGGCCTCCTCTGGCCCCGGGGGGCAGAGGGTCCCGGCGGCCGCCGCCTGCTGCCCCTCCCCTCTCAGGCCACCGGCCCAGCTCGGGCTGCTCACGCCGCTGCTGCTGCTCAGCCGGCGCCGGCCACTCCGCCAGCCCCTGGGGCTCCCCGGCTCCTCGGGTGACGACGGCTCGGTCGGGGGGAAGAGGAAAGAGGCGTCTCTTCGGGGGCTGAACACGCTGCCGGGGCTCAAGGTGGCGCTCCCGGGCGGCGGGGGAGTCTCGCTGCTGCCGGGCAGGGGGGCGCCGCTCCGCACGGGGTTGGCGCTGTTCATGGTCACCAGGCTGTTGGGCGCACAGCAGCACACGGCCATAGTCCTGGGTCCCGCCCGCGCCGCCGCCGCGGCTCCGCTCTGGCCCCGCCGCCCGCGCCGCCGCCCGCGGCTCCCGGCTCAGCCCCGGAGACCCGGAGGCCGCGGCCCGGCGCGCGGGAGTGGCATGGCCTGGGCGGCCGCGAGGAGCAGGACCGCGGGCTCAGCCCCCGCCCGGGGCTCCATAAACCGCAGCTCCCTGTGAAGACACAAGGAGAAGGTCAGACCCACGGCGAGGGCGTGGGGCCGGGGAGGGGAAGCCGTCGGGGACCGGGGACCTCTCACGGCGACTGCGGGGGGCAGCCCGGGGGTCGGCGGCCAGCACGGTGGGGGGGCCTTTTTCGAGTGCGCCCCCACCCTCCCCAGGTTTGTTATGGCTCCGGGGTCAAGTCCAGGTTCTAAGACGTCCCTGACGCCACGCGGATGGGCAGGGGAGGGGGCCACCGCTCGGTCCCAGTGCGCGGTGGGCACGTCCGGGCGAGGGCCATCCGCCCTCCGGCTTCCGCCCCAGCGAACGCAGGTACCTCAGGCCAACGGGGCCTCCCCGCCCCTGGCCCTCAGGACTCCCCGCTTCCCCTCCTGGTCATCCGTCCGGGACCGGGACCGACCCCGAGCGGCCCTAAGCCGGGCCCGCCTCCGCTCGCCGCCGTCTGCGCCCAGGCCCCGGAGGACTGCGTGCGGCCCCCGGCCTCCCTGCCCGGCCTTGGGCTGAGTCCCTCGGCCACGAAGGTCAGGGCGCGCGGCGGGCCGCGGCCGAGGCATTTTCAGCGCCCGCTTTGTCCCGGCCCCGCACCGACGTGTTTGTGGTGTGGGCGGCCTGCGGGCGTCCGGGGGCGAGGAGAGGCTCGTGGGTCCCGGAACCGACGCTCGCCGCCCCCCGCGGAGGGGACAGCCGCCGGCCTCCGCTCGCCCGTGGGGGAGGACGCGGCTCTCTTGAGGCTCTGGGACCCGCGCTCACGAGGAGGAACCAGGGCGTGCGTGGCTGCAGCCGCGAGGGACCCCCTGGCTCTGCACCCCCCCTCGTCCCCCCGGGGCCCGAGGTCGAAACCCCCGGGCAGCGCGGCCAAGTGCAAGGCTTCTCCGCAGCCCAGGCAGCCTCGCCGCGACACGGAGCCGCGGGCCGCCCGAGCGGGGACGCCTGGCCGCGGGGAGGCGGCGCGGAGCCCGGGCCTGGAGGGCAAGCTGGGGAAACGCCGACAGCGCCTCCTCGCTCTCCCCGCACGCAGATCCGCGCCAGCCTCCCAAATGCACCCCTGTCGGTCTCCCCGGCCCGTCTCTGCGCCTCCCCAGGACCCGGGACGCCCGCGTTCGCCCCGGAGCCGGGAGGGAGCGGAAATGGGTTCCAAAGCGGGAACGGTGAAAAAGCCGCTAAACTCACCTACGATCTCTCAGACTCCCGAGTGCTGTGAGACTACATGGCCCAGGCACAAGATGGCTTGAAAAGTTAAACAGCTCGGAAATGATCTCGCCGAGCTGCGAAGACAAAAGAGGACCGGGCGGCGGAGAGCTCCTGGCCGGGCCGGCGATCCCGGAGCTGCGCGCCCTCCCAGGCGGAGGAGAGAGCCCTGTCTGTCAGCTCCGGCTACTTCAGTGTTTGTTCAACGTGAGATTTAAAAAAAAGAAAGAAAGAAAGAAACTGGGGGGGGGGGGGGGGGGTGCGGTGGAGGAGGGAGGAGGGAGGAGGGAGGAGAGTGAAAGGCGGGGGTTGGGGGAGGAAAGCAGGAAGGAAGTTGTGAGCCTGTCTGGGGTTGAACTCAGCGGAACAAGTTTTTCTTTCTTTCTTTTTTTTCTATTGCTTGGCAAGACTGAGGGAGGGAAACACTTAAAAAAAAGTTTCCATTGTTAGCTAACAAAAAAAAAAGCCTTTTAACTTCTGCGGGTTAAAGATATACGATCCATTTTCCACCTCTCCGTCAAGCCTTGCTGGGGTCTAGCTTTATGAAACTCTTTTTGAAAAATGTTTTTAATAAAGTTTTGAGTGTGCATTTTAAGCGAAGCAAATCATAGGGACCTTTTTTAGCATTTAAAACGGGCTAAAATCCCATGTAAATGGTTTGTGTTCTTGTACACACACAAAAAAATATGCAAATCAAAGAAGAGACTTTGTGGGCACCTCCTTGCAAAGTTGCACATTTGAAATGCATCACACTAATATTTTGGAAGACTGGCTGTGAGCTGTTGGTTTTGCAGTGCAATTGCTAGTGGCATAAACAGGCTATAACCTTGCACATTTATCTGTTAATGCACACAGCAAATGCGATCTTGGCATATTTTTGCACTTAATTCTTAAAATGATTTTTTTGAAAAAGATAGTTTTGGGACAAAGAAAGCCTGAGACCCTTTGTAGCTCATTTTCAAGAACGACTTCCCCCAACCCCAAACAGCAGAAAGAAAGAAAGAAAGAAAGAAAGAAAGAAAGAAAGAAAGAAAAGAAAAGAAAGAGAAAGAAAAGGGCAAAGGTACATCAGCCCATACTACTGCGGATCCTACCCCCAATTTAAACTCTGGTACTGCAAGTGTGTTTTGCATAATTCTCTTAAGTCCTAAACGATGGCATTTAGTGAAAAAGAAAAACAGAGTTGCCAGGCTCAGGAGATTGAAAAAAATTAAAAGCTGAATCAGTCTTGATATTTCCAGGAGCTAGAATTTAAATGGAAAATTCAACTTGCTGGTAGCAATTTCTTCTCTTGCTTGTGTATGTAACAATACTGTTTATGTGAGCAAAGCAACCACCACCCCCAGCCACACATAAATATTCATGATTCATTGCTTAACCTTTTAAAAACACTATTTTTAATATATTTTTATTGATTTCAGAGAGGAAGGGAAAAGTAGAGAGATAGAAACATCAATGATTAGAGAGAAACATTGATCATGTTCGATCTAAAACCAAGAGGTCTCCCAACTAATTCCTGGGAATCAGACACAATGCAGTCCTTTTAACACACCACGAAAGGGTGAGCTAATTCCTGTCTCACCCCCCACAGGGCTGGATGGAAAGAGCCCAGTGTGTATTCAGGTGTTGACTCAGGATCTGGGTAGCTGTTAAGCAGAAAAGCAAACCCTACCCCTGTCCCTAAATGGTTCCCTAATGGCCAGAAAGAGATGCTGCTGGTCCTCTGGAAACGCCATGGAGTTTACTCCTGACTATTCTAGAAGATGCAAATGCCATGTCAGGTGTCATGGTTTAAGCAACTGGAGGGCATATCCATACATATAGTGAACACAGAGACTTAGTTTCCAGGCCTGGGACTATTCAGTCACCCAACAGACATCACCGGCCTTCCCCAGAATTGAGAAATCCGGGCATCCTGCATGTGCAGTCAGCCTGCCGCACTCCTATTCACAAGGCAGCCAGCAGCCTGTCCAGCGTCACATACACATGGGATTCCTGCCTCGGTTGGGCTGGAGGTAGAGCTAGATGGTGATTCTACCAGCTGAAACTCTAACCGTGTCACCAAGAATGGCAGGGATGGCAAACAATGGAGCAAACCCATATCTGGAAGCCAGCATGGTTGACTTGCTTCCTGAAGCAGAGTCTAGTTGTCTTTCATGAATTGTAAGTGAACATAAGAAAAAAAATCATAAAACGCTTGTTATCCAGGCACTGTTCTAAGCATATTATAAATATTTGTGCATATCAATCCTCACAACAGCCTACTGAGACAGATACTATTGGCACCCCCATTTGACAGCTGGGAAATGAAAGCACAAAGCGCTGAGTAATCCCCAGCAGGTGAGGGGCAAGGTTGGAATCTGAACCTGGGAAGTCTGAGGCCAGAATCCAAGCTTGTCACTGTTTCTCCGTATTCTTTCTAGTTACTATAACTGTAGGGAAACTTTGCCTAACTCTTCAGGGTTTTCATTTTCCCACTTTTAAATGGAATTTCTAAAACCATCGCTATGAAACTAAGTGCAGACAGTAACTTCCTCAACTCGATAAAGGACGTCCATGAAGACACCAACAGCTCACATATAATTAATGGTGACCCCCTTCAAGGTAAGAATGAGCAAGGTAAGAATATCTGCTCCTGCCACTTCCATTCAGCAATGCACTGGGCATCCTAGTCAGGACAACTCAACAAGAAAAGCAATACCAAGCAACTGAAAATCCTCCTGCCTCGATTTTAAGCTCTTAATGGCAATCATTATAATACAGCCTCTATAGTTTCTTTTTTAATTCTCACCCAAGGATATTTTTGCATTGATTTTTAGAGAGAGGCGAAGAGAGAGGGAAAGTCAGAAATATCTATGTGAGAGAAACACATCGATTCATTGCCTCCTGCACATGCTCTGACCAGGGCCAGAGCCAGGCAGATGCCTGCAACTGAAGTACATGCCCTTGATTGGGAATCGAACCCGGGACCCTTCAGTCCACAGGCAGACACTCTATTCATTGAGCCAAATCAGCTACGGCTCCATCATGTTCTTAATGAAGACCTGTTAATTAATGCCCTAAGCACTCCAAAAAAAATTGGACATTTTAAAAAGTAGGCTCTCACACCCTAGCATCTCATGCCAAAAAAGATCCACGAGTTAATGGATCTAAGACTGCCTTACACACATTAGGTAGTCACTGAATAATTGCTTCTAAATGAGCTGCTTCAGAGCCCAGAGACCCCTTCTCCCCTGCTGTGCTGGTCTCCCAGGGACAGGGCCTGGGATCCTACTGAGCAGTCTGTCTTTGAAACTCTGAAATCGAATGCCTATGCCCACATCCATAAAACTACATAGGGATGCCTGCTCGCAGCCATCTGCCCCTCCAAGCGAATCTCTGCCCAATTCCCTTTAGAAATGCTGGGAATCAGAGGACCACTGGGGTCCACAGCTAACTAGACCAGGCAGACAAGGGCCCAGAGCTGGGGCAGGGCGTGCATGGAAATACGGGGAGCACTTGTCACAAGAACTGAGCTAAAGGCCACATGGTGAACCTGGGGTCATGCAGCAAGGTGAGCGCTGGGAAGGAGGAGCCAGTAATGCTCAAAGGACGTCTACTGAGTGGAAGGGTAGTGAGGAACAGCCGTATAGACAACAAAAAATGCCTGGGGAGGCCCTGGAGGGAGAAAGGCAGGGGCTCCCCTGGCTGGCTGGGGCTCTCCAAGCCCATTCCCAGGAGGCCAGCAGGTCCTGTGTCTGCCCTGGGATCATGTGAGCAACTGCGGCATTCTTATGAACAACCCCACTGGCCCCAGCCACATATAATTATTCATGATTAATTGCTTAATCTTTTAAAAAACACTATTTTTAATACATTTTTATTGATTTCAGAGAGGAAGGGAGAAGTAGAGAGAGAGATAGAAACATCAATGATGAGAGAGAAGCATTGATCAGCTGCCTTCTACACACCTCCTTCTGGGCTCGAACCCACAACCCAGGCATGTGCCCTTGCCCAGAATTGAAATCTGGACCCTTTGGTCCACAAGCTGACGCTCTGTCCACTGAGACAAACCAGCTAGGGCTAAAAACGCTATTTTAAAAAAGAGATAGCCTTATTTATTTTACACAAAGAGTCTTGCTTCCCTCTGCCACTATATTAAATAAGGGACAGAATCTGGCAGAGCAAAATGCAAATAGCAAATGTTATGATTCCAGATTGAAATGAAGAGGAAAAAGTCCATTTTGACACCAACCTCCCTTGTTCTAGCTAATGTCTTCCCAGACACAGCCCATACGATTGGGGCTTCCTGTTACAATAGATGTGAATGTATTCATCCACTTAGCAAATGCTTTCCAAACACTCTCCTACCACACACTCTGCTGTAATCTGCTTCTTCTTATTTCTTTCTCATTGAGGCAGAGAATGCTCATGCCTTCTTCCCACTGGCACCTGCAGGGCCTGCTGTGGAGAAGGTACTTGACAATGTTTGTTGAATGATCAATGTCTCCAATTCAGGCAAGGGCAACCAGCAGAATTTTCTCTCTCCTAAATCCAGAGGCTATTGGGGGAGGGGGTGTGCACAGGCGGTGGAGGTAAAACACACTGATCTGATTGGAAATATTCCTGCGACAAAGCCCAAGACACTCAAGGTATACAGAGTTTCAGTTACATGTGGACACTGAGACCACGATCTAGTTTCAAATAGACTTTTCAGCTGTTCAAACAACAGGTTCTGCACAGTTGGATTGACTCTACTGCCAAGCAGACTCACACACAGAGACCTGAAAGCTGTGGCCCAGCCATTACCTGAGCCCGGGCTGTTTATGTATTCTGTTTTTCATGGTCAGGAAACAACCATAAGCTGATAAGAGAGGGACTGAAAGGATGCAATCCTGCTTTTCACGTTAAACGTGAACTTAGCCAACTTACACACTCATGTTGAAACGTGGGGTCAAGACTTGGTTTCCACTTCAACCGAGTCATCAGGTTGAGGTGTTGGCTCTTTGGATTTGCAGCATAGACACCCCTTCCCCAGGGAGCTGCCTCCTTCTGTGTGCAGGGCCTGTTGGCAACACAGGTAGCTCTTGTGGTGAAGCTCAGCGGGTGAAGCAGTGAGGAGCAGCCTCAAGTCTACACCTTTCCCAGGTCCCCTTCTCAGGGGACATGGATGAGCTGACAACTGTGCTCGCCCTGGGGCAAAAGAAAGCAGTGAGGAAGAGCACCAAGGACATGTAAGTTGCATGAGGTTTACAGACATGTTCTTTGGGGGTTTGTTGTAGCCAACCTTGGGTTCGGGTGGTCTCCATCAGCAAGTCGAGGGGGGCCGAGAGGGCCTTTGAGTCAAGCCTGCCCCGTGGTTGCATATTTTGAGGACAGAGAGGAAGTGTAATGTTTCCGACTGGGTCTTTAAGGACAAAGCCTCGGGAAAGGTCAGCCTGCGATGCTCTAGCACAAATAGGCTGCTGTCTCCAGCAGAAAAGAGGAAGTGCCTCGGCCTCCATTGCTTCTGTCCCTTACAATGAGGGACAGTGTTAGCAACATGAGATTTTATCTCTAGTGTTTGCACACCACACTCAGCAGCATTTCAGGTGTCTGCAGAACTTGTCCTATATGTCCACCAGTGCAGCCTACTTAGCTTTGGTTTGGCCCATGAGCACTTGCTTCAGCCGTGGGTGTTGTTATGAACATCGTTCACTTACTCATTAACCCATTCGGTTTTTTAGGCAAAGAGAGGGAAAAGAAAAGGACCTGAAAAGGAATATAAAGAAAAAGAATAGAAGAGGGACACGGAAGTCTTTAGAGAACTCACAGACTAGAGGGGAGCCCAGGTTACAAAGAATGACAACAATGCCATACACAATATAATAGCACATGGAGTACCAGGAGGCACGGGTGGCTGCCTTGGGCGAGGGGAAGAGGTGGGAAGACTTCAGGAGAGGGTGATGTTTGAGCTGGTTCTTAAAGCACAAGTAGATGGCCCGGTGTCCGCCCCTCCTGCCCTTCGCCGCCGCCGGACTGCTTGGTCTCGTCGGTCCTCCTCCTCCTCCGCCCAGTCGTCTTGATTGTCTCTCCCTCCTTCCCTCAGAGGATGTCCTCCTTCCAGCTCAACCTCAACCCGCTCAAGGAGCCACTCGGCTTCATCAAGGTCCTGGAGTAAGTTGCTTCTATTTTTGCTTTTGCCACCTGTGGAGGTTTTAAGGGCAAAACAGAAATTCTAGTGGGTTGTCCTCCTAAAGTTACTGAGAATAAAACCATTACGGCTACTTTTGGTTATCCATTCAGGCTGAATGAGGCATCATTTCAGGCTTCTCCAGTAAATATATGTGATGTAGGTTGAACAGGTTTGTCCTTGTTGGAGATTACGCTTCTTCTGCACAATTCTATGTTACGTTTGCAGTCTTTGTCTTCCTGTACTGCATTGCTGCTCTTCTGCTCTATGTTGGTTACACAGACCTTTATCAGGATAGTCGAAAACTTCCCATGATTGACTTTGTTGTTGCTCTTGTTGTCACATTCTTGTGGCTGGTGAGCACTTCAGCCTGGGCTAAAGCTCTCACAGATATTAAAATAGCTACCGGCCCCAGTATTGTCCAGGAACTTACATCTGTCATTCTCAAGGAGTGATGTGTTATTTTGGCTCTGTGACTGGTATGGGATCCCTAAATGTATCTGTGATCTTTGGCTTTCTGAATATGATACTTTGGGGAGGAAATGCATGGTTTGTATACAAGGAGACCAACTTACACAGTCCATCAAATACTTCTGCTTCTCATACCCAAGGAGGTATTCCACCTCATCCTGGAATATAATTTAAGGGAGAAGTGCACTGTATAAAATATATGTCTATATTATGACCTGTTGCCAACATCTTGAGAAGCATTATGTGTTTCTAATAAAAGTAATGGCTTTTTCAATAAATTGGTGGGTTTAAAATTTTGCTGCTTTTTTACACAAAGCCTGTACCTTTCCTAGAAATTTAAGATGTAAATGTATGCGTACATGTAAATTTGAAAATTCAGGGCCTGTTATGAGATTATACACATTTTTAAATGAACATTAATTTCTTCACTAACTTGTTTGCCTTCCAGAGTGTTTACACCTTAAGCTTAACATATATCTTCACTCAGAAGAGTTATATTGTCATATCATAATAGGAAGAAAAATCTATTTGGAATATACACTACTGTCAGTTTGTATAGATCATATACCTAAGATCTATCTTTGTTAAGAAAGCCTTGATTACATAAATCATACTTAGAAAAAACATATTTAGTTCAGAATTTATATCTGGACATTGTTTATATGTATGGAAAATTTTTAATTGCAAAGACTGGGTGTATGTTTTATTTGTTTTTCTAAATGACCTATAATACTTAATAGGTGTGCTAAAAAATGTTTTGGGAGTGGGGGTTGAAAATTTCAAATAGATGTATATTAATTTAGTAATTCTGTCTCATGAGATGTAAGCTTCCATTATGCTGGTTGTTTAATAGACTTACTATATAAGCAGAAAAACATGGTTCAACTAAATATTTTGATATCTATGGGCATTACTCTTAGTGATATTTGTTGTCCTTTGTTGCTCATGCCACTTAACTGCAGGCTGAGACCTATTCTCCTTGCAAGTAGAATAAAATAATCTACTTTTTTGGCAGACCTTATTCATATGGTTAAAAAAATTAAGATTGCCTTTTATTTTTGAAACCTTTAATACTTAAATTCAATGAAGTTGTTATTGAATTTAGCATTGATATTGTGAAAATAAATGCAATTCGGATTTCATATTTCTTAATGTTCATTCTTATTACACAAATGGTTAATAATGAAATTATGCATCATAAACCAGAAATATGTGGTGTTTTTTAATTTGTATTTCTCTGATTGCTATTGAGGTTGGTGATCTTTCTTTGTATTTAATGGCCATTTAGGTTTTCCCTATTCTGTATTTCCTATTTATCTTCATGGATTGTGTTTTTTGTGTCTTTAGGTATATTTTGAATCCAGGGCTTATTCACATTTTACTTCCTAATCTTTTTGTTGTACAGGCCAGATTTTGTATTCTTACCACTTGATTGTTTATTTGTGAAGCATGTCTTGCTATTGCCTAATTTTTGTTGATTTTATTCATAACAAGAATTGTCAGTATGAGAATACATCTTTTATGCAACCAACTTAACAAAGAAGTCAAAAGAAAAAAAAAGGGAAAAAAAAGTACAAGTAGGTGTTCACTGGGCAAAGAAGAAAGACTCCCAGGCAGGGACACCACACAGGTAAGCGCTCTGGCCTCTGGGGGAGAGGGGGAGGAGTGAGTGGGCAGGTAGTGTGGTTGGAGCGAGCGGTGGGAGCAGGTGAGCAGTGGGGAGAAGAGCCTGAGGTGGCAGTCTGGGGTAGCAGTCTGTGGACATGTGATAGAGTTTCCTGATTGCTGTGCTAAACAGTTCAGATTTTTATTAAAAATTACGGGGAGTCCCCAAGGCGTCTGAAGCAGAGAGTGACACAAGTAACTTAGCGTTTGGAGCAATCTCTCTGAGGCGACGCGGAGGAAACGCTGGGGAGGGGGGGGGGGGGAACCTGCTCAGGGAAGCCACAGAGACTTCTAGAGCCCTGTGCTGGCACTAGGCCTTCAAAGACGAGTAGACACCATCCTGCCTTCCAAGAGCTGCAACCAAGGGACAGTATTAAGTCTCTGCTGCTGTGAGGACACCCGAACGGTAGAGGCTTAAAACAACACATCCTGATCGTCTCCGTTTACCTGAGACGCAGTGTGGCTTGGCGGAGTGCTCTGCCTCAGGCCACAGTCAAGGTGCCGGCCAGGGTTAGGGTTTCATCTGAGGGTCAACTGGGGAAGTAGCTGCTCCCAAGCTCACAGGTGGCTGGCTTTCCAGGGCTGCCCTCTGTTCTCCCTCTGGACCACCTTGGCATGACCACGTGTTCATGAAAGCACGCCCCTACGAAGGCAGTGGAGAGGGTGTGAGCATAAGACCCACGTTACAATCTTTTATTTTTTAAACGACAGCGCTCTTTTTTTTATTTATTTTTCATTAATTGATTGATTGATTTCAGAGAGGAGGGCAAGGTAGAGACAGAAACATCAGTGATAACCAGCCAGGGCTGAAGCTGCAGTGTTACCTAACGTGTCACAGAAGGGACAGGCCGTCATCTTGCTGAGAAGCAAGGCCCTGGTCCCACCCACACTTGAGAGGAGGGGAGTACACAGGGATATAGACACCTGTAGGACCATTTTAGAATCTGTCTTAAACTAGTCTAAATAAATCAGGGGAAAATAAGGTAGGGTATTCTCCAGCGGCTGTGAGATCAAAGAGAGGTTAACTGGCCAACCCAGCAATAACGCAATGCTTCCTCAAGGGCTCCGAA
This sequence comes from Antrozous pallidus, assembly GCA_027563665.1. NCBI lineage: Eukaryota > Metazoa > Chordata > Mammalia > Chiroptera > Vespertilionidae > Antrozous > Antrozous pallidus. The sequence goes on along the minus strand of CM050529.1, from coordinate 16,059,674 downwards.
GAGGAGGTGGTTGCTCTGGTCCCATGAGGTGCCAAATGCCTGCACTTCCTCTGTTCGTCGTTCTGCTCTTATTGGCCATGGGGTCCGTTCGCATAAAAGCCTGTGGTGGACTCAAGCCTGAACCCCAGCTCTGCCATTTGCAGCCATGTGGCTTGGGGAGTCAGGGAGCCCCTCTGAGCATCAGTTTCCTAATCTGCAGAAAGGGAGTACTGCTGCCTACCCCGCAGGGTCTTGGGAGCTGCGTGAGATGCTTATGTAAAAAGGGCTCACACGGGCCCTGCCACCCCTGAACCAAGGCACCAAGGCCACCTCCTAACAAAGGCCAGTGGTGCCGACCCAGATGGATGGAAGGGCTTGTTCAAGGTCACACTCCCAGCAAGCCCTGGCTGACCCAGAGCCCATGTCCGGGCTTCTCCTGAGCGTCTGTGACCAAGACTCACAAACACACCAACATCTGGGCACCTCAGCGGTGCAGTCGGAGGCCCTGGCACCCCCATGGTATGAGCGCCCCATTCACTGGGTGGCCAACGGCTGCATTCGGTAAACACTCGCTGGCCACCTCTGAGGCCAGGCTCCAGGGCCATGTCCTCTGCTGAACGCTGCGGGGCCCTGAATTAGGCGGTTCCCTCCTCCCTGTCAGGCCCCTGTGGCTGCAGCACCCAGCTAATGGCCTGGAACACCCAGCGGGTGCCTATGAGGCCTGTTCAACGTGGATGACATCGGAAGTCCAATACAGTGGACTTAGAGGTCCAAGTCCTTCCGGGTCATCCCACCTTCCCCCACGATCTTTGTAACACAAGACAGACGAGCTCCTATCGCCCCACCCCAGGCCCCGGGCTCCACAGTCTCTGACATCAGACGTGACTTCTGTGCTCTCAGTATTACTTATTCCATTTTTATTAAAACTCTGTCTACTCTTACCTGCCATCCACAGCCCAGCCAAAGAAAAGGCCTTGCTTGGATTACTTTGAAATTTATTATGTGCCTCGCCTTGTGTTAAATGAAAACACATGATTAAGGCTGCACTGACCTTAAGAAATAAAAGAGTCAGGTAGTTTGTTTGTTTGTTTGTTTTAACCAGCAAAATGGGTTTATTTGAAAATAGCAGAGGGATTGCAAGCAGGCTATGGTGAGCCCAGGCCAATCTGAAGAATAGAGGCCTTGCATTTATAGGTAAAAAGAGGAAGTTGGGAGGGGCTGTTCTGAAGAATTCTGAGTGGTAATGGCTTCTCATTGGCTGAGTGTGGCCGTTTATCATTGGCTGAGCTGTCACCAGGACCCCAATCCTGATGGCAGTCAGCTAAAGAAGTTCAGGTGAGGAGTACCCATGGTGGACGCACTTGGCTGGGCAAGGAGACATGGCGTGTCCTCCTGCTCGGGTCTGGGTGGTCATGCTTCTGTGAGATCTCTGTCAGGACTGCCAGACCCCAAATCAAATGACGTTTCCTTTATTTTCTTTATTTTTTTATTGATTTCAGAGAGGAAGGCAGAGGGAGAAAGCAAGAGAAACATCAGTGAGCCCACAACTCGGGCATGTGCCCTGACAGGAATCGAACCAGGACCTTCTGATTCTTAAGTTGACACTCAACCATTGAGCAACACCAATCTGGTTCCTTTACTTATGCTTCATTGCTGAATGCTTGGGGCACATGGGTTGGGGGCTGGGGGCAGAGCCTTTCTGTCCAGGAGGCAGAGCTCAGAAGATGGAGCTGGGGATTGGCTGCGCGCCTCCTCCTCTGTCTGGTCTCCTAAGTACAACTCCAGTGGTTGTTATTCCCAGATTTTACTCAGGTACCTGGAAATGCGGCTCTGCCAGGTTATCCCCGCGGAGCCTGGAGGACACTTCCCCTCCAGATGCTGTCTCCTGTGGCGACCGACCGCCACCTGGATGGCTCACATCACATGGAGGAAGTCCATCCAAAGACTCCTGATGCCCAGGTGCACAAGACCTTCCAAACTCGCCATCTCCAAAGAGCACAGCACTGTGCAAAGCTCCAAGATAAACGGCTCAGCTCTGGCCGGTTTGGCTCAGTGGACCGAGGATTGGTCTGAAGGGTCCCGGGTTCGATTCTGCTCAAGTGGGCACCGGGGGCGCACATGCCAGGGTTGCGGGTTCCACCCAGTGAGGGTGTGGTGCAGAAGGCAGCCAATCAATGATTCTCTCTCATCATTGATGTTTCTATTTCGCTCTCCCTCTCCCTTCCTCTCCGAAATCAATAAAAATATGTGTCTTTTTTAAAGATAAATGACTTCAAATTGTGAAATGCAAAGACGGAAATTGCTAGCATCGATGTCAGGCAGACTGTGAGAGGTTGAACTATGGTAGCAACCATCTCTGGTAAAACTGCTGAAACTTGATCCTGCTGTTCTGCTTAAAACAAAAGGGTCATCTCCAGCTCTCTGCTTTTGCGAGACAGGCCTACGTTCCCAGTCTAGCAAGGTTAGAGACAAGGAGCAGGCTGCGACTCCCCGGTCTCAGACACGATCCCGAGCTGTCCTCGGAATTTAGAACAGTGACGTTTACAGCTCAGACCCTTTAGGAGGCCTGTCTGCGCTGGGACGGCGGGCCGCGAGTGTCGGGTCTCCACGTGTGGGACGTCCTCCGGCCGTCCCGGCCGGTTCAGTAAATCCTTGTTCGCTTGTCACCAACTCAGCCGCCTCTGTGGCCATTGGCAGCTGGTCGTGGGAGACGCCCACGACAAGGTTAGGAAGGCCTGTACGAGGTCCCCTGCCCCCACAGTCACTGCGTGCCCCCCTCCGGCTGCTGCAGGAGCTGCTGTGACGGGGCAGCACAGAGCAGAGCCCCAGGGCTGCCCGCGTTCTTCCTGGCAGGCAACAGACGAAGCTGAGTTTCACGTCTCTCAGCAGAAGATAGATTCGTAACAAAGGATGTTGCCGAGCTTATAAAATCACCCCAATGACAGGAAATCAGGCCTGGTGGGGGCAGAAAAGAGGGAGCCCCGCCACACTCAGGCCCCCACTAGCTCAGTGTCACGCGGGACATTGGCCCCGAAGCCTGGCTGTGGCTGCCACTGCCCCGAGGTGGCTTCTCCAGCTCCTGCTCCCTGGGTGGCTCAGAGGCTGAGCCCACCATGCACCTATACCCACCACAAAGGAGGCTGGGGAGTGGGCACTGTGGGGTCAGAGGCTGGCAGTGTCCCTGGGGCCTTGGAGCTTAGATGCAGGTCACACGGGGCCTTCCCTCTTTGAAGAATTCAAAGCAATTACAAGTAAAAAAGGGAAGACGACAAGTTCATTCCCAAAATGTTACTGAGCATCTGTGTGTCTGGCCACTTACTAGATGGAGGACAGAGCAGTGAGCAAGCAGACACAGTCTCTGGCCTTGGAGAGATTACACGGTCATGGGAGACGGAGTAACAAGTGCGCGTGTGCGTATTTGTGTGTGTGTGTATTTGTGTGTGTGTGAGTGTGTGTGTGTGTGTGTCTGGTGATGTGTGCTGTGCAGAACAATCAGGGTCAGGGGGCACGGGGAGCGAGGAGTGAAATTGACAGAGGGGATCAGGAAAGACCTCCCTGCTGAGATGGGCTGTGAACAGAGAAGGAAGGGTGGGCAGGCGCTGTGGGGCTCCCTGGACCGGGGGCCAGGGGGGAGACCTGGAGCACAGGCCAGAGGCAGGCCTCACCAGGCCGGAACAGCGCAGCCTAGCTGGGCAGAGTGAGTGAGGGAAACTTGGAGGAACTGAGGGCAGGGAGAGAGGAGGGGTTTACTCGGCACAGATGAGGGCCTGATGGGAGGCTCCGAGCAGAGAAGTGAGATTCTCTGACTCCTATTTTAGAAGGAGCCCGCTGGCTGTTGGTGGAGAACAGGCTGTGGGGAAGCCAGGCGGGAGCATGCAGGCAGAGGGGCGTATGTCGGAGGCCCTGAGCGACCAGGCGGGAGGGCGAGGGGGGGGTGCCTGTGGGACGGTGGCAGTGGTATGAAGGAGGGAGATTCTGGATGCATTTTGAAAGTAGAGTCATCAGGAATTGATGGACTGAATGTTTTATACTTTCTCTCTCTCAATCTCATATACATATATACACACATATGCATATATACATTTATGTGTTTGTGTGTGTATGTGTATTTAGGCAAGACAAGAAAATCTTATTCTAACCAGTGAGCTGTTCCAAAGTTAACATGGCATAGTAAACTAAATACAGATAACGGAGGAAAAGTGGTCAGTTCAGTTATCAGACTAAGACTTGATTAGCGCAGCTCCCAGTTCCCGCCTCCAGGGAGTAATCATCACAATGATATATTTTTTTTCTTTTTTTATTTTTTATTTTTAATAGCTTTATTGTTCAGTTTATTACTTACATTTTTCCCCAATAGCTCCCCTCCGCCCAGTACCCATCCCACTCTACGCCCTCACCTCCCCCCACCCTCTGTCCTCTCCCATAGTTGCATGACCCCTGTCCAGTCTCTTGCTGTACTTCCCGCACCCTTCCCCTCACCAAGCATTATCAGTCCATCATCACAATGATATTTAAGTTCTTGAGTGCTTCCTGGGTGCAGGCCCTGCCCCAGCTCCATTTCAGGCGTCAGTCATCGCATTAGCACACCACGCCACAGGCAGGTGAGACTGTCATGCCGTTTTAAAGGCAACGAAATGGAGTCACAGAAGCACTTAACACGTTAGATAAGTTAGAAAGAAACAAAGTTTGTCTGTAGAGAAAGATGGAGTAATAATTAAATAACCACAAACAAACACACTCCTCCCTTCGGCTTCATTACTCGCTGCAGAATGAGGTGTAGAAGGGACGAGTGCCCAGTCCTTCAGCTGTGACTACCTGTGAACCTGCCAGCGGTTGCCAAGAAGACAGCGCCCCCTTGCCTCCCTTGCATTATAAATATTCAGTCATTAATTCATGTTTCCTCAATGCCTGTAGTGAGCAGTTGAAGATTATTTTACAGAATAACTTGATTTCATGAAATATTTATGTTATTGCTTAAATAATTTATGGATAATTAGTCTAATAGTGTTCCTTTATTTAGAAATACTGTATTCTTTCATTTACAGAGCCAAATATTCCCCAACATGAGTGTAAGTCACCAGAGTGTTATAGTTCAAGCAAGAGCTATTTGTGGCACCTAAACCATTAATCAACCCATCTATCCATCCATCATTCTTTCATCCATCATCCATCCATCCATCCATCCATTATCTGTTCATCCATCATCTATTCATCATCCATTCATCATTCATCATCCATTCATCCATCCATCATCTGTCCATCATCCATCATCCATCCACCCATCCATCATCCATCCATCATCTGTCTATCATCTATCATCTATCCATCATCTGTCCATCATCCATCACCCATCCATCCATCCATCTATCCACCCATCATCCATCCATCATTCATCCATCCATTTATCCTCCATCATCCACCCATCCAACATCCATCCATCCATCCATCCATCCAAAAATCATTCATTCATCCATCCATCCATCCATCATCCATCCATCCATCCATCCATCCATCATCCATCTATCACCCTTCCAGCATCCATCCATCCATCCATCCATCCATCCGTCCACCCATCTACCCAAGTGGAAGGCAATAAGTCAGGGTAAGTGGACTTGGGGACAGGTTAGTAAAGGCAAGCTTCCACAGTTTCGGGTGCTGGTTACTTTACATCCCAGCTCTGTGGCACTGGACAGTCTGTTTAATCTCTTAAAGCCTCAGTTTCCCCATGTCTAAACATAAGAAGAATAGTAGTACCTATGGCATGGAATTGTTACAATGATTAAATGACCTGATATGTAAAAGGTTAGCATATAGAAAGCATTCCTTATCCTTCAATCCTCTCTTAATGTTGCAGAAAACTATAATATATGGATTAAAGCTTTGAAAGCAAAGCAAGGAGAACATCAAAAGCACTAATGACCCCCACCACCCAGAGATAACACTCACTATTACCATACAGCCAGACAGCACTTTCTCTCTGCACATCCTATCTAATAAAAGATAGGATGCAAATTGACTGTGCCTCCAATTAAGCTATGCCCACAAGCCCTGCCCACAAGCCAATCAGGAGCTGGGGTAGAGCCAGCCAGTGAGCACATGGCCTGGGCCGGGGGGGCAGGGCCAAGGCTGCCAGGGCCAGGGGGCGGGCCAAGATGGCCAGGGCCATAGGGAGGTGTGGTTGAGATGGCCAGGCCATTGGGGGGGGGGGGCGGGCAGGGCCAAGGCTTCCAGGGCTGGGAGTCAGGGTTGAGGTGGCCAGGGTCTGGGGGCAGGGTGGAGGTGGCCAGGGCCGTGGGGGGTGGGGCTGTGGGGGCGGGGCCAAGCCAGTCATGGGCCCCATTGCAGGGCGATGGCTGGGTACCCAAGGCCTAAAGCCTCAGCCAGAGGCTTTAGGCCTTGGGCAGGCTGGGGGTGAGTGGTCAGTAGGACATCCCTTGAGGGCTCCCAGTATGTGTGAGGGGGCAGGTTGGGCTAAGAGATCACCCACCCTCAGTGCATGAATTTTGTGCACCAGGCCCCTAATCCTATATAATAAAAGAGTAATATGCAAATTGACTGTACCTTTGCTACACCCACAAGCCACACACACCAGCCAATCAGGAGCAAGTATGCAAATTAACCCAACCAAGATGGCTGCAGCCACGGAGAGAGCAGTAGGCTTGGGTTTCCCCAGCAATGGAAGAAGCCAAGCTTTCTGCCTGCCCTGGCGGGCCTAGGCCTCCACTCAAGGTTACAAAGTTTCAATTATAGAAGATAAATAAATCCCAGATACCAGGGCCTCTCCTTGGGTCACGGGGGCGGGGGGCATGGCCAGCCTGCAAACCACTCACCCAGGACACCCCACAGCCCAAGAGAACACCCACCTTAATCCAAGACACCCTTCAGGGCAAACCAGCTGGTCCCCACCTATTTACCAGGCCTCTATCCTATCTAATCCTATCTAATAAAAGAATAATATACAAATTGACCCTTGCTCCAACACACAAGATGGCTGCCCCCATGTGGACACAAGATGGCCAGCAGTGGAGGGAATTGGGAGGGACCAGGCCTGCAAGAGAGGGAAGTTGGGGGCAATCAAGCCTGCAAAGGAGGACAGTTAGGAGTGACCAGGCCGGCAGAGGAAGGAAGTTGGGGGCAAACAGGCTGGCAGGGGAGCAGTGAGGCATCAATCAGGTTGGAAGGGGAGTGGTTAGGTGGTGATCAGGCTGGCAGGCATAAGCAGTTAGGGACAATCAGGAAGGCAGGCAGGTTAGCAGTTTGGAGCCAGCAGTCCTGGATTGTTAGAGGGATGCCTGACTGCCCAATCCCACCTGGATCCTATCTGGATCGGGCCTAAACAGGCAGTCAGACATCCCTCGAGGGGTCTCAGAGTGCAGGCTGGGCTGAAGGACACCCCCTCCTCTAGCCCTTGCATAAATTTTGTGCACTGGGCCTTTAGTATATGTATAAATATGCACATTTAACAAATCAGAGTCTAATCTACATATCCATATGTCACCCCGTGTTTTAATTTGCTGAATAATGTTCTGAAAGATAGGAAGTGTTTAAGAATACTTAACTCTAAATTTAAGGTATATACATTAAATCTGCATAGCTTTCTGTATGAGTTATTCCTCAATAAAGTGGTTTAAAATGTTTAGGAGAGTAATTGTATGACTAGAACACATGACTCATCAATTTTCCCTTTAAGGGAAAATCCTCTCGAGCACCTCTCAGGTCTGGCAGATTCTTTTGGGATAAAGTCACTTAGATGTGCACTAACCCCAACTGCCTCCCCTGCTCCCCTGCATCAGCTCCTCATTATTACACGTCTTAGAGAACTACAAAATCAAGTTGAATGTTGAAATGAAGTGCTCCCTCCACCACTGCCATCTCCTATTCCCATAGACAAGAGCTGATGGCTGGCAAGGGATGCCTTTCATACCGTCATCCAGCATACCTCAGGTCTACTGTCAGCTATCTCTGGGTAACTAGATATGTTATATAGATAGAACAATAAAGGCTTCTTTGACCTTGCTCTTATTAACTCTGTTGTACCCTGATAACTTCATTTATTCTGTTTCATTTTTCTCAAAATCCAGGTCAGATCCACTGAGGATGATTCCACTAACCTCTAATGAGAGATTCTAGTCCTTCACTTTGAGAAACACTGTACTTTCGGGGGTCAAACTATGCCTTTTAGTCTCTATATCCCCAACCCACAGACTAATGTGAAAGTATAATGAGAAAAAAATGAGAAGGAATGAAGGTTAAATTGTAGTAAAATTGTTTCAGAAACTGATGAGAACAATAGGACACAGAGGGGTTAATTGACTTGTTCAAGACCACACAGCGCACAGATGCACTGACTGCAGGTCTGCCACTGCCCCACTGTCACTAGGAGCAGAGCCTGAGACGGCTTCAGTGCCCACCGTTGATGTATGAAGTGCTTGAAAGAGAAAGGGCAAGGCCCAGGGAAGGATATGAGGGGAAGAGTGTACTCTTAACCAGAGACTGTTTTCTGCTGCTTAATCCCATGGGAGCTCTAGAACAAAAATTACACCAGAGTTTGTCCCACCTTAAGATAAGGAGGCGGTCACCTTTTTGTACTTCTATGCATCAGTGAGCCATTGGCTATGGGCTGCAGGTCCCATACCCCAGGTCCCATTTGGTCAAGGCAATTTCCTGAGGAAGAGTTTAGCAATAATTAGCCATTTATGTTATTAACTAGTGACCCGGTGAAATTCATGCACGGGGCAGGAGGGGGGTTTATCCCTCAGCCCAGCTGCACACTCTCCAATCTGGGACCCCTCGGGGATGTCCGACTGCCCGTTTAGGCCTGATCCCACAGGACATCCCTCTCACAATCCAGGACTGCTGGCTCCTAACCACTCACTTGCCTGCCTGCCTGATTGCGCCTAACCACTCTGCCTGTGGGCCTGATTGACCCCAACTGTCTCCCCTGCTAGCTTGATCACCCCCAACTGCCTTCTCTCCTGGCCTGATTGCCCCTAACCGCTTCTGCCTCGGCCCTGCCACCATAGCTTTGTCCAGAAGGATGTCCAGAAGGTCTCCCGGTCTGATTAGCAGATTACCCTTTTATTAGTATAGATGATTATAATGTGGTGTTCGTGACCATGGGCAATAAAGCCTGTGCTGAAGCCTTCAGCTAGTTGACTGGGGAGCTGACTGGGTGAAATACATCCCAGAAGCTCCCACCTGCCTGATGGGGCAGGACTTTTGGCTCAGCTCTGCTTGTGAAAATTCAGTAACCAAAGTCCCAAGACAACTCCACTTCCTCCCCAATTCCCAACATTCAGTTCCTGCGATGATGCCCAAGGCTCACGCGGGTCAGTGCCCTCGGATGCAGCTCACAGAGGTGGGACCCGGAGACTCAGGATAAAATCATCATCCCAGCCCTTCATTAAGTCTAAGGCTATAGGATAGAGGGAGTGCAGGCAGGGCACAGGGAAGGCTGGGGGATTAGGGGACGTGTCCCCAGCCCTGGGTCTCTGCTCCCAGCAAACCCTCCATCGCTCTGCCATGACTTGTGCTGACATCATTCGTTCCAGACTTTGAGTTGCCGCTGAAGGTAAACCTTCCGGGATCTTCCCTGTCTGACACTAAGCGTTTCCTGCTGGTGCTTGTCTACACCCACCCCCTCGTCCCACCGATCAGGGCATTAAAATGCCAAGTTCCTGCTGAATTTCAGAGCCTCAGATGACTCATACCGTGCGCTTTAGTGAATGCAGACCATTCCTGCTGCTGAGCCAGGGGTTTCACATCTCTGAGATTATGTGAATCTGCATTTTCTCTGAGTTTTGTGGAAACACTTGATGAGGGGGTGAAGGATGTAGGGCAGAATAGGGAAAAGGGCAGAGCCTGAGGAAGTCAGACTGGGCACAAATGTGAATATATCTGCACAGTCATTTCTTTTCTATTTCTAGATACATTTTCTGGGACCTGGAGCTTAATGGAATTGGTTTGCGTTTGGGTGTTTTGGTTTTGGGGTATTTTTTGCTTCTGACTCCTCCCCCATCTTAAATGCAGATAAATGGTTCACTCCTATGCCCATTCTCTTATCTAATGTCATTGCCTTCCCCTCCACCTTTGCTGATGACATCCCAGACTCTGCCCAATGCTGTTCTTTCCTGAACACCAGCTCTGTGATATCAAACCCAGTGAGTCCAAATTGAACACAGTATCTTCTGCTCTTTCTGTGTTCCCTCTCTCATTTAAGAACCTAATGCCAACACATATTCATTCAATGAAAAACCCATCTTCCATTTACCTTAAAGGATAGACTTTGCTTCTCATTCACAGCTCCTTGCCCACTTGAGTTATCGAACTCGGTTCTACTCCAACTTTCAATATGTCTCAGATCTATCCTTTCCCCTCCATTTCTGCCTCCAGTGCTCAGGCTCACATCATCCCTGCATGAAACTATGGTGATAGCTTCCTGACTGATTCCATCCACCCACCCATCCATCCATCCATCATCCACCCCTCCATCCACCCATCCACCCATCCATCCATCCATCATCCACCCCTCCATCCACCCATCCACCCATCCATCCATCCATCCACCCATCCACCCATCCACCCATCCACCCACCCATCCATCCATCCATCATCCACCCCTCCATCCACCCATCCACCCATCCATCCATCCATCCACCCATCCACCCATCCACCCATCCACCCATCCACCCATCCACCCCTCCATCTACCCATCCACCCATCCATCCATCCACCCATCCATCCACCCATCCACCCATCCACCCACCCATCCACCCATCCACCCATCCACCCATCCACCCATCCACCCACCCATCCATCCATCCACCCATCCACCCATCCACCCATCCACCCATCCACCCATCCACCCCTCCATCTGCCCATCCACCCATCCATCCATCCACCCATCCACCCATCCACCCACCCATCCATCCATCCATCCATCCATCATCCATCCATCATCCATCCATCCATCCACCCACCCATCCATCCATCCATAATCCATCCATGCACCCATCCAACCATCCATCCACCCACCCATTCATCCTAATCCATCCATACATCCATAATCCATCCATCCATCCATCCTACATATTTATTGAGCACCAAGCACTGTTTTAGGATCTGGGGACACTCGGATAAACCAAACAAGATCCGTGTGTGTGTGTGTGTGTGTGTGTGTGTGTGTGCACGCGCGCGCGCGCGGTGCCTCTGTTGGTATGCAAGGAGCAGTAGGGAGATAATCGGAGATTCTTCTGCTCTGGAGTAAGGGCTACTCTGGCCCCATGGAATTTCCATTGTAGTAGGGTAGTCAGATGACATACAACAAGTAAAGGGCTCTGGATGGCAGATTGAAACTTTCTCATGGAGTTTTGTTCCACCAATACCTCAAAAAATTGCCAAGAGCATAAAGAAATATTAATAATTGAAAGAAATTCACCAATAGCAATCAAATAAGGAAAGAGGCATACCTAGTACAATAAACTTCAAAAACCGTTAACCAAGAAAAGAAACAAGATTCCTGGGTGCGGCTGAGAAACCTCTCAGGACTTGGCTGCTAACTGGTTATCTACTTCCCTGGAAGCTGCAGTGGAGAATCTGCCACATCCTGTGATTCTCACGAATACCCACAGAGCTGAGAGAAATCAGGCATGCGAGTGTCTGCGTCCATTTCCTCCACTGACGGGAAAGTGGTAGAAGTGGCTCAGGGAGAAGTGGGTATCACAGGGAGTGAGCAATGGGGCTGATATGACCAAAGGGAACAACCTGAATGGGGGCAATAATTCAATCCTAAGGTTCTACCCCAGGGAGCAGTGTACACGACCCAGCCCTGAGCAGCAGATCCTGATACATCTCTGGTATCACAGCAGGTAGAGCAGAGCCCAGGTTCAAATCTCCAGCCCTTTGCCCACTGCCGACCCAGTTTCCACAACCTCAGCAATGAAGCTGAGAGAGAAAAACAGTGATCTCATGACATGAGGAAGAGAATCCAGAAGTCACCCACACTCTATCAGAACAAATAAAGCCAATGGGCGAAGTTCCCTAAGCATTAGCAAAATGAAAAGAAAAAGCATGACAACACCAATACCACAGGGGGGTGGGGGAGAGGAGAGAACAGGGCATGCAAATGACAAGCAACCCAAGTGAGAAGTCATGCCTCACGCAACAGAAGGAAATTCCTCCCAATTTTTTTCATGCACCCAGTGAAACACAGACTCACAGACAAGATGGCAAGACAAGAGAAATGAGCTGAAAAGGGAGATTTCAGATTTAATAAAACAAATAAAGGTCAACATTAAACTATTTATACTAATAAAAGGGTAATATGCTAATTAGACCAGACATCTTCCAGACAAAGCCACAGTGGCAGGGGCTGAGGTGGTTGGGGGTGATCAGGCCAGCAGGGGAGTGTAGTTAGGGGCATCAGGCAGCAGGCAGAGGTGGTTAGGAGCAATCGGGCAGGCAGGCAAACAGAGGAGCAGTTAGGTGCCAGCAGTCCTGGCAGTCAAACATCCCCCAAGGGATCCTGGGTTGGAGAGGGTACAGGTCAGATTGAGGGGACCCTCCCCCATGCATGAATTTCATGCACTGGGCCTCTAGTCCTATATAGGAAAGAACTAATATGCTAATTAGATCAAACAGCAGAACAACCATCCAGACAGTCTTCTGGATAAACCTGGGGCTGTGAGGGCCAGGGCTACAAGGGCCAAGCCCCTTGCATGAATTTCCTGCACCGGGCCTCTAGTAAATTGTAAGTAGAAACTGAATAGATGCTGCTGAAATTGAATAATGATATACAGGAAAGGCTTAAGATAATCACAGTGAATATAAATGAGAAAGAGAAAGAAATAGATATGGAAGAGAGAAAAACATTAAATATATGTATAATTGACGGCTCTGAAGAGCCCAACATATGGGACAGAGATGTATTTAACTATATAATCAAGTTAATTTGCATGAAAGGAAGGGCTGAATATACAACTAAACAGAACAAATTCTATTCCAAGAAAACAGGATGCAGAACGTTGAATACCAAAATAAGTTCTAATTAAGTTAGTGACCTTGTGTGATAAAGAAAAATTCTTCAGGCATCTTGACAGAAAAAGCCAATCACCTCAGGGGAGCAAAACTCCATTGCTAATGTTTATTGGAATTTATTATATGCTAGACACTGTCCAAAGTTCTACAGGAACTTGTTTACTCTCCACAGCCATGCCATCAGGAAAGTACTATTATCTCTCATTGAAATGTTTCTTGAATAAGTTACTAACAGTAAGTCATGGTTTAAGGAAGTTACAAAATGAACCCCGTTATAGAACTCAAGGGCTGCCTATCACAGGTGAAAGGACTTGGTGCTGTCAAAGAGACCCATTGTCCTGTGGGTACTTCCCTGAAGGTAGCGTGTCTGAGCATATAACAAGGGTGGGATGACCTCAACCAAAGAGACTGGGCCAACACCAAAGATGCTGGCTCAGAGGCAAAGGGCACCTGCTGTCCTGGCTCCCTCATAACATCATCAAATATCTGGGCTCCCCCTGAAGCCAGCAAACAAAAGAATAATTGCTTTTTGAAATAAGTAATCCTGGTACTGGCTAGAGTCCAAGACACACAGAAGGAATCCTTCTGGAAGATAAATCGTGGCGTCTCAAGCAAGACCGTGATTTTGTTTTCAGGATGAGGAAGCAGCCTGTGGAGGTAAAAGAAATGATCCAGGTTGCGCAGCTAGGATTGGAAGCAGAACTGGGGCCACTTTCCGTGTGCCCTGAGGCCTCACACACGCTCACTGTCTCTGCCATGCTTCACAGCCCCTACTTCACTACTCAGAGGCCATGTCACCAGGCAAGGGCCTCCACGCTTTGTCTTGGTTTTGGTGAACACGCTCGGGAGGAGCCCTGGTCCGAGGCTGCTCAGAGCGGGGAGCTCCAGGCCACAGTTCTCTCACCGGGACCTTCCCCGCTCACCGAGAGTGTCTCAGCTGGGACCGACGCCGCCCCGTAGGGTCCACAGCATGTCCCCAGAGGGGATGGCCACGCGCTTTGATCTCACGTTCTGATGAGAACAAATAGCTCTCTGACCCCGCCAGCTTCCCAAGGACCGTCGCTCCACCATGGCCCCACGCCACCGGGCCCCTTCGGGCCTCTCCAGCCCGCTCCTAGCCCGAGGGCACCGTCTCCGCGGGCACCGTCTCTGCGGGCGCCGTTAGCCCTGTTGCAGGGGCTTCTGGCCTGATGCGAGGCTGTCACTATCTTTTGCTCTCAAATTTGGGGCCAGACCCGACCAGAATGTCAGAATAACTCTAGGCTGGTCTGCTGCTTCTCTGGGGTACAGACTCCAGAACGCCCACACCCTCAGTCTCGTAGTAACAGGCCCACCCTAATTGTGGGTGGGCCCAGGCCAGGTGTCTAAACGGTAAGCAGCAATAAGTCAAACCAATAACCTGTTAAATAAAACACATCCATCCGCCTGGCTTGGTAAATTTATCTTTCTAACAACAAATTTTTAAGACAAGTGTAAAGTTATGATTTTTACTAGTATGTGACTACAAGCCAACAAAATATCAAAGTTATATAAATTTTATTATTGCAGGACATGTCTGGTTGATGGGATGACAATATCTAGATGTGTAACAAAATAAAGCCATGTATAATTCATATATTATCACAGTATTTATGCCTATAATTAATTTCTCTTGTCTTCATTTTAGCCACATTGTGAATTATGTTAGTGTAATAAAGATGGCCACATAATTTGTTTTCCATAACAGAAATTATCTAAAAAGTAAGTAATAAGAAGGCAATTCAATCCAAAGCCAAATTTTAATATATTTTCATAACAGTATAAAGAAAATGTAAAAAATAAAATGTTTTTTAAAGTTATTTTTTTAAAAAATTAAATTTACCTATTAAAATTAAAAGCTAGATTATAAATTATAATTAATGAATATAAATATTTTAATCAAAATTCTTTAAAGATAAACTTTCTCATTTATTTTTTGCAAAATTTAATGAAATCTTACTACATTTTTTATAAAAATAAAACTGTATTTTATTCTGTGCCCAACTAGTTAATACAATATAAAAATTTAATATCTTACTTCATACAAGTTACATCTAGATTACATACGGTTGACCTCTTTGCTCACAAATTCTGTATTTACAAACTCAGCTACTCGCTGAGATCTGATTGTAACCCCCACGCCAATTCTCGGCAGTTTTTGCTCCTTTGGGGACACAGAGTCGCTCGAGGGGGAACAGGTAGCACTCTGCCCTCTTGCTTCAGCTCACATGTAATCACGTGTCCCTTCCCCATGCTGCGGTGCTGTTGAGTGTTCCTCAGAGCAAGAAGGAAACACCTGTGTTGGGTAAGCTTCATTCAGACATGAGTTAACGTACTGTTGGCCATAATTTCAATGTTAATGAATCAACAGTATCTATTCAATAAGGTGACTCTGAACAGAAACACACATACAACAAGGTTATGTCTTGATTGGTCAATGAAAATGTTTAATGTGATGCTCAATATTGCAAAATTCCCTCTGGTTGGGACATGCAACTGACAAATACTGGCTCGCGAGGCCCAGCCGCCGCAGGAAAGCCCTGGACCGGGAGAAAGGCACAGAGAAGAGGGCCTGCGGCTTCTCTCATCTGGCGTCTCCATCCTCCCTGCGTGCTCTCCTGCCCCAAACGGTGGCCTTCTCCGCCGACAGCGACGCAGCACCAACTCCACGGCCTGCAGGTGGAGTCACTTTCTGTTTTGAAAACAGGACGAGCGATGTGGAGCAGCCCAACTAGTTCATATAATATAAAAATTTCCCCTGGGGCCTGACTGGAATTGGCCAATGCACGGTGTTCAAGGTTACAGACCTTCTCCGTCAGCGCTGAGCGCCGGGCACTGGTGACGAAGCCTCCCTCCTGCGTGTCATCGGGTACGTTCCTTCCGGACGCAGGTGTTCAGTGTGCAGAAGCTGGAACGCCTACCGGCAGAGCAGAGTCCTGTCTGAGGGCGCACCCCACGCCCACCTGCAGCTCGGTGACCTACTTCTACCCAGGAAGCGTCCACGCCAAATACTGGATTCATATGGTCCTTCATCCCCTCTTTTTAAAAAATGTATTTTATGGATTTCAGAGAAGAAGGGAGAGGAGAGAGAAATATAGAAACATCAATGATGGGAGAGACTCATTGATCAGCTGCCTCCTACATCCCCCCCCACTGGGGATCACTGTCACCACAGCCCTGGCATGTGCCTCTGACCGAAATCGAACCCGGGACCCTTTAATTCTCAGGCTGACCCTCTATCCACTGAGGTAAACCAGCTAGTACTCTTCCACTCTTCTATCACAAGCCAACTCTGGAAGGTCTGAAGTGCCAGTGGGATAGTGCAGTGGTCGGCAAACTGCGGCTTTTGGCCCCTTGAGTGTGGCTCTTCCACAAAATACCACGGCCTGGGTGAGTCTATTTTGAAGAAGTGGCGTTAGAAGAAGTTTAAGTTTAAAAAATTTGGCTCTCAAAAGAAATTTCAATTGTTGTGCTGTGGATATTTGGCTCTGTGGACTGAGGAGTTTGTGGACCCAGCAGCGGGATGTTGTGTGTGAGTTGTTCAGAATCACGTGTTTGTTTAAATGTTTGCAGTCATCTTCCCGCAGGAGGTGTGTTTATTGCTTTGGAGAAGACACAGCAGAGAGTCAGAGTACTTAAAACCCACAGTAATTTTATTTTACTGTTTTTGCAAGACGTCCTTTGCTGGGCATACAATCTCCTGCCTTAGTTCTTGCCTGGGTTCTAGATCAGCATTGTCAGGCAATCCTCAGTTTTTCCAGCAGGAGCTATGCTGCCGCACTTTCCTTGTTCTCCTTTTTATTTTTATTTCCATCCCTCGGGGCTTGGCATCCAAGACTGCCCTTGCTGGTTCCGAGATCTTTGGAAAGTCCCTCTGTGTCTCCACTTGCAGGGGTGGCGCTCTCGCCCTGCACGCAGGCCTGGTGACAGCACCTGACGCCCTCTGTACCAACCTGTTGTTGGGAGGTGGGAGGGTTTGTCTACATTCCACCTCCTCCATCAAAAGGATTTCATTGAGCTTGGAGCCCTTCCCAGGGTAACAAAGCGAGGAGTCATTAGAGATTCATGTGCTCTTTCCTGAGCCAGGCGGGTCCTGGGAGGAGCAAGAAGAAACAAGGCTGCCACTTGGCGCGGACAGATTCCTCGACAAGGGCTGGCCGGGCTCCTTTCGGACTAAGACAATAATTGCTCTTTCCATCTGGCGTTGGACAAGGGAAAGTAAACACACAAGCATGTGGGAACACTGGAGGTCTTCATCCAGAAGCTGCTGTTGATTTTGGGTCTGTCTTCCCCTCGGAAACAGCAAGTCAATTCCCACCAGAGCACTCAGGTCCACGCTCCCCCAGATGGGGCGGGTGCCTGGCTCCCTCAGGGAAGGGGGAGCCTCCCGGTGCAGAGCCGGGCCTGGAGCACCCAGGGCGACGCCTGCCCATGCCCTCGGGGCACAGCTGTCCGGGCTGAGCCTGCACTGGCCGGGCAGGGAGAGGGATGCTGCGGGCCAAGGTGTCAGGGTAAGAAGGGCTATCATCACGGGTACTAGCACCAGACAACAGGCCACTTAAAACACTTGGGGGCAAGAGTTTTAAGACCAAATCAGGGCCGTGTGGAAATCTGAGGCTCAGAGAGGTAAACAATTGTCTTGGGGTGCACACAGCCAACAGGCCGGGAACCAGGAGTTGACCACACGAGTCTCCCATTGTGCCCCCTGCCTCTCTGTGCATCAGCAACAGCCAACTGGACAGACGCTGAGGCTCCAAAGGCCCTGCTCACCAAGGAAACAGGCGACTATGCCCACGTGGGCGACCATGTCCAACGGCACAGGACAGAGGCACAGTGCAGATGCTGGCCCACGTCACCGCGTTACTCTCCGAGCTTTTTTAATGTGTGTGTGCGCCAGAGGCCTGATTCACAGAGTTTGTGCAGGGCCTCAGCCCTCGCAGCCCTGGCTTCCTCTGGCAGGTCATCTGGAAGGACATCCGGAAGGTCACTCAGTTGTCCAGTCTAATTAGCATATTAAGCTGTTATTATAGATACACATTTTTTTTATTGGTTTCAGAGTGGAAGGGAAAAGGAGGCAGAGATTTCCTGTCTCAATGATGATGGGAAGAAGCACTGGTCGGCTGCTTCCTGCACGCCCCCCACGGGGATCAAGTCCTCAACCCAGGCATGTGCCCTGACCTGGGAATTGAACCTTGACCTCCTGGTTCATTGGTCGAAGCTCAACCCCTGAGCCACACCAGCTTATTCTAGTCTTTTGCCCCCTGTTTGGATCCTCCTCCTGTGCCGGCAACATAGGGGAGCTGTGAACAGGCAGGGACGCGTCCTCTTCCAGAGCCAAATAGGGGCTGGGCCCTGAACCCAGCAATAAAGCCCGGAGGTCTAATAAATGTGACTGTGTCGCCTGGGAGGGTGGGCTCCTGGGCCCCTAAACCTAGCCCTGGCCTCCCAAAGGCAGAGGGAGAGCGGCCCCTCCCCGTCCCCCGGGTTCAGTCCTGCCTGCGGCTGGCTGAGCGCATCTCCTTAATAGGGAAGCAGAGCGCAGCTCCCAGGGGTGGATTCCAGGGCTGCAAAGAGCCCTGACGGTTCTTTGGTCTGCAGTTTGTCAGCAGAAACATTTCCGCCCCCTGCCCGCCCCCCCGCCGCCGGAGTGGTTTTGGCCTCTCACTCGCGTCAGAATTTTTCACATCTTGACACTGCGCAGACGATCCACAGCCCCTGCTCTGGGGCGAGCTGCGCAGGAAGCCGCAGGAAACGGAATCGAACGTCCACTGTCGGCCAGCGGAGCTCCTGGAGGCGAGACAGGTCGGAACCCTGCCTGGGGAGCACGGGTCTGAAAGGCTGTGTGTTCTCAGGGCGGCTGGAGCCTCTGGAGCAGGAGACGGCCATTGGTGGGCCGCCTCCCACACTTGCCAGATGTTCTTTCCTGAGAGCCGCCTGCCGCTGTCGTAAACACCTCGGTGAGCGCTGCGTTTCAAGCCCGAGAGAGATCGGTGAGACCACTGGTTTTGCTTAAGGACACAGACAGCCAGACCGTGTGCCGCAGCGGCTGTGGCATGATGGACGCCGTTTGGTAAAGACCAGGTTTCCGGCCACCTTGTCCTGGTGTGACCAGGGCTTGACACAAGGTCCTTTCAGTCGCCGAGACAGGTGGGTCAGCTCTGCTGGGGTGTCCACGGGGCCTGCCCCCAAGGGAGTGTTAGCGGTGAGTGTATGCTTGCATGTGTGTGTGTATACATGTGTAAGTGTGTGCGTGAGCTGTGAATGTGTGTGTGTGTATGTGTGTGTTTGAGGGTGCATTGGAATTCTTCCTGAAGTCAAGGTGAAAGTTATTTGAATCCCTGCATTGTCAGAGACTTTTCTAAAAAAATTCCATGCATTTACTGCCCACTGTGTGGAGCTGAGCATCCTATTTAATAAAAGAGTAATATGCAAATTGACTGTACCTTTGCTATACCCATGAGCCGCGCCCACAAGCCAATCAGGAGCAAATAAACCCCAACCAAGATGGCTGCGGCCAATGAGCAGGTGGAAGGCTTGGGTTTCCCCAGTGATGGAGGAAGCCTAGCTTTCCAACTGCCCTTGCCAACCTAACCCTCCACTCAATGCTACAGTTTCAATTATAGATGACACATAATCCCAACAGAAATGGCGGCAGCCACAGAGCTGGAGAGAGCAGAGGCTAGGATTGCCCTGGCAATGGAGGAAGCCAAGCTTCTGCAGCCCTAGCGTCTAAGCCTCCACTCTAGGCTATAAAGTTTTAATTATAGACTTTAAATAAACCCAAACAGAAATGGCTGTTCCCACAGAGTGAGCAGAAGACTTGGCTCCACTCCAGGCTACAAAGTTTCAATTGTAGAACATAAATTAATCCCAGATCCTAGGGCCTCCACTTGGGTGGCTGGGGGGCATGGCTGGCCTGCAAACCACCACAGGCCCCTCACCCAGTCCACCCCATGCCCCAAGGGAACCCCCACCCTGATCCAGGACACCCTTCAGGGCAAACCAGCTGGCCCCCACCCATGCACCAGGTCTCTATCCTATCTAATAAAAGAGTAATACACAGATTGACCATCACTCCAACACACAAGAGGGCTATCCTCATGTGGTCAAAGATCCTGGCCCCATGTGGACACAAGATGGCCACCACAAGATGGCCAGCAGGGGAGGGCAGTTGGGAGGTTCCAGGCCTGCAGAGAGGGCAGTTGTGGGCCATCAGGGAATGGCAGTTGGGAGGAACCAGGGCTGCAAGAGAGGGCAGTTGGGGGCGATCAAGCCTGCAGGGGAGGGCAGTTAGGGGTGACCAGGCCAGCAGAGGAGGGAAGTTGGGGGCAAACAGGCTGGCAGGGGAGCAGTTAGACATCAATCAGGCTGGCAGGCAGAAGCTGTCAGGGGCAATCAGGGAGGCAGACAGGTGAGCAGTTTGGAGCCAGCAGTCCTGGATTGTGAGAAGGATGTCAGACATTCCTTGAGAGGTCCCAGACTGAAGAGGGTTTAGGCTGGGCTGAGGGACATGAGGGGCACCCCCAGCCCGTCTCCCTGTGCATGAATTTTGTGCACCAGGCCTCTTGTCTTATATAAAATTTAATTTTGTTTAAGTGTCAGAGGAGACAACCTGTGGGGGTTAAGGAGTGTTTATTGCAGCCGGGTCATGTTTGGTTTCATCCCTCTCAACCGTTCCTTCTTCCCCAGGGCAAGGTCACCAGCATCCTTCAAAGTTGGCTCGTCCGTGTGGGTGGAAAGTCCGGAACAGCTCCCGCCAAGGAGAGAGGCCTTCTGTCCGGGGCTGGTGGCAAGCTGGCAAAGCTGCCTTGTGAAGTGAACTGTGAGCCCGTGGGCGTGTGGAGGCCAGTGTCTTCTCCCTTCCTTCCAGGGTGCAGAGGCAAACCACATTCTCTGCCTCCCTGGCGGTGAGCATGCTCATGCGATGAGGTTCCTGTCCACAGGACTTAAGCAGCAGTGGTATGTGTAGCCCAGCTATGCGTTACAAGGATAAGTATCCATCCTCCGTGCATTTTCTCTCTTTTCGCCAGCTGACAGTTGGAATTGGCAGGTAGAGGACAACAATGTCACCGAACAATGACTCGGAAGGGGGCTGGGTCTCCGAGTGACCAGGCAGAGCAGAGATGCCCACTCACCGGGAATGCTCACCTGGAACTGGACAGGAGAGAGATTTAAACTCATTCTATTATTTATTATTTTTTTCAAAGTATTTTTATTGATTTCAGAGGTGGAGAGAGAGATAGAAACATCAATGATGAGAGAGAATCATTGATCGGCTGCCTCCTGCACGCCCCCTACTGGGGATCAAGTCTACAACTGGGGCCTGTGCCCTTGATGGGAATCAAACCCGGAACCCTTCAGTCCACAGGCCGACGCTCTGTCCACCGAGCCGAACTGACTAGGGCTGTGCCGAAACTCTTAACACTTCCCAGCCAGATTCTAGTCTCTGGCATTCAGGCTCCTCATCTGTGAAATGGGGGCAAACTTTTCCATCCTGATTGTCTCACATAGCTGTTGTGAAGTTGGGTTGCAAATGTGGAGTATAATTATAATGAGCTTTTCGAGTCCCGCCATTGATAGCCCCTGGGGCACTCTAGGGCATTAGACACTCCTGAGCTGTGGGTGATAGGAGCTGACATGGCAACTCCAGATGAATCCCTGCCTACCACTTATGAGACCCAGTCTGTAAATTTCCAGATATTCATGGATAGAATACTTTTCAGCCATAAAAAGGAAATACTAATACATACCACAATGTGAATGAATTTTGGGAAACATTATTTGAAGCGAAAAAAGTCACACATATTGTTTGATTCCATTTTCATAAAATATCAGAAAAGATAAGTCCATAAGGACGTAAGAGATATTGGTGGTTGCCAGGGGCTGGAGAGAAGGAGAGATAAGGAGAAACTGCTTTGTGGGTTTGAGCCTTCACTTTGAAGCGATGAAAATATTCTGGGACCGGGTGGAGGTGGTGGTGGCACAGCATTGTGAACTGGTAAATGCCACTGAATTGAACACTTTATTGATTCACTGACTTACTGTTGGCCCAGTGCACAAGTTCATACACATTGAAAGGAAATTAATTAAAAGAACTATTTTAATATCGCTATTCACCCTTTCTCTATAATAGAAATGTCAACCAAATTCATGACCCACAATGGCAGATAGAAACACACATGTGTGATTGGCGCCAGTGAGAGCTTTATACGTATCACACATGTGTGAGTCAATTTAGCCTTTTATAGATAGAGAACAAACTTGCTTAATTAGACCTGCTTTCTGATTTAGCTAAACTTTTTCCAGCCCAGTGAAGCACCCCAACTTCTCTTTCAGGTAACTGTCAGCAACACAGCAGTAAATAACAACACAAAGCAGATTATCATTGTAGATCACGCAGGGAGAACAAAGCATAAAATATTTAACTGCAGCAATGTTTGACTATATTCTGCTCAGTGAGAAAACCTGAAGTCATTTTCAAGGATCAAGTTTCTAAGCTTTCTAAATCTCCATTTTCCGGCTAATGGAAAGAAAATAGGATTCCGCCGAGTATCCTATCTGCCTATTCCAGGACTTCTGTGAGGATCAATGAGATGAGGCACGGGAAAACGCTTCTCAGACATGTGGTTACAGTGTAAAGGTTTCCACCCGTGTTCCTGGGCTGAAGAAACTGCAAGGGGGATCGTGTTAGGGAGAGGAAGTCTGGCATTGCTACATGACATCATTTCCCAGACAGTCAGACACTTAGCTTATGAGTCTTTTATATATATAGATTTATTTATTTATAATCCTCACTCACGCATACTTTTCCGTTGATTTTCAGAGAGAGTAGAAGAGAGAGAGAAGACAGAGAAATATCCATGTGAGAGAAACACATCCATTGGTTGCCTCCTGAGTGCACTCTGACCAGGGCCCAGGCAGGGAAGGAGCTTGCAACCAAGGTGCGCGCCCTTGACTGGAATCGAACCCAGGACCCTTTGGTCCACAGGCTGACGCTCTATCCACTGAGCCACACAAGCTAGGACTAAATTGTACACTTTAAAATGGCTAACTTTGTTATGTGAATTTCACCCCAATGTAGTTATTCACTGCTTTACAATGTGGGTATGTTCTTAGAAATGTGTTGTTAGGCGACTGTTTCATTGTGCAAACATCGCAGAGTGTTTAGCTTACTGCACTCTGGACTACCCAGTATAGCCTACTGTTCCTAGGCTACAAGCCTACACAACCTGTTACCGTATGAAGTGCTGTAGGCAACTGTAACACCAGTACAATAAAAATGCAGTATAAAAGCTTTAATACACGGCACTACCACCAACAGCTGGTGGGACTGGAAAGCTGCTCTGGGTGAGTCCGTGAGTGAGTGGTGAGTGACTGTAAGGGCGTTACTGTACGCCAGCTGCTGTGGCCTTCACACACACTGCACACTCAGGCCGTCCTACACTCATAAAACAACACGAGGTTAGAGCGGGCACAGGAGAAAATGGTGCCATCGGGAGGCGTGGCGGCCGGAAGAGTCATGAAGCTGCTGGCGTGACACAGCCCACTGTCCAGAGCAAACTTTCTAAAATGTGTAAGACAAAAATAATGGTAACAGTTATAGCACAGCAAACACACCCACCAATGGCCGGGCCGTCCTTGTCCAGTATCACGTATGTAATACTGGCATGGGCTGCACTTTCATGCGACCGGCAGCCAGTGGGTTTGCTTGCACCAGGTCACCACACATTGCGCAACCACATCATGGTGGCTGTGACAGCAACAGGACATTTTCAGCTCCATTATAATCTTACCAGTGGCCCAGTGCACAAAATGTATGCACATTAAAAGGGAATTAATTAGAGAAAATATTTTAATATTTGCCCTTTCTTTATAATAGAAATGTCAAAGATGAAAAAAAATAGTAAAATGTATATGAAAATCTTCCTCCTGTCAGAGTCTGGGGTGTGCCATGGGAACCAGTGTCAAGTCCCCATCCATCCACTTGCACCTCAAAATCATTCAAGACCAGACCCAGATCCAGCCGTCCCTCCTCTCCCCCATTGGGCTAGATCCGGACCCGGCTGGCCCCACCCCCCAGGGCAGGCAGCGCACCTTGAGGTCCTCTGGCCTGGTCCAGGAGGCATGGCTGATCCCCTTGCCCAGGCCAGGCCAGGGGCACACCTTGAGGTCCCTTGTTAAGCCTCACCAGGTGGGGAGGGGGCGCAGCCTCAGGTGCCTGCTGATTGCTCGTTAAGGCTCGTTAAGGGAACTCAGCCTCCGCTGTGGGCACAGCCATCTTGTGGTACAGGATCCCAGCCTCTGCTGTGGGCGAAGCCATCATGTTATCGCATGATGGTCAATTTGCATATCCCCTCTTTATTAGATAGGATGGGACCACCATTGAATGTGCCATCTGTTATTGCCCAATGGCCTTATGTGGTGCAGGACTGTAATTTTTTAATGAAGAGCTAATTGAAGGACAGCATTTCACAGTGGAACCTCAGCCCTGGGGTGAGTTCTTCCCCAGACTCTAGGCGGCCTCTCCCCTTGTCTTCACTCAGACGTCAGGCGCCTGTAGCACAGGTCACGGTTCTTCGGGGCAGCGGAGGCCAGGCTGCACCACAATGTGGCAGACCTCACCCCCTGGCCGCCCACCACTGCCTTGGGGCACGCTCCTGGCAGCTTCAGTGGGGACACTGAAATTTATGTGGATTCACCACATTCTACAAACACTGGGACAGCCGTTCTGGAGAAATTAGACCCGCGTTTCCAGGCTGGTTTGAAAGGGGGAAACCTGTGTGTGTGACTGTGTGAGGAAGTGCATGGAAATGTTAATAGTAATTAGGTCTTATCCTTGGATGGTAGAATTAAGAGTAGGAATTTTAATTTTCTTTTGTATTTCTTTTTGTTGTTGTTAATCCTCACCCGAGGATATGTTTCCATTGAATTTTAGGGAGAGTGACAGAGAGAGGGAAAGGCAGGGAGAAACACTGATGTGAGAAAGACACATCTATTGGTTGCCTCCTGCACACGCCCTGACCGGGCCCTGAGCCTGGGTGGAGAATACAACCGAGGTACATGCCCTTGACCGGAATCAAACCCAGACCATTCAGTTCACAAGCCGACACTCTAGCCACTGAGCGACCCTGGCTTGGGTTCTTTTTCATGTTGACCTACATCTTTTTATTTTATTTTAATTTTTTACTTAAATTATTTATTGCTTAAAGTATTATATATGTCTCCTTTTCCCCCCGTTGACCTCTCCCCAGCCACTCACACCCCAGCATATGCCCTCATCCCCCCCATTGTTCATGTGCACGCATACAAGTCTTTTGGTTGACTCTCACCTCCCCCCCGCCACCCCCATCCTCTCTCCCTTCCCTCTGAGGTTTGATGGTCTGTTCGATGCTTCTATGTCCCCGGATCTATTTGTGTTTATCAGTTTATGTTGTTCATTATATTCCACAAATGAGTGAGATCATATGATATTTATCTCTCTCCGACTGGCTTATTTCGACCTATGTCTTTTTAAATAATTCTACCATAACATGACTTGTTTGTGTAATTTTAAAGAAAATATCAGGTGAGGGTGGTTCATTTAAAGAGTAGTAAAAGACTCATTAAAAATCACAGTAGTTCATTATAACTTTGCGACCCAGGTAACCCTGGACTCGAGAGCGAGGATGTCTCTGCCCTGAGGGCTTCCGGGGCCTCCACCTGCCTGCTCTGCCGGAAGCCTCGCAGAGCTCCCAGCACACAGCTCCTCGCAGAGCTCCCAGCACACAGCTCCTCACAGAGCTCCCAGCACAGCTCCTCACACAGCTCCCAGCACAGCTCCTCACACAGCTCCCAGCACAGCTCCTCCCAGAGCTCCCAGCACTGCTCCTCACAGAGCTCCCAGCACAGCTCCTCCCAGAGCTCCCAGCACAGCTCCTCACAGAGCTCCCAGCACAGCTCCTCACAGAGCTCCCAGCACAGCTCCTCACAGAGCTCCCAGCACTGCTCCTCCCAGAGCTCCCAGCACAGCTCCTCCCAGAGCTCCCAGCACTGCTCCTCACAGAGCTCCCAGCACACCTCTTCAAAGAGATCCCTGCACACAGCTCCTCACAGAGCTCCCAGCACACCTCTACAAAGAGATCCCTGCACACAGCTCCTCACAGAGCTCCCAGCACACCTCTTCAAAGAGATCCCTGCACACAGCTCCTCACAGAGCTCCAAGCACAACTCTTCAAAGAGATCCCTGCACACAGCTCCTCACAGACCTCCCAGTACACAACTCCACACAGAGCTCCTAGCACAGCTCCTCACTGATCTCCCAGCACACCTCTTCAAAGAGATCCCTGCACACAGCTCCTCACAGAGCTCCCAGCACACAGCTCCTCACAGAGCTCCCAGCACACAGCTCCACACATAGCTGCCAGCACAGCTCCACACAGAGCTCCCAGCACACAGCTCCACACAGAGCTCCCAGCATACAGCTCCTCACAGAGCTCCCAGCACACAGCTCCACACATAGCTGCCAGCACAGCTCCACACAGAGCTCCTAGCACAGCTCCTCACAGAGCTCCCAGCACACAGCTCCACACATAGCTGCCAGCACAGCTCCACACAGAGCTCCTAGCACACAGCTCCTCACTGAGCTCCCAGCACACCTCTTCAAAGAGATCCCTGCACACAGCTCCTCACAGAGCTCCCAGCACACAGCTCCTCACAGAGCTCCCAGCACACAGCTCCACACAGAGCTCCCAGCAGAAATCTTCAAAGAGCTCCCAGCACACAACTCCTCACAGAGCTCCCAGCACACCTCTTCAAACAGCTACCAGCACAGCTCCTCAAAGAGCTCCCAGCACACAATCCACACAGAGCTCACAGCACAGCTTCACAGAGCTCCCAGCACACACTTCCACACAGAGCTCCCAGCACACAGCTCCTCACAGAGCTCCCAGCACACAGCTCCACACAGAGCTCCCAGCACACAGCTCCTCACAGAGCTCCCAGCACACAGCTCCTCACACAGCTCCCAGCACAGCTTCACATAGAGCTCGCAGCACAGCTCGTCACAGAGCTTCCAGCACACCTGTTCAAAGAGCTCCCAGCACAGCTCCTCAGAGAGCTCCCAGCACACAGCTCCACACAGAGCTCCCAGCACACAGCTCCTCACACAGCTCCCAGCACACAGCTCCACACAGAGCTCCCAGCACACAGCTCCTCACACAGCTCCCAGCACACACTTCCACACAGAACTCCCAGCACACAGCTCCACACAGAGCTCCCAGCACACAGCTCCACACAGAGCTCCCAGCACACAGCTCCTCACACAGCTCCCAGCACACAGCTCCACACAGAATTCCCAGCACACAGCTCCTCACAGAGCTCCCAGCACACAGCTCCTCACACAGCTCCCAGCACACAGCTCCACACAGAACTCCCAGCACACAGCTCCTCACAGAGCTCCCAGCACACAGCTCCTCACAGAGCTCCCAGCACAGCTCCACACAGAGCTCCCAGCACACAGCTCCTCACAGAGCTCCCAGCACACAGCTCCTCACACAGCTCCCAGCACACAGCTCCTCACACAGCTCCCAGCACACAGCTCCTCACACAGCTCCCAGCACACAGCTCCACACAGAGGTCCCAGCACACAGCTCCACACAGAGCTCCCAGCACACAGCTCCACACAGAACTCCCAGCACAGCTCCTCACAGAGCTCCCAGCACACAGCTCCACACAGAACTCCCAGCACACAGCTCCTCACAGAGCTCCCAGCACACAGCTCCACACAGAACTCCCAGCACACAGCTCCACACAGAACTCCCAGCACAGCTCCTCACAGAGCTCCCAGCACACAGCTCCACACAGAACTCCCAGCACACAGCTCCTCACAGAGCTCCCAGCACACAGCTCCACACAGAGCTCCCAGCACACAGCTCCTCACAGAGCTCCCAGCACACAGCTCCACACAGAACTCCCAGCACACAGCTCCACACAGAACTCCCAGCACACAGCTCCACACAGAACTCCCAGCACACAGCTCCACACAGAACTCCCAGCACAGCTCCTCACAGAGCTCCCAGCACAGCTTCACAAAGAGCTCCCAGCACATAGCTCCACACAGAACTCCCAGCACACAGCTCCACACAGAGCTCCCAGCACACAGCTCCTCACACAGAGCTCCCAGCACACAGCTCCACACAGAACTCCCAGCACAGCTCCTCACAGAGCTCCCAGCACAGCTTCACACAGAGCTCCCAGCACAACTCCTCACAGAGCTCCCAGCAGAACTCCTCACAGAGCTCCCAGCACACAGCTCCACACAGAACTCCCAGCACACAGCTCCTCACACAGAGCTCCCAGCACACAGCTCCACACAGAACTCCCAGCACAGCTCCTCACAGAGCTCCCAGCACAGCTTCACACAGAGCTCCCAGCACAGCTCCTCACAGAATTCCCAGCACAACTCCTCACAGAGCTCCCAGCACAACTCCTCACAGAGCTCCCAGCACACAACTCCACACAGAACTCCCAGCACAGCTCCTCACAGAATTCCCAGCACAACTCCTCACAGAGCTCCCAGCACAGCTCCTCACAGAGCTCCCAGCACAGCTTCACAAAGAGCTCCCAGCACACAGCTCCACACAGAACTCCCAGCACAGCTCCTCACAGAATTCCCAGCACAACTCCTCACAGAGCTCCCAGCACAGCTCCTCACAGAGCTCCCAGCACAGCTTCACAAAGAGCTCCCAGCACACAGCTCCACAAAGAACTCCCAGCACAGCTCCTCACAGAGCTCCCAGCACAACTCCTCACAGAGCTCCCAGCACACAGCTCCACACAGAGCTCCCAGTACACGGCTCCTCACAGAGCTCCCAGCACACAGCTCCTCACAGAGCTCCCAGCATACAGCTCCTCACAGAGCTCCCAGTACACGGCTCCTCAAAGAGCTCCCAGCACACAGCTCCACACAGAGCTCCCAGCACACAGCTCCTCACAGAGCTCCCAGCACAGCTCCTCACAGAGCTCCCAGCACAGCTTCACACAGAGCTCCCAGCACAGCTCCTCACAGAGCTCCCAGCACAGCTTCACACAGAACTCCCAGCACAGCTTCACACAGAGCTCCCAGCACAGCTCCACACAGAGCTCCCAGCATACAGCTCCTCACAGAGCTCCCAGCACAGCTACACACAGAGCTCCCAGCATACAGCTCCACACAGAGCTCCCAGCATACAGCTCCTCACAGAGCTCCCAGCATACAGCTCCTCACAGAGCTCCCAGCACACAGCTCCACACAGAGCTCCCAGCATACAGCTCCACACAAAGCTCCCAGCATACAGCTCCACACAGAGCTCCCAGCACACAGCTCCACACAGAGCTCCCAGCATACAGCTCCTCACAGAGCTCCCAGCACACAGCTCCACACAGAGCTCCCAGCACACAGCTCCACACAGAGCTCCCAGCACACAGCTCCACACAGAGGTCCCAGCACACAGCTCCACACAGAGCTCCCAGCACACAGCTCTACACAGAGGTCCCAGCACACAGCTCCACACAGAGCTCCCAGCACACAGCTCCACACAGAGCTCCCAGCACACAGCTCCACACAGAGCTCCCAGCATACAGCTCCACACAGAGCTCCCAGCACACAGCTCCACACAGAGCTCCCAGCACACAGCTCCACACAGAGGTCCCAGCACACAGCTCCACACAGAGCTCCCAGCACACAGCTCCACACAGAGGTCCCAGCACAGCTCCTCACAGAGCTCCCAGCACACAGCTCCACACAGAGCTCCCAGCACACAGCTCCACACAGAGGTCCCAGCACACAGCTCCACACAGAGGTCCCAGCACTGTTCCTCACAGAGCTCCCAGCACACAGCTCCACACAGAGCTCCCAGCACACAGCTCCACACAGAGCTCCCAGCACACAGCTCCACACAGAGGTCCCAGCACACAGCTCCACACAGAGGTCCCAGCACTGTTCCTCACAGAGCTCCCAGCACACAGCTCCACACAGAGCTCCCAGCACACAGCTCCACACAGAGCTCCCAGCACACAGCTCCACACAGAGCTCCCAGCACACAGCTCCACACAGAGGTCCCAGCACACAGCTCCACACAGAGCTCCCAGCACACAGCTCCTCACAGAGGTCCCAGCACACAGCTCCACACAGAGCTCCCAGCACACAGCTCCACACAGAGGTCCCAGCACACAGCTCCACACAGAGCTCCCAGCACACAGCTCCACACAGAGGTCCCAGCACACAGCTCCACACAGAGCTCCCAGCACACAGCTCCACACAGAGCTCCCAGCACACAGCTCCACACAGAACTCCCAGCACAGCTCCTCACAGAGCTCCCAGCACAGCTTCACACAGAGGTCCCAGCACACAGCTCCACACAGAGCTCCCAGCACACAGCTCCACACAGAGGTCCCAGCACTGTTCCTCACAGAGCTCCCAGCACACAGCTCCACACATAGCTGCCAGCACAGCTCCACACAGAGCTCCTAGCACAGCTCCTCACAGAGCTCCCAGCACACAGCTCCACACATAGCTGCCAGCACAGCTCCACACAGAGCTCCTAGCACACAGCTCCTCACTGAGCTCCCAGCACACCTCTTCAAAGAGATCCCTGCACACAGCTCCTCACAGAGCTCCCAGCACACAGCTCCTCACAGAGCTCCCAGCACACAGCTCCTCACACAGCTCCCAGCACACAGCTCCTCACACAGCTCCCAGCACACAGCTCCTCACACAGCTCCCAGCACAGCTTCACATAGAGCTCGCAGCACAGCTCATCACAGAGCTTCCAGCACACCTGTTCAAAGAGCTCCCAGCACAGCTCCTCAGAGAGCTCCCAGCACACAGCTCCACACAGAGCTCCCAGCACACAGCTCCTCACACAGCTCCCAGCACACAGCTCCACACAGAGCTCCCAGCACACAGCTCCTCACAGAGCTCCCAGCACACAGCTCCTCACACAGCTCCCAGCACACAGCTCCACACAGAGCTCCCAGCACACAGCTCCACACAGAGCTCCCAGCACACAGCTCCACACAGAGCTCCCAGCACACAGCTCCACACAGAGCTCCCAGCACACAGCTCCACACAGAGCTCCCAGCACACAGCTCCTCACACAGCTCCCAGCACACAGCTCCACACATAGCTGCCAGCACAGCTCCACACAGAGCTCCTAGCACACAGCTCCTCACAGAGCTCCCAGCACACAGCTCCTCACAGAGCTCCCAGCACACAGCTCCACACAGAGCTCCCAGCACACAGCTCCACACAGAGCTCCCAGCACACAGCTCCACACAGAGGTCCCAGCATACAGCTCCACACAGAGGTCCCAGCACACAGCTCCTCACAGAGCTCCCAGCACACAGCTCCACACAGAGATCCCAGCAGAAATCTTCAAAGAGCTCCCAGCACACAACTCCTCACAGAGCTCCCAGCACACCTCTTCAAACAGCTACCAGCACAGCTCCACACAGAGCTCCCAGCAGAAATCTTCAAAGAGCTCCCAGCACACAATCCACACAGAGCTCACAGCACAGCTTCACAGAGCTCCCAGCACACACTTCCACACAGAGCTCCCAGCACACAGCTCCTCACAGAGCTCCCAGCACACAGCTCCTCACAGAGCTCCCAGCACACAGCTCCTCACAGAGCTCCCAGCACACAGCTCCTCACACAGCTCCCAGCACACAGCTCCTCACACAGCTCCCAGCACAGCTTCATATAGAGCTCGCAGCACAGCTCGTCACAGAGCTCCCAGCACACCTGTTCAAAGAGCTCCCAGCACAGCTCCTCAGAGAGCTCCCAGCACACAGCTCCACACAGAGCTCCCAGCACACAGCTCCTCACACAGCTCCCAGCACACAGCTCCACACAGAGCTCCCAGCACACAGCTCCTCACACAGCTCCCAGCACACAGCTCCACACAGAGCTCCCAGCACACAGCTCCACACAGAGCTCCCAGCACACAGCTCCACACAGAGCTCCCAGCACACAGCTCCACACAGAGCTCCCAGCACACAGCTCCACACAGAGCTCCCAGCACACAGCTCCACACAGAGCTCCCAGCACACAGCTCCTCACACAGCTCCCAGCACACAGCTCCACACATAGCTGCCAGCACAGCTCCACACAGAGCTCCTAGCACATCTCCTCACTGAGCTCCCAGCACACAGCTCCTCACACAGCTCCCAGCACACAGCTCCTCACAGAGCTCCCAGCACACAGCTCCTCACAGAACTCCCAGCACACAGCTCCACAGAGAGCTCCCAGCACAGCTCCACACAGAACTCCCAGCACACAGCTCCACACAGAGCTCCCAGCACAGCTCCACACAGAACTCCCAGCACACAGCTCCTCACAGAGCTCCCAGCACACAGCTCCTCACAGAGCTCCCAGCACACAGCTCCACACAGAGCTCCCAGCACACAGCTCCACACAGAGCTCCCAGCACACAGCTCCACACAGAGCTCCCAGCACACAGCTCCACACAGAGCTCCCAGCACACAGCTCCACACAGAGCTCCCAGCACACAGCTCCTCACAGAGCTCCCAGCACACAGCTCCTCACAGAACTCCCAGCACACAGCTCCTCACAGAGCTCCCAGCACACAGCTCCACACAGAGCTCCCAGCACACAGCTCCTCACAGAACTCCCAGCACACAGCTCCTCACAGAGCTCCCAGCACAGCTCCACACAGAACTCCCAGCACACAGCTCCTCACACAGCTCCCAGCACACAGCTCCTCACAGAGCTCCCAGCACACAGCTCCACACAGAGCTCCCAGCACACAGCTCCTCACACAGCTCCCAGCACACAGCTCCTCACAGAGCTCCCAGCACACAGCTCCACACAGAGCTCCCAGCACACAGCTCCTCACAGAGCTCCCAGCACACAGCTCCTCACACAGCTCCCAGCACACAGCTCCTCACAGAGCTCCCAGCACACAGCTCCACACAGAGCTCCCAGCACACAGCTCCTCACAGAGCTCCCAGCACACAGCTCCACACAGAGCTCCCAGCACACAGCTCCTCACAGAGCTCCCAGCACACAGCTCCTCACACAGCTCCCAGCACACAGCTCCTCACAGAGCTCCCAGCACACAGCTCCACACAGAGCTCCCAGCACACAGCTCCTCACAGAACTCCCAGCACACAGCTCCACACAGAACTCCCAGCACAGCTCCACACAGAGCTCCCAGCACACAGCTCCACACAGAACTCCCAGCACACAGCTCCACACAGAGCTCCCAGCACACAGCTCCTCACAGAGCTCCCAGCACACAGCTCCTCACAGAGCTCCCAGCACACAGCTCCTCAGAGAGCTCCCAGCATACAGCTCCACACAGAGCTCCCAGCACACAGCTCAACACAGAGCTCCCAGCATACAGCTCCACACAGAGCTCCCAGCACACAGCTCCACACAGAGCTCCCAGCATACAGCTCCACACAGAGGTCCCAGCACACAGCTCCTCACAGAGCTCCCAGCACACAGCTCCACACAGAGCTCCCAGCATACAGCTCCTCACAGAGCTCCCAGCACACAGCTCCTCACAGAGCTCCCAGCACACAGCTCCTCACAGAGCTCCCAGCACACAGCTCCACACAGAGCTCCCAGCACACAGCTCCACACAGAGCTCCCAGCATACAGCTCCACACAGAGCTCCCAGCATACAGCTCCACACAGAGCTCCCAGCATACAGCTCCACACAGAGCTCCCAGCATACAGCTCCTCACAGAGCTCCCAGCATACAGCTCCTCACAGAGCTCCCAGCACACAGCTCCACACAGAGCTCCCAGCATACAGCTCCACACAGAGCTCCCAGCATACAGCTCCACACAGAGCTCCCAGCATACAGCTCCACACAGAGCTCCCAGCATACAGCTCCACACAGAGCTCCCAGCATACAGCTCCACACAGAGCTCCCAGCATACAGCTCCTCACAGAGCTCCCAGCATACAGCTCCTCACAGAGCTCCCAGCATACAGCTCCACACAGAGCTCCCAGCATACAGCTCCACACAGAGCTCCCAGCATACAGCTCCACACAGAGCTCCCAGCATACAGCTCCACACAGAGCTCCCAGCATACAGCTCCACACAGAGCTCCCAGCATACAGCTCCACACAGAGCTCCCAGCATACAGCTCCACACAGAGCTCCCAGCATACAGCTCCTCACAGAGCTCCCAGCATACAGCTCCTCACAGAGCTCCCAGCACACAGCTCCACACAGAGCTCCCAGCACACAGCTCCACACAGAGCTCCCAGCATACAGCTCCACACAGAGGTCCCAGCACACAGCTCCTCACAGAGCTCCCAGCACACAGCTCCTCACAGAGCTCCCAGCATACAGCTCCTCACAGAGCTCCCAGCACACAGCTCCTCACAGAGCTCCCAGCACACAGCTCCTCACAGAGCTCCCAGCACACAGCTCCTCACAGAGCTCCCAGCACACAGCTCCTCACAGAGCTCCCAGCACACAGCTCCTCACAGAGCTCCCAGCACACAGCTCCACACAGAGCTCCCAGCATACAGCTCCACACAGAGCTCCCAGCACACAGCTCCACACAGAGGTCCCAGCACACAGCTCCACACAGAGCTCCCAGCACACAGCTTCACACAGAGCTCCCAGCACACAGCTCCTCACAGAGCTCCCAGCACACAGCTCCTCACGGAGCTCCCAGCACACAGCTCCTCACAGAGCTCCCAGCACACAGCTCCACACAGAGGTCCCAGCACACAGCTCCACACAGAGCTCCCAGCACACAGCTCCACACAGAGGTCCCAGCACACAGCTCCTCACAGAGCTCCCAGCACACAGCTCCTCACGGAGCTCCCAGCACACAGCTCCTCACGGAGCTCCCAGCACACAGCTCCACACAGAGGTCCCACCACACAGCTCCTCACAGAGCTCCCAGCATACAGCTCCTCACAGAGCTCCCAGCACACAGCTCCACACAGAGCTCCCAGCACACAGCTCCACACAGAGCTCCCAGCACACAGCTCCTCACAGAGCTCCCAGCATACAGCTCCTCACAGAGCTCCCAGCACACAGCTCCACACAGAGGTCCCAGCACACAGCTCCACACAGAGGTCCCAGCACACAGCTCCTCACAGAGCTCCCAGCATACAGCTCCTCACAGAGCTCCCAGCACACAGCTCCACACAGAGGTCCCAGCACACAGCTCCTCACAGAGCTCCCAGCACACAGCTCCACACAGAGCTCCCAGCACACAGCTCCACACAGAGGTCCCAGCACACAGCTCCTCACAGAGCTCCCAGCATACAGCTCCTCACAGAGCTCCCAGCACACAGCTCCTCACAGAGCTCCCAGCATACAGCTCCACACAGAGCTCCCAGCACACAGCTCCACACAGAGCTCCCAGCACACAGCTCCACACAGAGGTCCCAGCACACAGCTCCACACAGAGCTCCCAGCACACAGCTCCACACAGAGGTCCCAGCACACAGCTCCACACAGAGCTCCCAGCACACAGCTCCACACAGAGGTCCCAGCACAGCTCCTCACAGAGCTCCCAGCACACAGCTCCACACAGAGGTCCCAGCACACAGCTCCACACAGAACTCCCAGCACACAGCTCCACACAGAGCTCCCAGCACACAGCTCCACACAGAGGTCCCAGCACAGCTCCTCACAGAGCTCCCAGCACACAGCTCCACACAGAGGTCCCAGCACACAGCTCCACACAGAACTCCCAGCACACAGCTCCACACAGAGCTCCCAGCACACAGCTCCACACAGAGGTCCCAGCACACAGCTCCACACAGAACTCCCAGCACACAGCTCCACACAGAGCTCCCAGCACACAGCTCCTCACAGAGCTCCCAGCACTGTTCCTCACAGAGCTCCCAGCACACAGCTCCACACAGAGCTCCCAGCACACAGCTCCACACAGAGGTCCCAGCACACAGCTCCACACAGAGCTCCCAGCACACAGCTCCACACAGAGGTCCCAGCATACAGCTCCACACAGAGGTCCCAGCACACAGCTCCACACAGAGCTCCCAGCACACAGCTCCTCACAGAGCTCCCAGCACACAGCTCCACACAGAGGTCCCAGCACACAGCTCCACACAGAGCTCCCAGCATACAGCTCCACACAGAGGTCCCAGCACAGCTCCTCACAGAGCTCCCAGCACTGTTCCTCACAGAGCTCCCAGCACACAGCTCCACACAGAGCTCCCAGCACACAGCTCCACACAGAGCTCCCAGCACACAGCTCCACACAGAGGTCCCAGCACACAGCTCCACACAGAGCTCCCAGCACACAGCTCCACACAGAGGTCCCAGCACAGCTCCTCACAGAGCTCCCAGCACTGTTCCTCACAGAGCTCCCAGCACACAGCTCCACACAGAGCTCCCAGCACACAGCTCCACACAGAGGTCCCAGCACACAGCTCCACACAGAGCTCCCAGCACACAGCTCCACACAGAGGTCCCAGCATACAGCTCCACACAGAGGTCCCAGCACACAGCTCCACACAGAGCTCCCAGCACACAGCTCCTCACAGAGCTCCCAGCACACAGCTCCACACAGAGGTCCCAGCACACAGCTCCACACAGAGCTCCCAGCACACAGCTCCACACAGAGGTCCCAGCACACAGCTCCACACAGAGCTCCCAGCACACAGCTCCACACAGAGGTCCCAGCACACAGCTCCACACAGAGCTCCCAGCACACAGCTCCTCACAGAGGTCCCAGCATACAGCTCCACACAGAGGTCCCAGCACACAGCTCCACACAGAGCTCCCAGCACACAGCTCCTCACAGAGCTCCCAGCACACAGCTCCACACAGAGGTCCCAGCACACAGCTCCACACAGAGGTCCCAGCACACAGCTCCACACAGAGCTCCCAGCACACAGCTCCACACAGAGCTCCCAGCACACAGCTCCACACAGAGCTCCCAGCACACAGCTCCACACAGAGCTCCCAGCACACAGCTCCACACAGAGGTCCCAGCACACAGCTCCACACAGAGCTCCCAGCACACAGCTCCACACAGAGGTCCCAGCACACAGCTCCACACAGAGCTCCCAGCACACAGCTCCACACAGAGGTCCCAGCACACAGCTCCACACAGAGGTCCCAGCACACAGCTCCACACAGAGCTCCCAGCACACAGCTCCACACAGAGGTCCCAGCATACAGCTCCACACAGAGCTCCCAGCACTGTTCCTCACAGAGCTCCCAGCACACAGCTCCACACAGAGCTCCCAGCACACAGCTCCACACAGAGCTACCAGCACACAGTTCAACCCAAATCTCCCAGCACACAGCTCCTTACAGAGCTCCCAGCACACAGCCTCACATAGATCTACCAGCACAGCTCCTCACAGAGCTGCCAGCACAGGTCACTTGGTGATGGACAAACTCTGCTTGGAGGAAGGGTTTGCAGGGATGTCCTCTGAGTCAGGCTTCTTTTCCTCCCACTGGTCCCCCTCCCCTCGGCCTCAAAATCCCTCCTCATTTCTTTTACCAGTCCCTTTCCTTCTAAGGACCACAGTGGCTCCTCTTCCGAATCGTCTGATCACTTGCTGTTGGCGTCACTTTATGGCACGTGTTGTATGCTACTTACCTTTTCACGTATTTCGCCCAATTATATCACAACCCGTTTGAGGACAGACACTGCTATTCTATACCTTTCAGTAAGGACAGCATCCTTAAAAAGTGCGTTATTGATGGTTATGACATCTGACACATATTCTGGATCTACCAATAATAAAATGGACATGCCAGATGACCCTTTACTATTTTGTGTAGTTTTTTAATCCTTCAGATGCATTCTTAGAAGAGTCAATCACAAATTAAGAGTCGCTGAGCACAGCTGAAACCGGTTTGGCTCAGTGGATAGAGCGTCGGACTGCAGACTGAAAGGTCCCAGGTTTGATTTCCTTCAAGGGCATGTACCTTGGCTGCGGGCACGTCCCCAGTGGGGGGCGTGCAAGAGGCAGCTGGTCGATGTTTCTCTCTCATCGATGTTTCTGACTTTCTATCCCTCTCCCTTCTGCTCTGTAAAAAAAAATCAATAAAATATATTAAAAAAAAAAAAAGAGTCGGTGAGCACAAAGCCAGGCTGTTCATAAATGCTCTCCAGGGGCAACAAAGCAGACTAAAAAACTGGCTGGAAAAGTAGTTTCCAAAAGTTATCAAGTTTATTAATGGATACTCTGAAAAACAGAAACTCTGAATAAAATATGTTCCCACACAACTCACTTTTGTTTGAATACAGATAGAAGGTTCGGCACTGAAAGAGTCACTGTCTGGGATTGAAATGATTCTTTCTCTAGAATGAGAGATGATTTCTGGGAACTCTTCAGATAAACAACGCTGTTTTCCATTTATATTCAGCAGGCTGGCCACACTCGTCAGCCTGGGCCTGGTGGTGAGTGACAGAGGCCTGGATTACAGTGGCTTAAGTTAACCAGAGGTCCGTTTCCTCCTCAGATGGAAGAAGCCCGGAGGTGGTCAGCCGGGGGTGCAGTTCTCTGCTGTCTGAGAACAGGTCTGTCTACAATCTGCCACCTGTGCTTCCATTCCCTAGGCTACGGCAGCTGCCAGCGCTCCACCCATCATGTCTGCCTCCTGAGAAGCAGAAAGAAGGACGAGAGAGCTATGTTTCCTCTTCCTAAGGACTCTTTGACAAAGTTGCAAATACCATTTTTCTAACACTATTTGTCAGAACAAGTTGGAAAGTGTGATCTCCATTCTAAGCAGCAGCATGCACATCTAAACATCCAGGATACAGGAATGTGTAGCTTATTTTTGGCCCCACAAACCCCTTTGGCAGGCTAGTTAAACCGATGGACTTCTCAGAATAATGTTTTTAAGTGAGTAAAATATAATACATAAGATTATGAAAGATGCCAGGTGAAATATGGTTCTATTCACAAGCCCTTTGAGGCCTGCCAACCCCAAGTTAGGAGTCCCCTCCACAGTAAAAAGAAAGGAGGACATTGTCAGCCCCTGACACTTGACATAGGAAAAACCCTACAGAGGACTGTGCTCCTGAAGAGCGGCTGAGGGCCTGCTCCCAGCCGGCTGGGCTGTAGTCCGATGGCTACAGAAAGATCTGGCTTCTCCCCTCAGTCGTCTCTAAATTACTCACTAAAATGGAGAGGCAGAGAGGCAGGTTTTAGGTACAGTATTAGGGGAGTTCAGAATAAGGGGAGATCCTGTGGAGTGGGCTTGGAGAAAAGAAAAAAGTAAAGGGTTTATTCTGAAAGAAAAGAGAGGCAGTGTATGTGGGGGCAGGGTATTTGTTTTTTGTTTTGTTTTTTTAAATATATTTTTATTGATTTCAGAGAGAGGAAGGAAGAGACAGAAAGAGCTAGAAACATCAATGATGAGAGAGAACCATTGATTGGAATGCCTCCTAGTGGGGATCAAGCCTACAACCCAGACATGTGCCCTGACCAGGAATCAAACCATGACCTCCTGGTTCATAGGTTTACGCTCACCCGCTGAGTCACGCCTGCTGGGTGAGAGGAAACATCTTTGGAGGGAAGGGGCTGGGGAGCAGGAGGGGAGGCCCTAGAGTGGGGGACGGGTGCCAGGGAGGCCTACAGGAAATGACTTAGGAGAAGTGGTTGGCAAAGGAAGGGCCACTTACATTTGAGCAGATGAGAAGGAGAGAATCACCGAATTCTTTGAGATAAAGGGGTGAAAGTCACACAGTGTCCGGTGAACATCAGTTGGTCAGTCTTAAGACGGTCTGGCAGGACAGCATTCAGGTTCTGAGAGTGGTGGCTGAGCTTCTATGGAATTAAATGGGATGATAGCGCAAGGGACGGAAGTTCCTTCACAAAGAACTCACTGAGCTCCTTGAAGGCCTCGCCTCTTATGTTCTGCATGGCAAGAAGAGCTTGCTGTCTCAAACAATAGAAATGCCCTGGCCGTGTGGCGCAATTGTTCGAATTGTCCCGGGCACCAAAAGGTTGCCAGTTTGATTCTTGGCCAGGACACTTGCTGGAGTTGGAAGAGGGGGTGGTTTGATCTCCTGTAGAGCGTATACAGAAGACTGCCAATCTCTCTCTCCCTCTCCCCCCCCGCCTCTCTCAATGAATTAAAAATAAATAAAAATGATAGGAACTCGGGGTAAGCCATCTCAGCTTGTAAATTTGCTCTGTGACTTTGGAAAGCTCTCTAAGCAAGTGAGAGCAGGAGCTGGGCACACCACGAAGACCGTGCGCTGGGCGGACAGACAACCCTGAGGTCCTCAGACCTGCAGTGGCTGAGCGCACACAGGACGCACTGGGGGTGGTGGAGGAAGGTGGCAGTCCCTTGCCCTTGATCTTCAGGCGTTTACCACAGGAACTGAGCAGCAGTTGGGGCTGGTGCTCTGGGGAGCGCCATCACAAGGGCTCCTTATCGCTTTGGAGAGCCACCGCCTTCCTGGGCCCTAGCTGCCTGTGGCTGACTGCAGCTCCCAGGTGAAGTTTGACCCAACCGCACACCCGCCCTGGAGACCACAGGAGGGACCGGCTTTTCCAGGGCGGCAGTGAGGCCGTCTTCTGTCTCACCGTCTAGCATGGTGTGTTTGGCCACGCGTTCCAGTTCAGGGCCCAGAGCTCCAAGTGAGGGCCCCAGGGGGGAGTTAATGTGGACACGTTCCCTGTCCCTCACTACCCTCTGCCGTCTGACCTGCAGCCCACGGGGCCACCTCTCCTCTGTCTCCCCAGCTCTCAGCCTTGGTGCCCTAAGCTTGGGCCCTCCCTCTCACTACGGCACGACTCAGCTGGCCACTATGCCAGTGGCCTCTGGTGCCTCGGAGAGACCAGAGCCCTTGCTGTCTAATGTATTAGGCACCGAATCAGGGGGCCCTCCAACTCTTGACCAGCTTCTTAGAGGTGAAGGGAGTGTTTAGGGGTTGTGGATCTTTGATGGAGGGCTCTCTGGTCATGTCAGGTAGAAGCCAGAAGCCCCTCTGCTCTTCAATCCTGAGTGGGTGGACTGTAACAGGAAACAGATGGGGTGACGGGGGTTGAAGACAGCAGAGGCAAGTGTGATCCTTGCTCTGCCTCTCACTAATACAGACGCTCCCCACCAGCCATTTCCTCGTCTACAAAGGAGCCAACACCTGAGCCGGCTGTGGTGCTGAGCGGCTACACCGAGACCAGTGCCCCTGCTGCTTCTCGGGCAGGAGAACCCGGGTCTGCACAAGTGCCCCAGCTCTGGCTGAGCTGTCCTATGGCCCTGAAGGACCACCCCACTGAGCAGGGCACACCCACTGGGCAGGACACACCCACTGGGCAGGACACACCCACTGAGCAGGCAAGGGCCGAGGAGAGACACAGGAAGGACTTCCAGGGCTGAGGGTCTGTCACCAATAAGACAGGAAAATTGTGGGTGAGCAGAAGCCAAGAGGCAGAGAAGGTGGGTGAAGAGAGACGGAGCAGGCAGGGGCAAGAGCAGCAGCTGCAGGCACTGCAGAGACCTGGGTAAACTGAGTCATGCCTGGGGCAGAATCACTGGACCCAGCACATGCACACCCAAACAGCATCCCTGTTTTCCTTGAGGTCGTCTTGACACCCACTGAGTCCCTGCGTTTCTTTTCTTCTAGTCACTAGTGTCTCTACATAAAACAGCCCTCCCTGGCTGGTGAGCAGACTGGGCTCCATCCCTTGCAATCTGAAAAGGTGAAACAAAGTCCTCCCATGCAGGACTGTGACCATAATCAATCAAAACCACATACGGAAGATGGTCTGAGCGCGGGCGCAGCAGGGCGTAGGGGAGCTTCACTGCGAGGGAGCAGACGTGCAGCAGCACCCACGGCATCTCCCCAGCGGCCACGGCAGCACAGGTTGTGTGCTTACAGTGGTCTGGGCTTTGCAGACCCAAACCCATTCTCCTGTTCTGTCCCCCTAGAGGCCCCACAGCTACCGGGACAGGGTTTTAGAGACAAACAGCACTGATGCTGGCGCTGGCACACCGCTGCTCGTTCCGTCGGAGAGGCATTCTGAGAACCCTGGTGCGGCTGCTCCAAGTTGGAGCTCAACCATTTTGATGCTGCATGAGGCTCTCTGGCTCGTCCCCGGCCTCCGCCTCACCAGGAAGGAGGGTGAGAAGGGACGTGCGTGGCCTGGTCCCAGGGGGACAGGACGGTGCAGGCAGTCTGACCAGCGATGCCATCGGTGGCCTGATTGTCTCGACGCTGGGCTTTTTGCTGCATTTCCTGACTTCTAGGCCGTCGCCTGAAAAAGGCAGCAGTGGGGCTTGGTGGCTCAGCTCCACTTCTCGGAGCAGGGAGCGAGGTCAGAGAGGCCTCCCAGAGAGGGCAGGCCGTGAGGGGTCAGGGCTGAGCTGGGATTCACACCCAGGCCGCTGGCTTCCTCCCCACCATGCCCAGGCATTGCTGCTGAGAAAAGTGAAACCAGACGTTACAGCAGACAGGGCAGAGGTGAGTTCCAGCCACGACCTGGCGTTCACGCCACACAGACTCCCTCTGAACCCGCTGGTGGGAAGTGGGAAAATGCCAAATTGGTTTGGGAAGGGGTGGAGAGAGGAAGCGGAGAAGCGGGGGCAAGTTGAAATGCTCTCTGCTGCGTCATTCGGAGAAAGGAAAGGGGCGCTCTTGTTTTCCTTAACAAAAGCAGCGCGGGAAGAAAATAGCTCGCTCGGACACTGCACACTTAGGCAAGTAGGTAGAAACCCCAATTTCAGTTCTTGAGAAGAAATTTTTTGCAAAACAAGAAAGAGGAGAAATCAAAAGCTTTTTCTTAAAAGAAACCTTAACTGGCTTCCGGTGAGTGAGGGCGTGTCTGTGGGACTTGGTTAGACAAGAAATCCTCCCAGTGTGTTAACATACGCTGCCAGGTCTCAGGGCTGAGGGCTGGTTTGCTGAAGCTCTGTGGACCCTGCAGCCTGGGTCAGGGCTTACACACAGGAGGGGCATAGTAAGTGCTCAGTGCTCAGAACAAAAACGCCACCTGACTACCGACGAGGCCAGCCAGCTTGCAGGGGTGTGAGGTCACAAATAGCCCCAATGTCTGCTGGCCCCATAGTCCCCGCCAATGTCATCAGCTCAAGGTCTTGGCTCAGGACAATCTTACAGCGAGGCCTTGGAGGTGGTCAGTGAGGAAAGACATGGATATGGGGTGGGGGCCATGGAAGGTTCTGGTGACTCTGTCCTCAAGTGGCCCCATCCTCTTCTAGGTGAGACTTGCAAGCTAGGGGCCGGGCTCAGTGGTGAGATGTCACAGGTGAGGAGCAGACCCACTCTTCCTAAAATTATATATCATCTGGCTCATCTTTCAGAATGAGTTTCACTGCCTCCTTCTCCAGGAAGCCTTCCCTGATACTCTGCCTCTCTCCGTTGTTTTTCCCATTCTGGATTAAATCCTCCCTCCCGTGTGTCTGGCTCTCCCTGTGGGACAGAGCCTCTCCCCACCCTGGATTCTGACACATATTTCCACACTGTCAGGTCCTTGGGGATAAGAGGGAGGTTTTCTTTTCTTTCTTTTTTAAAATTGATTTTTTTACAGAGAGGAAGGGAGAGGAATAGAGAGTCTGAAACAAGATCAATCAGCTGCCTCCTGCACACTCCCCACTGGGGATGTGCCCGCAACTAAGGTATATGCCCTTGACCGGAATTGAACCTTGGGGCCTTTCAGTCCGCAGGCCAGTGCTCTATCCACTGAGCCTAACAGGTTAGGGTGAGAAAGATTTTTTTTTAACTTTCTGTCCCTAGTACTTAGCCAAGAGCCTGGCATAGCACAGGCACTCAGTACATATTGTTAGGTGAATAAAAGCGAAAAAGGAAGAGGGGAGAGAGGGTGGGAGGAGAGCACGCTCTGGGAGCTATGACGTCTCCTGTTTGAAATCTGTCTCACAGCGACTTGCCCGGTGCCTGTCCACAGACGGACTGACGTTTGGATTCTGTTTTCTGTCAGTGGCTGAGCTCCTCCGCGCCCAGCTGTGTCTTTGGCACCCAAGACAGGAGGAAGCGGGGAGGTCTGGGGCTTTGGGAGCACAGTGCCTGGGGAGTATGTGTTCAAGCACAGTTCTGAACTGCACACAGGCCCTTGAACCGTAGGCAAAAGGCACGCACAGCCCCATCTGCCTACCTGGATCTTAGTTACTCAGCAATTTCAATGGTCAGACCACGGCCACCG
Organism: Antrozous pallidus; assembly: GCA_027563665.1. Classification (NCBI taxonomy): domain Eukaryota; kingdom Metazoa; phylum Chordata; class Mammalia; order Chiroptera; family Vespertilionidae; genus Antrozous; species Antrozous pallidus. Next base: position 16,015,514 of record CM050529.1, on the reverse strand, counting down.
CCAGCGAGCAGCTGGCGATGAGGGGCAGGGAGCAGCTGGCGATGAGGGGCAGCGAGCAGCTGGCGATGAGGGGCAGCGAGCAGCTGGCGATGAGGGGCAGCGAGCAGCTGGCGATGAGGGGCAGGGAGCAGCTGGCGATGAGGGGCAGGGAGCAGCTGGCGATGAGGGGCAGGGAGCAGCTGGCGATGAGGGGCAGGGAGCAGCTAGCGATGAGGGGCAGCGAGCAGCTGGCGATGAGGGGCAGGGAGCAGCTGGCGATGAGGGGCAGGGAGCAGCTGGCGATGAGGGGCAGGGAGCAGCTGGCGATGAGGGGCAGGGAGCAGCTAGCGATGAGGGGCAGGGAGCAGCTGGCGATGAGGGGCAGGGAGCAGCTGGCGATGAGGGGGCAGCGAGCAGCTGGCGATGAGGGGCAGGGAGCAGCTGGCGATGAGGGGCAGGGAGCAGCTGGCGATGAGGGGCAGGGAGCAGCTGGCGATGAGGGGCAGGGAGCAGCTAGCGATGAGGGGCAGGGAGCAGCTGGCGATGAGGGGCAGGGAGCAGCTAGCGATGAGGGGCAGGGAGCAGCTGGCGATGAGGGGCAGGGAGCAGCTGGCGATGAGGGGCAGCGAGCAGCTGGCGATGAGGGGCAGGGAGCAGCTGGCGATGAGGGGCAGGGAGCAGCTAGCGATGAGGGGCAGGGAGCAGCTAGCGATGAGGGGCAGGGAGCAGCTAGCGATGAGGGGCAGGGAGCAGCTAGCGATGAGGGGCAGGGAGCAGCTGGCGATGAGGGGCAGGGAGCAGCTGGCGATGAGGGGCAGGGAGCAGCTGGCGATGAGGGGCAGGGAGCAGCTGGCGATGAGGGGCAGGGAGCAGCTGGCGATGAGGGGCAGGGAGCAGCTGGCGATGAGGGGCAGGGAGCAGCTGGCGATGAGGGGCAGGGAGCAGCTGGCGATGAGGGGCAGGGAGCAGCTGGCGATGAGGGGCAGGGAGCAGCTGGCGATGAGGGGCAGGGAGCAGCTGGCGATGAGGGGCAGCGAGCAGCTGGCGATGAGGGGCAGGGAGCTGGCTCCTGCTCAGCTGTGGCCGCGGGCCCCAGGGGAGGTGCTCATAGCGATTTGTCGAATGGTTCAACAAGTGAGGAAAGGACCTGGGGCCCAATGTCACCCATTCCCTGCAGCAGATTTCCTGAACTTGACTGTAGGAGAGGCCCCTGGATTCTCACTCCGGTCATATTGACACTTAGCTCCCAAGCAGCTCTATCGGGCTAGTTGTCTTGTTCTGTATCCACTGCAGAGAACAAAATTGGGGTTTCGATAGGGACCCCGTGACTTTAGGATGAACAATCTCAGCTGGAAGCCTTTCTGTGCTGGCTCCTCCACACGTGCTCCCAGCCCCCAGGTCACAGGGAATGTCTGCACCAACAGGGACAGAAGGTCAACTGTTTTCGACCAGCTGAGGACGCAGAGGGGCTCCGGGTGGAAACCTCTGTCTCACAGGATCTCCTGCCACAGCATGGCCCCCTGTCTGCCTCTGCCCTCCCCAGCAAGCCCCCCCCCCCCGCACCTCCCGGCCCTCTGCCCCGAGGCACCCAGATGGCACCGCTGCCCTGTCCAGCCTCCTCTGGCTGTGGACGGCGGCCTGAGAGGCGGAAAGTAAACTGTTTCTGATGACAGATGTTCTGGAGTGGAAACTAAAAGCTAGAAAAGAATAATGATGCTGGTCACTCCAACTTTTTCTTTTCTTTTGGAAAATGTCACACATAAACCCGGGAGGGCTTGACAGGGGACCTCAAGGTGCGCTTCCCATCCTGGTGCTGGGTTAGGGGACCACAGACCCACCAGGGCTTGACAGGGGACCTCAGGTTGTGCCCCACCTGGCAGGGCTTGACAGGGGACCTCAAGTCACACCCCCACGTGCAGGTTGAGCCCGGGACGTTGTGTCTGGGCACAGGGGCCCTAGAAGGGGATCCCCTGCTGGGAGCCTTGGGACGCAGCCCTCCATGACTTTTCACTCCGAGGCTCCCACACTGAGCATGCTTTGGCAGGGGCCAGGCACTTCCTTCTGATTCCCTGGGCGACACTGTCCTCTCGGCAGACCCCAGGCCTCTGGGTCCCAGTCCAGAGTGCACCAGGGAGAGGTGACCCTGGCCTCCCAGGCCAGAGCTCCCCCACAGCTCCTGGTCAACCTTCACGTGGCAGCCCCGGCCTGCTGGCTCAGTGGGTGGAGCATCAGCTCACGCACTGAGGGTCCACGGACTGAGGGTCCTGGGTTCTATTCAGTGAAGGGCATATCGTCAGTTGCAGGTTCCCAGGCTGGTTGGGTGCGTGCAGGAGCCACCCTCTCCCTCTCCCTTCCACTCTTTCCAAAAATCAGTGCAAAAATATTGAGTGAGGATTAACAGCAACAAAAAACCACTGGGTCCCATGCACTGCGGTCAGGGCAGGCCACAGGTCTGAATTTTGAACAGGCGGGTCCATTTGGCAGGGTTGGGGGCGTGGGGGGGGTCGTGACAAGCGTGGTTGGTGCCTCCGAAGAGACTGCTGCAGCCTGCCTCTGGGTGTTCGGGGAGGGGGGATGGGGAGGACCATGGCCCAGCATGCACATTCCGATCCGAAAGGCTGTTCCGAGGCGGCCCCAGGCCCCCTGAGTGTTGAGGCGAGCATCCGGACGGCGTCCGTTATGGGGCGATCACGGAGGCTGTGCGGGTGGTGCCTTTCTGGGAGGCCAGACCTTAGGAGGCAACGGGTCCGAGTGGGTGGGCGGAGGTGGCAGGAGCAGGAGTACCCTGTGGTTGTTGCTGTCACTTGGAGCATCTCCAGTGCGGCCTGCTCCTGTGGGAGCCCCCTCTGGAGGCTGGTGGTAGGCATGGCGTGGCGGGGCCTGGGTCCAGGGGGGCTCCCGGGTGGCTGACTTGGACACCACGGTCTCTCCAAGAGCGCCATGGGAAGAAGCGGGAAATGATTCCTGATCCCTGATTCGCTGTGGCAAGGTGAGTGTCCCATGAGCCTCCCCCGCCCCGCTCGGCACAGTCTCTGGTCAGTTGTTATTTGCTGGCTCCGTCCTGAAGTGCCCTTGGCCCAAGTGGCTCTGGGGGTCACGGGGCTGGGCTAACAAAGGAATGGAACTGGCAGCTCCCCTGCCTCCTGCCCAGTCTCCCCCGAAGAGGCTGATCTGCACCCACTGCAGATGGAGAGGCATTCCAGCAGCTTTCGCAGTCCCCGGGGAAACTGCCTAGTTAGGGGCCGGGGGCCGGCTGGGGGACGCCTCCCAGCACCCACATGCGAGCAGCTTGCTGAGCAGGCCATGACCTGGAGCCGCCTTGCTTGCGATTCAGGTGCCTTCGGAACAGGACCACGCAGAGTGGAGGCTGGAGGAGAAACACAGGATGGGTTGAGGTCAGCTTGGAGGGCCGTCTTGCCCAGGGCAGGACCGAGAATATGGCTCTCTTCACCTTGGAAAAAGACCACTGAGCCACACAGGTCACAGACAGAATGTCCACAGCCTGAGGCAGAAATGGGCACAGGCCTCCCTCCCTCCCTCCCCCCAGCATCTCCGAGACCCAGGTGCCCAGGCTGCACCGCCAGGGTCCCTTCAGCCAGGCCAGGCCCCACAGAGGGGCCTCCCAGCCTCCTCTGCTTCTCTTGGGATCCACTCACCACCAGGAGAAACTGCCCCTCCTGTTACTGGAGGTAAATGTGCGGCACACCCTCGAATGGAGTCCATTTATCCTCATTTCTGCTCCCCTCCTGTTGGGCGCTCTGTTTCTGTTTTCTAATTTACCCTTCATACCCCCGGGGTGCAGATACCATCCTCACAGGGCATCTCTTCTGAAAGACCGGGCCCCTCCTGCCCCTACCCTCGCCCCCGCCCCCAGAAAACAAATGTAAGCATGTGTTGGACACCTGCCAAGTGCTTTCCAAAATGCACCCCCTTTGCCATGTCACACGGGGTCTGCCGGCTCCGGCGCCGCTCTCCGGGGGGCACTGGCCCGTTAGCTGTCAGCAGTGGCCTCCCTCAGGGACCTCTCAGGTCACATGTCGGGTGACTGGTGAGGCCGGTATTTCCCACTTTTGTTTATTGGTTGCACTCTCTCTTTTCTAAATCGTCTTTCCATCCTCCGAGCACATGTCTGCTGGAAGCTCGACGTGCCTTTCTCATCAATCTATCTGCTATTAATGTGTCGTGGTATTTGCTGTGCGTGTCTGACAATTTGCAAAGCTATTGTTTGTCTTACAAGTTCACCTGAATGTCTACTGGGCCTTTCAAATTTAACATGTCCAGATGGAACCCTAACTTCTCCTCCCTAAACCTGCTCTGTTTCTGGTCTTCCCCGTCTGAGTAAATAGCCCTACCAGCCACCCTATCCCCAGCCCTGAGTCCTTCTGGATTCTCACCTGCCAGCCAGGCTCCCTCCCCCAACCCTCCCCGCCCGCACAGTCTATGCCTCTGCCCTAGTCACTGGTCACCACGGCCCTATGCTCTCTTCCTTATGGCGTTTTCACAATTGGACATCCCCTTGTTTATTCATTCATTTGCTTCTTCATGCTGTGTGCCCAGTCTACTAGCAGATTCCTGAGTCTATAGTATAAGCTCCAAAGGTTTAGAGCCTTGCCTGCCAGATGCATCAGTGTATGCCCAGTGCTTAAAGCAACGCCCATCCCTTAGTGGGAATGCACTGAACACATGCTGAGTGAGTGACCTTTGCCCTTTCACCCTGTTCACATGGCACAAAGGAGAGCCCAGGGCAGAGGATGAGCGCAGTGGCGGTGGGAGGGCCGTTCCGGGGACAAGGCTGAGAGCTCTGACCCTTCCAGAATGACTGGGGCAAGTGGCTTAGCATCTTTGAAAATGAGACTCGTAGTGCCCAGAGGATTGGATGGTGCATGAGATGCTGTGGACTGAGTGCTTAAAAACAGATCAGCAAGAGTGAGCACCATACATGCCAGCCGGCCAGGGCTTCTCTCTCACTTTTCCCTGTGGTTCCTGGGCTTAGAACTCACTCCCTTCTTTTCCTAAAACCTTAGTGCACACACAGGGCATTTTATGTTCATTTTTGTGGTGTGCTTAAAAAACGGTTAACCTTTGGAGGAACCAAGATGGCGGCATAGGTAAACACCTATTTTGCCGCCCCACACAACAATTCCAAAACTACAACTTAACAACAAAACAAACATCATCCAGAATCACTGGAAAGCTGGCTGAGTGAAAATTCCACAGATAAAAGTAAAGATAGGACACTGTGACTCAGAGAAGCGGCAGAGCACAGCCTTGAAGATACGCGCGGAGACAGGTTTGGAGTCGTGTGCACATGAGTGGTGAAGGGAGGGAAGCAGCAAACCCGGCTGGTTTTCTCCATCAGGGAGGCGTCCCACTGCACTGATTCCCCAGTTCCAGGTGAGGTCCGAGGTCTGGGGAAGGCACGCTAAAATCCGGGCACGGCAGAGGTCTGCGAGTTTGAGGAGAGTGCACGTAAACTTGGAACAGCAGTTTGCACGGAAACTTGGGGACAGAACTGTGCGACCACGTAGAAAGGACTCATGACTTGCTCCCTTGTTCGGGAGACCACCGGACTGCTTTGTTTTACAGCCCTGGGCAAGACTTTGGGTGTGCAGACTCATTTGGGGAGAGGCGGAGTTGTCTGGCAGAGGGTGGAGACCGCCGGTGGCTTTCTCTCGGAGGTGCGTGCAGCCATTACCACCTGGCACAGAAACCCAGGTGTCGCATAGGGCAGACTGATGCTGCCTGCTCAGCCCGGAGACTCCACCCATCCAACCTGAACACAGCTGACCCTCACAGTCAATTGGCCTGCAGGTCAAACCCTCCTAGTCTAACAATAATAATCTAGGCTTAACTTCAACAGGATTGTGAAACCCATAAAGGATTGCAGTAAGAGTATCCACCTAAGGTAACTGGGGAGGCTGAGCCACTGTCCCTTAGAGGACATCTACCACACAAAGGTTATCGACCAACTCAGGAAAGCAGCCACAATGCAGAGAAATGGAAAGAAATCAGGTGTGAAAGAAATGGAGGAAAAAGATGACTAGACATAGAGTTCAAAACCACAGTAATAAGGTTTTTCAAGAGGCTCCTAGAAAAGGCCGATGAACTTAATGAGAACTACAAGGAAATGAACAAGACCTATGAGGAAATGAATGAGACCTACAAGGATATGAATGAGACCCTCAAGGATATGAAAAAGGACCAACTAAAAATTAAACATACACTGACTGAAATAAAAAATATTACACAAAGTCCTAAAAGCAGCCCAGAGGACCGCAAGAACCAAATCAAAGATTTGAAATACAAAGAAGCAAAATCCACTCAGCTGGAAAAGCAAGAAGCCAAAAGAATCCAAATAATTGAAGATAGTGTAAGGGGCCTCTGGGACAACCTCAAGCATACCAACATCCAAATTATAGGGGTGCCAGAAAAAGAGAGAGAGCAAGATAATGAAAACCTACTTGAAGAAATAGTGACTGAAATAGTGACTGAAAACTTCCCCCACCTGGTGAAAGAAATTGACTTAAAAGCTGAGGAAGTGCACAGAACCCCAAAATATAGGAATCTAAAGAGGACCACACCAAGACATATCATAATTAAAATGCCAAGAGCAAAAGACAAAGAGAGAATATTAAAAGCAGCAAGAGAAAAACAATTAGTTACCTATAAGGGAGCACCCATACAATTGTCAGCGGATTTCTCAACAGAAATGATGCAGGCCAGATGGGAGTGGCAAGAAATATTCAAAGTGATGAGTGGCAAGAATCTACAACCAAGATTACTCTATCCAACAAAGCTATCATGCAGAATTGAAGGTCAGATAAAGTGCTTCGCAGATAAGAAAAAGCTAAAGGAGTTCATCACCGCCAAACCAATATTATATGAAATGCTGAAAGACATTCTTTAAGAAGAGAAAGAAGAAAAAGGTAAAAATATAAATTATGAACAACAAATACACCTCTATCAACAAATGAATCTAAAAATCAAGTGAATTAATAATCTGATGAACAGGATAAACTGGTGAATATAACAGAATCATGGACATAGAGAGGGAATGGACTGACAATTCTTGGGGAGAAAAAGGGTGTGGGAAGTGAAGCAAGAGACTGGACAAAAATCATCCAACAATGGGAGAGGACAGTGCGGGGGGGGGAGGTGAGGGCAGATGGTGGGATGGGTACCCGGGTGGTGGGGAGCTATAGGGGCAAAAAAGGGGGAACAGTGTAATTAATAAACTGAACAATAAAGATTTTTAAAAAAGGTTAACCTTTAAATGCTTGGAAACTTATCCAAGTGTATTAAATAGAATGAACTTACAGTATCGGTATCATTTGTTGACTAACCTGTCTCATTTGTTACACGTTCTTTATTACACACTCAATTGTTATATATGGAGTGGGCAAAAGTAGATCTACAGTTATAAGCATGCAAGACACAGAGTTTTTATTCTTGAATTATTATTTATTAATTATATTTGTTTGTATTGCAACTGTAAACCTACTTTTGCCCACCCCTGTGTAATAGGGCGTGTTTTCTGGCTGTCAAGTCTGTCCCCTGTCGCGTCTTGGGCTGGGACGGCCTGGGACACACTGGGTCACTGAGTGGACTCCCCGCCTTGCTCGAGTCCTGGAAGATTCCCATGTTCGCTGCTCACAGACTCAGCAACGTGACACCCGCAGAAGGCGTGTGTGTGCTGGTTTCAGCCCCTCACAAGAGCACTTGTCCTTCTTGCCCTGGGGCTCCCCGGGCACCAGCATATCCTGGTATCCCTGTCCCCTTCACGGAGCCAATTCAAACAGGCTCCATACCTGCGGCTCGCCCAAAGGTAACGTCTCCTTTTATGTGGCCCGCGGAGCACTCCGGCCAATGAGCCTGCAGTGCTACCTGCCAGAGAGTAAAATGCTGTCCCCAGCACGTCATCAGAGAGCTTTCTGCCTCCAGGGTCAGTAACGACAGGAGAGTCCGCAGGACATTGGTAAAGGGGGCCTCACATACCCACCCTGCTACCGCCTTGATGTTAATAGCACCCGGACACTCAGCTGCAGACTCAGACACACCCAGATGGCAGGCTGTCCCTGACCCACTCGTTTCTGCCAGACCACCCGCCGGCTCGGCTCCGGGCGGAGCCGTCCGTGTGCCGAGAAGTCACCGTCCGTTCCCACTCAGGGCACATGCCAGCGTTTCAGGCTTGACCCCAGTAGGGATTATGCAAGAGGCAGCCAATCAATGTTTCTCCCTCTAAAATCAATAAAAACACACTTTAAAAAAAAGCAAACTACCAGTTCAAGAAATAACATAAGTGGAAGTACTGGCAAAAAAAAACCCATTAAATATATTATTATTGCTGTTGTTGCCTTTTTTTGTTCCAAAAAGAATGTGGAACAGCACACAAATTAGATATAATAAAATATCATTTTAATGTGTCTGAGAAAATAATCACGTTCTGAGGTTGTCACACTAAGAATATCATTTTTCAGCCATGAAGGTGCTAGGAATAGAGTGTATCTGTACTTGCCTTTGGCCGTGGATTATCCCTCCCCTTTGTTTAAAAGTCTGTGATGGTAGCTGGGTTTTGCTGAACAGTTGGTTCTTGTTTTCTGGGGTGTTTGTTTACCATGTGATCTTTTCTCTCCTTTTTCTTTTTAAAAATATTTTTTTACTGATTTCAAAGAGAAAGGGAAAGAGATAGGAGCATCAGTGATGAGGGAGAATCATTGATTGGCTGCCTCCTGCACGCCCCCTTCTGGGGATTAAGGCCAAAACCAGGCATGTGCCCTTGACCAGAACTGAACCTGGGACCCCTCAATCCCAGGCCGATGCCAGTTCGGGCTTGACCCTCTCTCTGAGTCATTGACTATATAAGAGAAAGTCTCTAAGGCAAGCGTTCTGGACGCTCATTGGATTGGTTTGCTGTCCGAGAGAAGACGAGGTGTCACGGAAGAGGGAAAGAAAGGCTGGGAAGACAGAGGAGTGTTTGTCCCGCTCCCCCAGGCAGAGGAAGAGTGACTCAGCCAGAGGTGCCATCCAGGCAGGAAAGCCGTCCGGCCTGGCGCATTTCCCATCGCCTGCACCTGCGGGATCTCCTGGCTGGCACGGACTCAGGTCACCTGGTGTCCCCAGCGCAGGACGCCCTGGGGCCTTTTTCCTACTCAGTCAGGTGCCAGCAGGTGTGGCCGGTCCGTCACAGGTGGCGCTCCTCAGAGCAGGCGCTCTGCCTTTCTGAACGTGGGCACACTAAGATCTCGCATCAGCGGAGGGTCAGTCCTTGCGGTTCACTAGAAAAGACCCAAACCAAAGTTGCAAGCGAAAACTCTGACTTGCTGACGCCTCTCGAGCTGCTCCCGCATTACGGCCGCCCGGGCCCTGGCTCCCTTGTCTTTGCCACTCGCCCGCGGCCTCGGTCGCAGGCAGACTCCTGGCAGCCACATCCTTGTCCTGGGCTTTCTGGGAGGTGACACTATGGAAACCCACCTCCATGCACCCACAGGGGACACAGGGACCCCAGAGATGTACTGGACTACGTAAAACTGAATAATGAAGATAGAGAGGGAGGTATCCTTCTGGCCCCATCCAGGACATTTCCTTTGTCCCCTGTCCTTCTTCTCAGGGGCTCACCAATTTGGGGGGACTTCAGGAGAAGGCGTTTTGCTAACGCTGCTCACATCCAATTCAAAACAACGTCTGCTGACAGCTCACCGCCCGCGCATACCAGGAAACGCTGCTCCCCTAGCTCCGCCACCTGGTTATTCAAACACTCGAGCCACGATTTACATACATCCCAGCAGGAGTCCTCCCCAAGTCAAATCATTGCTGCTGCTTTTTCCATGACCTGGAGATTTGGTTGAAGATGATCGGAGCTCCCAGGAAAGAGAGGGCACGTGATCAGCTCAGGCTGCTGTCCCCAGCTCACCCCACCCCATGGTTCGATGGTAGGTGAAGGCCAAGTCACAATAGATTGCAGATGAAACTTCTCGTTGCTCTCTCTGGTTCGGAGCTTGTGCCCCAGAGATTGTCCGAGTGGCTTCCGTGCCTGGTGGCCTTAGTGCCGGTCTCAGACTCCCCGTTCTAATGGGCTTGTGGCTGTCAGACACCTCGGTGCCTCGGCAGAAACCGAACAGACTTCCCGTAGTGACCACAGCGTGCTGCAGACTGTGCCGGGACTTGATCAGAATTCCTGCAGTTTCTTACCGGGGCTTCCTCGGAGACTTGGCTCCAGGAAGCTCCTAGGTCTTCATGGAGACTCGCATTCTTCAGCTAGGACACCTCCCACCCTGTGGGACTCTCCTGTGAAAGCCATAGGGAGCAAGGGGGGAGAGAGGGCCTGGGGCCCTTTCCTCCATAAGCCCACCCCTCCCTGAGCTCTTGAGAGCCCCTGCTGAGACCCCTGTTGGACCGGGCTGCACCCTAGGTTCTAGTTCCTTTGGTCAGAGCAAGTTGAAGGAAGTGCGCCCGGAGCTCACAAAGGCACGTGGTGCTGTGGGGACTGGGTGTCCTTTCCCTCTGCCTGCGTGGCTGTCAGTCCGCCAGCGTGCTGGACTGCCTCAGCTGTCTGCTGCCGTCTAACGAACTGCCCCAACCCAGCGCTTCAAACACTGCAGATTGATTCTTTCTCGTGATTCTGTGGATGGGGGTGGGGGGGGGGCGCTCAGTTGCTCTGCATGGAGTCGGCCAAGGTCACGCACGTGGCCGAATTTAGCTGGCAGCTGGGTGTGGGCTGAGACATCCTAGGTGGCTTCACTGAGGTCGGAGCCTTAGCCATGCTGGCGGGACGGGCGAGGCTGACGGGCCTCCCTCTCACCAGACTCCCACTCAGCACTTCACCCCGTGCCTGCCCGGCTGCCTCCCAAGGCCACAGCAGACGCTGGCCGGCCTCAGGCCTGGCCCGGCACTGCCCGAGCACATGGCCTCCATGATCTTTTGTCAAATCAAGTCACAAAGACCGCCTGGCTCAAGGGGAGAGGAAATGGACCCTCCGCTGTTCAGGAGGAGTTGCTTGTGGTCATAGGGAGGGAGGAACTGTTGATGCCATTTCTGAAAACAATTTACAGCACTAACAAAAGGAAGGAAGTCAGCAAAGGGATATGTTGTGTGTGGCTCAGATAACATACCAATGGCCTTTTTTTTTCAATATTAAAATTGTCTCATGTGGTCCACTTGCTAAGTTTCAGGCAAAAGTGCGCAGAACTCCATGGTATTGAGGACAGGGCATTCTCATTAAGATCAAAGCCCTTCAAAGCTAGTCTATAGGGACAGAAAGCACATCGGAGTTGCCTAGAGCGGGAGGGGGGGAGCAGGGTTGACAACAGGAAACTTTTTGGGGTGACGGAAAATAGTCTACATTTTACTATGTTGGTAAATAGGTGTATACATTTGTCAAAACTCACTGAATTCTACACTTAAAACAGGTGAAGGTTATTATGTGCAAACGCTATCTCAGTAGAGGTGGTTTAAAACAGCCACCACCGGAAAGCCAGCCCGCGTGGGCAGCTGTTGGTTAGAGCACCGTCCACTCTGCCAGGTTGCAAGTCTGCTCCCTGGTCAGGCACACAGAGTCGGCCAACGAATGCGTAAACGAGTGGAACAACACAACAGTGTTTTTCCTTCCTCTCTCCTTTCCTTTATCTCTAAAGATCAATCAATCAATAGAAAAACAAAGCCAACTTAGTGAGGACTACCAGAAAGACTTGGTTTGAGGTGTGGTTAAGTAAAGCTGATATTCGGGGTATACTATATTTACAAACAATAGCAAATTCCTTCGGGAAGGGAGAGGAAGCACAGGGCTAAAGGGGATGTTTTATTAGTTCCAAAGCAGGATACGCGTTCATGTTACCATGGCCTCCTGCTGTAATCATACCTAAAAGCGTTTGCTGTCGTTTGCAGAAGGTTGAGTAGGCGATTCTTGGTACTTTATAGATTATTGAAGGGTGACTACATCCTGCTTCCTGGGGTGCAGGAAGGGCTGGGGTTACCTCAAAGCAGAAACAAACAACAAAACGTGTGGGTCACTTCGTGTTAGACTATCTTGGAATTACACTGGTGCCAGCACTGGGGAGAACTAACTGGTGGCCATTCCAGATCGCTCCAGGATGTCCTAACTTCAGGAGTCAGGATCCTGTAGCGCAGGTGATCCAAGCACATTTTTGCACATTATTTGGGTTCTAAGAAGGGTCATGAAGGGATGCATTGGAGAATCTGGGAGTGAGCAGGGTAGATGAGCGTGTTAAGTGAGTTCTGTCTACCAAATGCACCCACGCTGAACACATGGAGACAGCACCAGGGGCTGCCAAGCTCTGGACCGAGAGGGTTTGGGACAAGCAGGAGAGGGAATAATGTTTAGACTTTGTGGAGGGGTGCAGAGGCTTGGCCAAGAATGCCCATGAGAAAGGCAAGACACTTGCTTCAGGAATGGAATGGGTCAGAGGTCATCCCCCTGGGTGCATTGGGTGGCTGTGGGGACAAAGGGACATAGTCAGGGAACCCTTGCTCTCCTGTCTGTGTTCACTACATTGACCAAGTGGTTGGTGGGAACTGGAACTAGAGATCTGCTTTAAATGAATGGCCACTTGGGGAAATAGCGTTAAATAGAAGTTGTTGATCAGATAGAACTCCGTGTGTCCACATCTGCAATGATCTTCATTTACTGCAGCCATATCAGCAAAGGACAATGCACACGGATTTTTGTATTTCACTGGGGAGTAACCTTAGCCATGATCAGAATTCTGCTTGAACTTTTAACCGGTAGCGTCAGGCGCAGGACAGACCCTTTCTAGGGCTGAAGTTCCTAGTGTAATTAACAAGCACACACACCATTAAGGAAGGGAGATGTGCCCACGTCATCTTCCCATCCTCCTCTCAAAGGACTCCGCTTATGCATAATTTCTCCCCTCAGTGTAAATAACTCCTCAGTTAATTCCTCACATGCCCCCTCTTCCCTCAATCCAACAACTGTTAATTTTTAAATATCTATATTTTTATTGATTTTAGAGAAAGGAAAAGAGAGGGAGACAGAGGTAGAAATATCAATGATGAGAGAGAACCTGCTGCCTCCTGGATGCCCCCTACTGGGCAGTGAGCCCACAACTGGGGCCTGTGCCCTGACCAGGAATGGGACAAACCATGACCTCTTGTTTCATAGGTTGATGCTCAACCACTGAGCAACACCAGCTGGGGGAAACATAACGGTTAAAATTAATTTATTGGGAAACTGTTCTGTTGAAGGAACACTGAAAAGAATCTGGTTAAATACATTGATCATTATTAAATTACTCATTATTGGCAAGGTCTTCACTTTCACTATCCTAAGGACTTCAGATTAGGATGCTTTAGTTTTGAGCAAAAAGAAATAAAAATGTCTAAGGATTGATTTCAGGCAATGCTGATCAGAAAAGGTCTCCCCAACAACATTTTGTGGAGGAAAACAAATCTTCCTGGGATTAGCCATTCATCCCTGGTAAGCCTCAGGAAAACAAACAGCTTCCACAGCGGCTGGGGGTCAGGGAGCTGGGTTGGTTTCACAGCCGCTGAAATTCCTACACCTTCCTGAGCGTTTACTCACAACCGGTTGCCCTTTCTTTATGCTCCTTCATTCTCAAGGGCCTCTATGCAACAGTGAATACTCTGGTCGACATTCTTGGTTCAAAGTTTCCAGAGCAACAGTGGGAGGGAAGGCACAGGACAAAACCTGACTGGCAGAAACGCTCACAAAACCCCCAGCTTTCCACAGCGCCTCGTAAACTACGAGTGACTCAGAAATGCCAAGGACGGTCCTGCTGGAGTCCAGAGGGAAAGCATGACTTCACCTGACACTGACCCAGGGGAGCCGGCACATCTGCTGTGTCCTTGACAATGTTCCAGGCTGAGCAGGAGTTCCGGGAAGCGGGGGTGTCCGCCCGGCCCAGCTGCTGCCTCATCCTGACAGCTCCAGCCACCAGGAGGGTGGGACCTGCAAGGCCCCCCACACTGGCAGGGGGACACTGCCCTGGAGGCTCTCTGAACCGTGCTTCTGGCTGCTCCCTGGCCTGTGTTTGAGGGGACTGTTAGTCGTCCATCGCTTCCTGGGGGCCCTTCAGCAGCCCACCTGAAAACCAGAACTTTCCTCCCTTGTCATCAGGACCACGGTCTCCCCCCGTGGCCACTCCAGGCTTAAAGAGGACCAGCTGTACTGTGGTGGTGAGGCTCTGCAGCTGTAAGTGGGAAAGGATGTGCACGTGGCCTCCATTTCCTAATCCTGCTGATCAATTCTGCCTGCCAGACACCCACCTGCCAGCGCTGACACGCAGGCTACTGACTGCCAGCCCCGAGGGGGCCTCTCAGCCACGTCCTTGATGGCAAGAGGACACCACACTGCCAGGCTAAGGAGCAGGTCAACCTATTAAAGACTACTAGAGGCCCGGTGCGGCAGGGTGATTTCTCAGCCCAACCTGCCCCCTCTCACATACTGGGAGCCCTCAGGGGGTGTCCTACTGACCACTCACCCCAGCCTGCCCAAGGCCGAAAGCCTCTCACGAGGTCCTGAAAGCAGTCAGAGGCTGCGGGGCCATGGGGGTCACAGAGCTCTGCCGGCAGGAGGCTGAGGTCCCACACTGAGGTGGGGCTGCTGGGAGACACCCCATTTCAGAACTGAAGGTAGTGCCTGTGCAGGAGGCTCAGGGTTACTTAAAAAAGAGGGTGGGGGTCTCTAACTGAAATGTTAAAATTTATGGAATCCCAGCATAATTTTATGGATCTTTCATTTAATCAATAACTTTGTTGATCCATAAACGTATGGGTCTTTCCCACACGGAAAGTAAAATGTGCATTAGAACTCTAAGATGAAGTGAACAGCAGAGGACGTAAGTCCAGTGAAAACTTTCTCAAAGTGTGGTTGGGGGGTCCCCTGTCTGCCGGAAATCAAATGGGGTGCTGGCCAAAACGCCAGTTCTTGGGCCCCACGCTGGGACCTCAAGGTTTGGCTGGTGCCCCCAGGAGGCCACACGTCACGTGGAGAAGAGGGGGTGGCTTTCTGTGCCGCCCACACACTTCTCAACTTTTTAGGAAGTGCCATAGCAGAAGGAATGTTTCCTTGGGGCCCTGCAATTTTTCTTTTATTTTAAAATTTTACTTTAGTTCTGAGAATTCAAAATGTGAGGACCATTTTCAGCCCCACCCCCTTCCCCCAATGGGCCCCGAATGCTCTGAAAAAGGTGATCTGTCTTCCTCCACGCCGAGGGGGTCACGGCCAAGGCCCCTGACTCCGCTGGGTCTCTGGGCCTGAATACCCAAGTCCAAGAGGGAGGGCGGAGACACACAGCCCAGTCCGGGAAGAGCAAGAGGCCGCCCTGGATTGTCCAAGACCGATCTGAACAAAGGAGCCTTCCGCCCCCTAGTGGAGAGACGCTGCTTTGCAGACCTCGCCAAGGACCAGCTGCTAGGGCCGGTGCTGAGCCCGTAGGAGGGGGAGGCAGAGGGCGGGAAGGGGGTACCCAAAGCCTGAGTGAGGCCCT
Source organism: Antrozous pallidus (assembly GCA_027563665.1). NCBI lineage: Eukaryota > Metazoa > Chordata > Mammalia > Chiroptera > Vespertilionidae > Antrozous > Antrozous pallidus. The sequence goes on along the minus strand of CM050529.1, from coordinate 16,000,053 downwards.
GGAAACACACCTTCTGAAGATCCCGGATTGGACTGCATGCGATTTCAGAAGGCATTACTATAAGACAGACTGTTTTAATAATGAGCACCTTCCATGACCACGGGGTTTTAGAATCTTTTCATTGTTTCTCAGTGAGGTGAGGGCTGCTGCTAAGCTCACACCCGAGACGTGTGCCGGGTAAGTACATCCAGGCACACCGGGCTCGGCCCAGGCGGAGCCAGCCGCACGCGAGGCCCGAGCAGGAGCCTCTGCTGGCTAAACTGGCCTCCCCTCGAGGACACCAACTCAGCACATTGAAGCAGAGACCGAAAGCACATTTTGAGAAAGAAAATATACAAATGGACAGTCGAGTGCCTGCTTAGGATTTGAAAGAAATCAGATTGTGACTCAAGGACTCCAGGCTCTTAATAAAAGCTTTACAAGTAAACGTGCACCCCACCTCACATCCATTAGGAAGGCTACTATGAAAGAGGGAGGGAGAGAGCGCGCTAAAATGGGAACAGCTGCCTCGGAAACTGGGGAAAAGAGAGGGATCGCAGCTGGCCAGTGTAACCTGTTCCTGTTCCAATCACTAACGGGACACGCCCAGGGGCAGTAAGAAGGCCAGCGACCCGGTCAAATCTCTTTGTAAATAAACTGGTAACTGGGTATTTGCTAGGAAAAGAGTGCTTATTAATGAAATTCTTCCAGCCTGGGTCTCTGGTTTAGAGTTGCTTATGGTAAACAACCCTAGACTCCAGGGACTTATAACTGGAGAAGGTCACATTCAACCTGGGACACGAAATGGAGATTTCCATAATCTGAACACTCTCCCCAGCCCCACAGTGTGAGCTGCCTGCTTTCCAAAAGTTCGCTGTGTGCTGCCCACTTCCACGGAAGACCTAGTCCGGTAACAGTTATTGTTGTTGTTAGAATGAAAATCCTCTTGGATTTCTTGCGGTTAGTGAAAACACGTCCTACTGATTGTGGGTGTTACAAGTGGAGTGGGCCCTGGCTGGTTGGCTCAGTGGATAGAGCGTTAGTCTGTGGACTGAAAGGTCCTAGGTTTGATTCAGGTCAAGGGCACATGCCCGGTATGTAGGCTCCATCCCCAGTAGGGGGCATGCAGGAGGCAGCCAATAAATGATTCTCTCTCAACATTGATGTTTCTCTCTCTCCCTTCCTCTCTGAAATCAATAAAAATATATATATATATTTTAAAGTGCAGTGGTCTAGCCGAGGCCAGTTTGGCTCAGTGGATGGAGCGTCAGCCTGCGGACTGAGGGGTCCCGGGTTCGATTCCAGTCAAGGGCATGTACCTTGGTTTCGGGCACATCCCCCTGTGGGGAGTGTGCAGGAGGCAGCTGATGGATGTTTCTCTCTCATCGATGTTTCTGACTTTCTATCCGTCTCCCTTCCTCTCTGTGAAAAACCAATAAAATATATATTTTAAAAAGTGCAGTGGCCTAATGAGAATGGGAAGCTGTGCTCTGAGCACAGGGAGGACGGACCTGCCCGCCTTCCATGTGTGTCTGCGCTCACAGGCCTGCACAGGCCGCACCTCAGGAGCACGGCCACATCTGATCCTCCTTCTTGGCTCAAAAAGTGTTTATAGCAAGTATTTAAATGGGGCCACTATTTTTGTTACCAAAAGTTCATGTAAAGTGTTAAGAAAGCATAAAAAAAAAGATACTAGGCTAAGGACTCAACAGGCAATTCACAAAGAGAAAATATAAATGGCAAGCAAACACAGAAAAGGTCATGCTTCCTGCTAACTGGTGTACATTATACCAGTGAGGGGTGTGGGGCTTTTGTTTTTTGTATTGGGGTTACTTTTCTTTATTTTCCAATGGAGAGGTATTTTTTTTAATGCTAATATCTAAAAATGGCCAGGGTACAGGCAAGAAACATTATCATGCCTTGCTGTGGGGGAATAAGCCTCAATGCAAGCCTTTTTTAAAAAAAGCAACTTAACAATATGCCTTAAAAGCACCCAATAACTTAATTCCTGCCAACTTAGCCTAAGGAAAGAATTCTAAAAGCAGAAAGAAGTCTATGACCTAGTTTTTTTAAACTGAAAGTAACCTAAAAAGTACAACAGTGAGTGGACGGTTAAATGCACTGCGGTCTGTCCATTCACTGGAGTATTGTCCTTCTAGTTCACATAATGCTTGGAAAGGCTACATTCACTGCAATGTTAAGGGGGGAAATGGAGGCCACCAACTGGTTCATATCCTGTATTTTAAAAAATAATTGGAAGGAAACACACCAAAATGCTCTCATTGGTCAGCTTGGGAAGTGGGACAACTAGTTACTGTCTTCTCCTTTCCCTACTGAGAATTTTAAGTTTTTCTTTAATGAATATTTACTACTTTCACCATAGAAACCAGCTTTGCAAGGCCAGAGAGAGCAAGTCTTGGTTAGCAGATCATAACCCATCATTACCCTTTGATGTGGAGGTGAAGGAAAACAAAGTGTAGTGACATGAAATATTGCCCAGCACACGCATGACAACGGTGATGGAGGCATGTCATGAACATTTCTCCAGGAGTTTGCTGAGCACACGTGGTCCCAGCGGGGTAGTACTGAGCCCAAGGTCAGAGGCGCAGTGGCAGGAGCTGGGGACGGGCTTCTGTAGAGAACATGCAAAGCGAAGCAAGGAAACTATCTCAGGGCCCTAGTTCAGGCAGTTGCCTTATTTGGCAAAGCCAAGTTGGCTGTCTCTGATTGGTTGTTCTTAAGTTTCATTTTTCTCCTCTTCAAAGGCATTGACTCCAACCTGGGTTTTGGTTTGCTTGCATAAACTACCAAGGCCTTAGAGCCAACTCCCTGTAATGCCTTCTTACTTAATACTTTCACAAGCATTACATCCTTTCCCTCCATGTCCAAGTAAGTGGTTCCGCACCAAATGGGACTACCTATTTGACAGCTACCTCTACCAGGTCTAGAGTGGTGTACAGAACCAAAGGAAATAGAAAGAGGAAGCCAGGCTATTTGAAAGGAAATCATGCCCTACCTGGTTTGGCTCAGGGGATGGAGCATGGCCTGCGGACTGAAGGGTCCCAGGTTCAATTCCAGTCAAGGGCACATGCCTGGGTTGTGAGCTCGATCCCCACTGGGGGGTGTGCCGGAAGCAGCCAATCAATTATTCTCTCCCATCACTGATGTTTCATCTCTTCCTCTCCCTTTCTGTCTCTCTAAAAATAAAAAAAAATCAATAAAACATATTTTAAAAGAAAAACACTAGCTGAATTGTCTGCACAGTATGTGCTGTCAGTTTCATCAGTCTTGACAGAAACATAACAAGGTGCCGAAACCAGTTTGGCTCAGTGGATAGAGCGTCAGCCTGTGGATTGAAGGGTCCCAGGTTTGATTTCGGTCAAGTGCATTACCTTGGTTGCAGGCACATCCCCAGTAGGGAGTGTACAGGAGGTAGCTGATTGACGTTTCTAACTTTCTATCCCTCTTTCTTCCTCTCTGTAAAAAAAATCAATAAAATATGTTTTTTAAAAAAAAAAGAAACATGAGAAGGGGACATGCACATCCTTAAATGGTTTAAAGAAATGAACACCACACATGCCACAGAACTACGGAATGAAAGCAGAGTGAAACTGAGACAAAATGGCCCCCATCCGAAGCTATCCAAGTGTGATCTGCAAGTCCCCAGGGTATGTGCATGGAAACCATCCTATCTAATAAGAGAGTAATATGCAAATTGACTGTACCTCTGATACACACAAGCCATGCCCATCAGCCAATCAGGAGCAAAAACACTCCAACCAACATGGCTGCAGCCACTGAGAGCAGGCTTGGGTTTCCCCCGCAATGGAGGAAACCAAGTTTTCCACCTGCCCTATGCTTCCACTCAATGCTACAAAGTTTCAATTATAGAAGATATATCCCAACAGAAATGGCAGCAGCCACAGAGCTAGAGAGAGCAGAGGCTTGGGTTGCCCGGGCAATGGAGGAAGCCAAGCTTCTGCAGCCCTAGTGCCTAGGCCACCACCCTAGGCTACAAAGTTTCAATTATAGAATTTAAATGAACCCAAACAGAAATGGCTATTGCCACTGAGCAAACCAAAAGGTTTGGCTCCACTCCAGGCTACAAAGTTTCAATTGTAAAACATAAGTTAATCCCAGATCCCAGGGCATCTGCTTGGGTCGCTGGGGGGTGTGGCTGGCCTGCAAATCACCAAAGGCCCTTCGCCCAGGCTGCCCCTCACCCCAAGGGAACCCCCACCTGATCTGGGACACTCTTCAGGGCAAACCAGCTGGCCCCCACCCATGCACCAGGCCTCTATCCTATCTAATAAAAGAGTAATACACAGATTGACCATCACTCCAACACATAAGAGGGCTGCCCCCATGTGGTCAAAGATCCTACCCCCGTGTGGACACAAGATGGCCACCACAAGATGGCCAGTAGTGGAGGGCAGTTGGGAAGGACCAGGACTGCAAGTGAGGGTGGTTGGGGGCGATCAAGTCTGCAGGGGAGGGCAGTTAGGGGGTGTCCAACTTCCCTCCTCTCCCAGGCTGGCAGAGGAGGGAAATTGGAGGCAAACAGGCTAGTAGGGGAGCAGTTAGACATCAATTAGGCTGGCAGGGTAGTGGTTAGGAGGTGATCAGGCTGCCAGGCAGAAGCGGTTAGGGGCAATCAGGGAGGCAGACAGGTGAGCAGTTTGAAGCCAGCCGTCCTGGATTGTAAAAAGGATGTCCGACTGCCCGTTTAGTCCCAATCCTACTGGGCCTAAATGGGCAGTTGGACATCCTTTGAGAGGGTGCAGGCTGGGCTGAGGGACACCCCCCTTCTCCCGTGCACGAATTTCATGCACCAGGCCTCTAGTCTATATAATGAAGAGGTAATGTGTAAATTGACCATCATTCCAACACACAAGCTGGCCACCCCCATGTAGATACAGATGGATGCCACAAGATGGTCAGCAGAGGAGAGCAGTTGGGGAGGACTCAGGTCTGCAAGGGAGGGCAGTTGGGAGTGACCAGACCTGTAGGAAAGGGCAGTTGGGGAGGATCAGGCATGCATGGGAGGGTAGCTGGGAGTGACCAAATCTGCAGGGGAGGGCAGTTGGGGGCAATCAGACTGGCAAGGGAGAAAAGTTGGGGGTGACCAGGCCAGCAGAAGAGGGCAGTTAGGGGTGACCAGGCCTGCAGGGGAGGGGAGTTGGGAGTGACCAGGTTTGCAGGGAAGGGCAGTTGGGGGTTATCAGGCCTGCACAGGAGGATAGTTAGGGGTGACCAGACTGGCAAGGGAGGACAATTACAGGTGACTGGGCCAGCAGGGGAGGGCAGTTGGGGGTGCAGTTGGGGATGACCAGGTCTGCAGGGAAGGGAGTTAGGGGCAATCGGGCCTGCAGGGGAGCAGTTAGGCATTGATTAGGCTGGCAGGGTAGTGGTTAGGGGGTGATCAAGCTGACAGGCAGAAGCAGTTAGGGGCAATCAAACAGGCAGGCAGGTGAGTGATTGGGAGCCAGTAGTCCCAGATTGTGAGAGGGATGTCCCAGATTGGAGAGGGTGCAGGCTGGCTTGAGGGATACATCCCCCCCTCCCCTGTGCATGAATTTCATGTACCAGGCCTTTAGTCTCTGTAATAATATTAAGGTTTTGTTACTCCTCTGTTGCCATGTGCATGGATGGAAGGAAGTCATGGTGGGTAAAACTGAATGCCAGAGCATGAAGGAAGTTGGAGGTACCAGACAGTACCCGGAACCTGTATTCTTCATGCTACAAATTGGTGACTTTTTTAAAATGCCAGTTTCACTTGAGAATGTACTTGAGCAGTAAAAGGATCGTTTTTATTTAATCTCTGCTCTTGCTGGCACACTCTGTTTCATGTTCTGGGTGATGAGAAGGGATGTAGGCATCAGGCATTTTGCAATGACCCGAAGTCCCTTGGTTGCCCCTGGGCAAAGCACTTTCTGATCACACTAACGTGTGTGCTGTCCTGGCTGGTTTTTCTAACAGAAGCGGTTTCTGGGTGAAACTAGGACAATCTCAAGTTATTCAGATATGTGTATTTAATAGGGTTTTTCTTTTTTTAATCTGTTGTTGAAAGTATTACACATTTCCCCATTTTCCTTCCATTGTCCACTTCCAGCCAGCCCCGCCCTTGCCCCAGACCTTCACCACACCATTGTCTCTGTCCATGGTGCATATATGCTTACAAGGTCTTTGCTTATTCTCTTCCCACCACCCACCCCCATCTTCCCTCTAAGATTTCACAGTATAGTCCACACTTGTATGTCTCTGGATCTTTTAAAAATATATATGTGTGTGTGTGTGTGTATGTATATATATATGCACACTTTTAAAAAAATTGATTTCAGAGAGGAAGGGAGAGTGAGAAAGAGAAAGAAACATCAATGATGAGAGAGAGTCACTGATCGGCTGCCTCCTGCATGGCCCCCAGTGGGGATCGAGCCCACAACCCAGGCCCTTGACCAGAATCGAACCCGGGACCCTTCAGCCCACAGGCGGACAGTCTATCCACTGAGCCAAACCCGCCAGAGCTCTGGATTTATTTTGTTCGTTAGATTCCACATGTGAGTGAATTCATGTGGTGCTTGTCTTTTCTGACTGGCTTATTCTCTCAGTACAATACTCCTCAGTCCCTCTATGCTGTCTCAAAGGGTAAGAGATCCTTCTTTTTACTGCTGCGCAGTGTTCCCTGGTGTAAATGCACCCAGCTTTGTATCCACTCAACTACACAGAGCAAGCTTGTCCTTTCAAGAGAAACAACAAACGGTATTTGTTGTTAGTGACAATAATTTGGGCTTTTGAGTGAAAACGAGAATTCTAGAATATTTGTATCTGCCATGGTGAGTTTAATAACTTGTCGATATTTAAAGATTCTTCAGCTGTGATTGGCAGAGACTTTTAGAAATGCCGGTGTATTCTTTCTATTGGATAATGAAAATGTGTCAACCTTGGGATGATCTTAATAAGTCAATGAACCGATATTTTCCTAAATGGTCAATACATGATGCTACAAAATCTTGCATGAGTAAAAGAGTCATTCAAAGTTCCTTTTCACATTTAAAGTAACATATTCACAGGTTCTAGGGAATAGCATATGGACATCTTGCGGCCATTATTCTGCCTACCACAAGTACAAAATAGCCCTATTTGTCTCACTAAATTATTTTTTTTGCAAAATGTAGTTCTTCTTGCCCTAGCTAATTTTGCCACTGGATAGAGTGTCAGCCTGTGGCCTGAACAGTCCCGGGTTTGATTCTGGTCAAGGGCAGAGAAAAACAACAAAATGTAGTTCTTCTTTATAAAATGCTATGTTAGCATTTAATTGGTTGTTAGTACTTTTGAATAAATTAATATTTTAAATTTTGTAGTTTAATTTCTAATATGGTAAATGTTTATAGATATAATCCACACAAACAAAAGGTCCTTTTGTTTCAAGTCTTCAGTTCTAAGAGTGTAAAGAGTAGTGAAACCAAAAAGATTGAGAATTGCTGGCTTTAATTATTGAAATGGTAAGAGCAGACATCACAAAAACTCCTTCAAATAATGCCAAACACCCTCGGAGGAGGGTCGAGGCCACCTTAGCTGTCACAGAGAGAAACGCTGTGATGGCGATGCCATCGGGTGAATTGACCAGAATCTTTAAGGTAATTGCTGGTCATGCCTAGACGTATGCAACGTCCAGGCAAGGGAAGGGCTGTTTCAAGGTGTCCTTCAAGCACCCCTTTGCTCATAGTGTCACCCATGACCGGGAGCACCCACTGATCTGTCACCAGTGCCCATGGCTGGGTTTCGTGCCTGGAAGACGGATTCTGTCCTGAAACCTGACTGGTGAGACATTTCAGACATGGAATGTCATGGAATGGCTCAGAGGGGAGACAACGGAACCGCGCCAGACGCACCCCAGGGCGCGCCTTGGAAAAGGCCTGATATTTTTAATGTTCATCTAAGCTTCTGCTCATCTGTTCACGACAGCCACGCTTCCAATTTCAAAAATGCCTACCCAATTCTCTTTTAAGAAAATCACCCAAAAAATACTAGAAAAAAAAGACAAACAGGCCGGGCCTCCACGCGCTGTAAGGTCTGTGCGGTCCAGCGGCAGGTTCAAACCGACCTTCCCGCGAGGACGGCGGGCGGGCCGGACCGTCACGCGCGGGTGCCAGGCTGGACCGGGCTTGGGCTCTGGAACGTCGCGTCATCGACCGGGCGGAGTCTTGCCGGCGGGGCAGGGACAAGGTCTGCGCCAGGGGGCGGGGCCTGAGCGGGGCGGGGCGGGGCCTGAGCGGGGCGGGGGCCCGGGGCAAGGCGGGGTCTTGCCGCCGCCGGGTCTGGCAGGGCGCAGAGCCAACCTCGTAAACACCGCCGAAGCGTCACGGCGGAGCAGGTGAGCCGGCGGGCGGGCCGGGGCTAGCAGCGGACGAGGCCAGTCCTCTGCGGCCCAGAGGCCCCGGGTGGAACCGCGGCCCGCGGGCCGAGCCCCTCCGCGCGCCCCTCGCCGCGCCCGCTCGCGGTCCCTTCACCAGTTCCGGGGCTGCAGACGCTGCGTGCGCCGCGGTCCGGGCCCTGCGGCCGGCGCGGGGGCGGCCACCCCGGGGGCCGGCCGGGAACTCGCGCGTGAAAGGGGCGCGGGGTGTAGCCCCCTGGCATGGAGCTTCAGCCCGGCGGGGTCTGCCCCGCCGCCCGACCCCCGCTGAGGTGGGCGCCGAGCGAGCTGTTAAAGGGCCAGAGCATTTAAAGGAGCAGTGCTTGTGGGCTCGGAGCCTTGTGGACGGGCATTTGTTCTTCCCTCCGGCCGGGGTCTCCTTCGTTCGGGCCTTCGGCACCGGCGCTGGTACTGCGCGGCAGGAGCGGGAGGGAGACAGGAGGGGGGACGGGTCTTTTTGGATGTGTGAGCAACTGAACGCAGGCCGGGCCGAGCCCGGAGCCTCGGTGCCTGGCGCTGTTTGGCTATTTTATCTGCTCTTATGGCTGTGGGAGGCGCCCAGAATCAAGCATTTGACGCTGAAGGAACCTGAAACAGTAGCTGGTCTCAATGTTATCGATGAAGAAACAGCCCACAGAGCCAACGTGACTTTGTCCAAGGTCGCCCAGGCAGGATACAGCAGAGCCAAGCTCTGTCTGTTCTGGCCTCTCGTCCTGCTGCCCAGCCTGGGACCGTAACTCAGCCCATTGGCGGTTGGGAGGAAGGCGCCTGCCCGTTGACTTACGAGTGGTCCCTGTCACAGGGATGCGCTGGTGGTTGGTGCTCGCTGCATTCCATGCGCAGGTGGGCAGCTGAGGGCACCACCAGAGCAACTGCGGAGCCACCTTCACTCCTAGTTGACCTCCTGGGCTGCTAAGGCTGCGTGCAGGTCACCTGGCCCGATGGACCGGCTGCCTCACGAATACCCCTGCTGTCTGCACAGCTCCTTCTGCAGACACCTGAGCCTCCGAGGCTGTCAGCCAAGACGTTTGGCAGGAATTACAGGCTCTGGATAAGCGGCTGCTGGTGTGTGAGCCTCGGGTTCCCGTCTGCGAGAACAGAGAACGGGCGTGGGGAAACATGTCAGCAGTTGTGTTTTGGGGGCCCAGCTGGTGAAGGGGCGGGGATCCTGGCTCTAGCTCAGAGCTGCAGCCTCAGCCACCCCTCAGGGGGCTGTCCAGGCTCACTTGTTGCAGAGGCAAGGGGGTTCTCAGGACCCGGGGCTGGGAGGAATGTTGCTGCATCGTGGAATGGAAAGATTGTTTCTGGTTTTTAGGCAATGTTCAGTTTCTTTTGGTGGAAGTACCAGAGCAGGCCTGGAGTGTATGTCTGGGGTGACTGTTCCTGCCTGAGAAAGTAGAGGACAGGGAAGAGCAGGCTGCCACTCCCATGTGCCCCGAGGCCCAGGACAGGTGTCACACCTGTCACCAGGCCCTCGTGCCTCTGGCAAGCAGGGTTTGCCCAATACGAGTTCCCTACCCATCTTGGCATCTATCTGTCCAAATTATTGGTCATGATCGTGACATAACATACCTTACTTTATGAGTTAGTCCTATTCAATGAAAATGACTATTCAATGAAAAGCCATTTTGTACAGTAGTTCACAATTATTTTAAGAGCTTCGACCAAACCATAGTAGCCATGATTTTTACCCTTCTCCAAGGGAAACCGAGATTCAGGGAGCTAAGCAACTTTACCTACAATGTGGCTTTGGTGATTGAGCGCTAGGATTTGATCCCAGCCAGCCGTCTCCTTAATCTTTTGAGTTTTTACGAAACAGGTTACCCACATTCACCCCCACTTATCTCCGCGCGCGCGCGCGCACACACACACACACACACACACACACTAGAGGCCCCGTGCACAAAATTTGTGCGGGGGATGTCCCTTAGCCCAACCTGCACCCTCTCCAATTTGGGACCCCACGAGGGATGTCCGACTGCCAGTTTAGGCTGGTAGGATCAGGCCTAAATGGGCAGTCAGACATCTTTCTCACAATCCAGGACTACTGGCTCCAAACTGCTCACCTGCCTGCCTCCCTGATTGCCCCTAACCACTTCTGGTTGCCAGCCTGATCACCCCCTAACCACTACCCTGCCAGCCTAATTGATGTCTAACTGCTCCCCTGCCAGCCTGTTGCCCAATCTTGCCTCCTCTGTTGGCCTGGTCATCCCTAACTGCCCTCCCTGCAGGCTTGATCGCCCCCAATCACCCTCTCTTGCAGGCCTGGTTCCTCCCCTGCTGGCCTGATGGCCCACAACTACCCTCCCTTGCAGGGCCTGGAACTTCCCAACGGCCTGCCCCTGCTGGCCATCTTGTGGTGGCCATCTTATGTCCACATGGGGGCAAGGTCTTTGACCACATGGGGGCAGCCCTCTTGTGTGTTGGAGTGATGGTCAATCTGCAAATTACTCTTTTATTAGATAGGATAGAGGCCTGGTGCATGGGTGGGGCCAGCTGGTTTGCCTTGAAGAGTGTCCCAGATCAGGGTGGGGGTTCCCTGGGGGCGAGTGACGGCCTGGGTGAGGGGCCTGTAGAGGTTTGCAGGCCAGCCATGCCCCTCAGCGACCCAAGCAGATGCCCTGGGATCTGGGATTAATTTATGTTTTACAATTGAAACTTTGTAGCCTGGAGCAGAGCCAAGCCTTCTGCTCACTCTGAGGCAGCAGCCATTTCTGTTTGAAACTTTGTAGCCTGAAGTGGAGGCCTAGGCTGGCAACGGCAGTCAGAAAGCTTGGTTTCCTCTGTTGTCAGGGAAACCCAAGCCTCTGTTCTCTCCAGCTCAGAGGCTGCCGCTATTTCTGTATCTTTTATAATTGAAACTTTGTAACATTGAGTGGTGGCCTAGGCAGGTGGAAAGTTTGGTTTCCTCTGTTGCTGGGGAAACCCAAGCCTTCTTCCTGCTCTCAGTGGCGGCAGCCATCTTTGTTGGGGTTTATTTGCAAAATTTGCTCCTGATTGGCTAGTGGGCATGGCTATGGGCGTGGCTTGTGGGTGTGGTGATGGTACAGTCAAGTTTGCATATTACTCTTTTATTAGGTAGGATATAGTCCTGGCTGCTTTGGCTCAGTGGATAGTGTCGGCCTGTGGACAGAAGGGTCCTGGGTTTGAATCCCGTGAAGGGCAGACACCCAGGTGCAGGCTCCATCCCCAGTGTGAGGTGTACAGGAGGCAGCCAATCAATGATTCTCTCTCATCGTTGATGTTTCTATCACTCTTTCTCCCTGAAGTCAATAAAAATATACATACACACACACATATATACACTTTTAAAAAAGAAACCAAAGCCACAGGCGTGTTTCTACTAAAGATACCTTTGGCTGGTGCTCAGCTGTTGTCCTGACTTGAGGACACACATTTTTGCAAGTGTTTCCACCTGTTTCCAGGCTCCAGCAGTTGGGGGATGTTACGGCCTGGAGGTTCTTCGCACCTTGGGCTGGCTGGGCTCCAGGCCTGGAAGTGGTCAGGGTGCCTTGTTAAAATCCGAGGAAAAGAGGCATTTCAAATCAGATGTTCGTCAAGACCTGAAGTCAGGGAGGGAGTTGACTTTTCCCAACCTCTTCATTTGCCTGGAAGAATGGATTGCTCAATTGTGTTTGCCAACACGGTCTTTTGGAACATGGAAGAAAAATGGAAAGGGTGTTCACCTTTCTGCTGACTTTTTAAACGTAAAAGTAATATGTGTGCATTCTAGAAAATTCAGGCAATATCTTTTAAAAGCCCGTCAGCCCTCAGTCCAGGGATGACAACTAGTCACATGCATTTCCTTCTAGCATTTTGTGCACATCCCTGTCTAGTCATCGGTTAAGATGTTGGAGGTAGGAAACAAGATGAAACCGTGTGTCCTATTGTTCCTGCTAATGTGAGGCCTTAGGATTCTCCCTGCGTTGAGCATTCGTAGAAACTGGGTTTGAATGGTGTGTAGACCATCCTTTATCTCCCCAGTGCCACAGCAGGGCCCTTTCCAACCCTCCCTTTTGATGGCCCCAGAGAAGCAGTGCCCTGACTCCTGCCCCATGCCCACACGTGGGCACTCCCTGTCCCTGTGCCATGCCCATGATGGCGACATCTCCCCCCCACCCCAGGTGGATCACTAAGAGAAGAGGGAGAACAGGGATGGGGGGCTCCTAGGCCAGGCTTCTGAGGTAGCGGCCAGGAGAGAAACCCCGGGGTTTGTAAGATGGGAGGTCATCTGGTGAGTATTTATAACTCACTGACCTCTTGTCTGTTCGGAAAGCTGTGTGTTAGACAAGACACATACCTGCCCATGGACAAGGCCTGTGCCTTACAGAGGTGGGTGTGTGCTCAGAGAGCCCACGCGGTGTGCTGTGTGGGGGCCGCCGTGTGCCCATGGCCTTGGCCCGCCCAGTATATGCCCTGCACAGGTAAGGGCAGGGAAGAGCTCCTCAACTGGCAGGTGGGGGACCTGGATTATACTGGGGCTTTTGGCCGTGGGATTTCTTTTGTTCCTCTGGGCTTCTATAAAATAGGGTGCGACTCGGTGGCCTTTAGGTCCTTGCTGGCTCTGAGGTAGGTCCCGTGGACGTGCCCTTTTTCTGACAAAAGGTTCACATGGGCTGGGACACAGAAGGCAGGGAAACTGCAGAAATCTCTAAGGGAATTTCCTCCCCTTAGCAACCCTTTCCCAGGGTCAGGGGAGACTGAGAACTTCCCAGGAGCCATGGGATCCCTGTGAGGTGTGACTATAGAGAGGGGCCTGTTCTGCTAGGCCTGCAGACCAGCAAACTCACAAACCAATGCTGTGCCGGGATCCAGACCTTTCTCTGCACCCCAAGTGTTTGTGGGAAGTGCAGTTTCTCCCCGATTGCTCTTGGAGCTGCAATTCCCATCTTTTCCCATGAGGCACCAGTGTTTACTGTGGCATTTTAAAATCTGTTTCCTACTGAGGTCCACTGGCCTTAAATTTTAAGGTCAAAACATTTCCATTTCTCCGAAATGGAAAGAAGGTTGAAGAAACAGGGTCACCGGGTTTCCGTGATGATTGCGGACCTGCTGCCCGGGCGCGCTGGAGAAGCCCTCTGGCCAGCGCCCCTGCTTTGGCAACGCCAGTGTTTCTGTCCCATTCAGCTGATGGGTGGGGTGAGCAGTGGTCATGTTGGATGTTTGGTTTTGCATCCTAATCCAAGGCAGCTTTCGGTTTCCAGAACAACAAACGGTCTCGTGCAGGGCACACCCCTTCCCCACCCCGTCGGCCCCCTGCGCCGCCCTGCGCGTCCTCGGAGAACGGAGCGCTGGTTGGTGTGTGGGTGACGGGCTGACCCCGGTGGTAGGAGAGTCACCAGCCCCCAGCTGCCCAGAGTCGGCCTCCATGGGGACGACGCCCAGGCACGCCCAGGAGGCTGTTCATCTGCGGGTCTGGGCGGCGACTCCCCCGCCAAGGGTTTCGGGGGCCGGGAGGCACAGGGCGTCCTCCCAGCCGAGATCTCTGTCCTCGGAGGGCTGCAGGGGATGCGGCCTCCGGAGCCACTGCCTGCCGCCCGGGGAGGATGCCGCGGAGGCAGAAGACAGAATGTCCATCTGATGCTATATTTCCCTTTTTAAAAATTAAGAGCTTTAAAACAGCCCTACCAATGCACTCCACGTTTATTACAGAAGCTTTAGAAATGCATAAAATATTAAGTAAAATTCACCCACAATCTTACCATCCAAAGATAACCTCCTTTAATGTTTTCTGGGTTTTTTTTTGCCAGGTCTTCATATAAATAGACATTTTTAAAGAAAATTCAGGTGACTGTGTATGCAAAGTTTTATACTTATTAAATTTAACAGCCTGTTGTAGTTTTCCATGTTATTAAATATTCTTTGAAATATATTTTTTAGAGTTCATATAATAAACCCTCTCAGGTGGATATATCATAGGGCAGGGCAGTTCAGTCATTTTCACTTTCTTTATAGTTATAAATAAATGTGACAGAAGATTTTTATGTAAATCTTTCATTATTTTTTTAGGACAAATTCTAAGAAGTAGCATTTCAGGATCAAAAGGTACAAATTTTTAAAGATTTCGAAGTTTTACTGCCTCCAGAAAGGCGGATCCAGCCCTCGCCCGTGTGGCTCAGTGGTCTGAACGCCATTCCATGCATGGAGAAGTCATGGGTTCGACTCCCTGTTAGGCTCTGTCCCCAGTAAGGGCTGTACAGGAAGCGGCCTGTCCGTGTTTCCCTTCCTCTCCCCTCCTCTCCCTGTAAAACCAATAAAAATGTAATTCTTAAAAAAGAGAGGCGGGTCCAGTTTGTACCAGGGGTGTTGGAGCCTGGTTTTTCCACGCTCTCCTCCGCGGTGGGCGTGGCCTGGGACCTTCCCAGCCCGAGAGCTCTGCCGCCGCTGAGCACAAGGTGTCCCGAGAAAGCCCTGCTCCTCTCTCCGCCCATTTATCAAGCATGCACAGAGCACGGAGCAATGGGGTGCCACCGTGGATGGGAGGCAGAGGGAAGAGTTGGGAGGGGAGTGGGGAGGCGTGAGGAAGGGGCGGTGGACTGTGACTGGACACTTGCAGGTCTGTGCTGGGCCTAGGATGGGGCGTCTGATTCCCGGGCAGGGCAGCCCCAGAGGAGGTCTGCCACCAGCCTGAGAGCCACCCTGAGGCTTCCTCGGAGAGCCCTGGGCCACTGTCAGGATGAGCCGGGGTCTGCATGGAAATGAGCAGCCTGACATCGTGTAGTCCCTTCAGCCTGAGCCTTCCCATGGTCCTGCCTCAGCTGTACTTCTCCCCACACAACACACACGTGAGCACACATGCATGCTCACCCCACGTGGTCTCATGACTCGCAGCTTCCTCCTGGCACCCCAGACCCAGGCACTCAGCCCCTCCTAGATGCCTCTCCCTTTTAACCCAGATACTCAGGCCCCTGGACCGAATTCCATCTCCTGAGACAATCTCCCCTCCCCGTCTCCCTCCACGCCTGGCCCCCCTGGACTCTCCTCTGTTCTGTCCACATCCGGTCCTGTCCCCTCACTGCATTCACCACTGACGCCGCCGGGGAGCGCCCTGCCCCCCTAAACTCCCAGCTGGTCTGTCTGTCATGCTGCCCTCGGGGCGGGAGTATGGGAGGCCCTTCTCCCCATACGGCCCCACCCCCCCGCCGGGCAGTGCCAGGCCCTGAGCTCCCTGCGCCCTTCCCTCCCTTCTGGAAAATGCTGTGTCCATCAGACCCTGGCGCCTCCTCTAGAAAACATCCTGCATCTCAGGGTTAGTCCCTTTTTGGTGCTTCTGCTCCACTTGGGGAGCACCTGCGTCACGACACGTGTCACCTTGGATGGTTTTTGTTTTCTTGAGGATGAAAGTGTGTCTTTTACTCATCTTTGTACCCCCAGAGCCCAGCACAGTGCTGGCACACTCGAGGTGCTCAGCAGTGTTTGTTGCTGGGATGGATGAGTGTGCTGACGGTGGAGTGGCCTGCCTTCCAGTGGGGTGCTTGCCCCTGTGGCCTGGGCAGTCCCCCCGGCCGCGGCAGCCCCTGTGGTGGGGACTGTCAGTCATTGGACCCACTGTCCTGGGGGGTTGCTGCAAGGCAGGACCTGTGTCCAGGTCTTAAAGCTGCCGGCCCCCTCGGTCCTCCACAGGGAAGGGAATGAGGTCTGCGTTTGTTTTCCCAGGCATCCTAGAGGGAGGGCCATGCTCACGTTCATGGCCTCTGACAGCGAGGAAGACGTGTGCGACGAGCGGACGTCCCTGATGTCAGCCGAGAGCCCCGTGCCTCGCTCGCGCCAGGAAGGCACGCAGGGCCCTGAGGACGGAGAGGACGCCGCCCGGCGGGTAGGTTCCTGCCTTGGGCGGGGGGGGGCTCAGACGCCCTGGGGTCCCTGCACCTGATGGACGGAAGCCGGACATGCCCGTGCGGGAGGAGGGGAGTGAAAGTGGGGGCCGGCAGGTGGTGTGTGGTTGCCATGGCACAGCTCCGGGGTGAGGGCTTTAGAGTGCACATTCCCAGCGGACCCAGCCCGTCTGCCCCGTCCTGCCCTCACATTCACTTCCTGGCGAGGAGCCTGAGTGTGAGTTTGGATTCGTGGACAGGTACCAGGCTCGAGGACGGCCGGAGGGAAGCCTTTCGGCAGGCGGCAGCCCTGGTGACCCAGAGATGACTGTCCTGAGTCATGTCGGCTGTTCGGGGGGGTGTCTTAGGCCATTCCAGTTGCTGTCACAAAAATAGCACAGACACAGAGTTAATCCTCACTGTCCTGCTGCCAGCAGATCTGGGGTTGGGAGAGGCCACTTCCGGCTCCTCCGCAGCCTGTGTCCTGGTGGGCGGGCGAGGGTGCGCTGTGGTCCCTTTATAACGGCACTGGTGCTGCTCTGGGGCCCACTCCTGACCCCTCCCAGAGGCCCCGCCTCCTGATACCATTACTCTGGGGGGCTTTCAACACCTGAAATGTGGAGGGACAATCAGTTCCCGGCAGGAAGGAAGGGGCTGCCCTCATATCTTATCTCTGCAGCCACAGGGCAGGAGGTTGGAAGGTCACAAAGTGGGGGTGTTCTTGGAGAGGCCCTAGCCAAGCCACCCCCTCCCCCTCAGGGAAACACAGTCTCCTTCTTTGTTTCCTGTTCTAGCACTTAAACAGCTTCTGGGGAATTCTTTCTCCAGCCAGCCCTGGTCCCCTCCTCATTTCTTCCGTCTCCTCTGGGCTCCGGCAAGACCTCCCCGCCCCAGACCAGGCCACTCCTTAGTCTGTCCTTCCTCTCTCAGCGCCTGGAGTTTTCGTGCATTTTAGTTGCTTCACTTCCTGTTCATAAACAGATTCTTCTATTCTCAGCTGAAGATCTAGATGGGAATCTCTGCACCTACCAAAGCAGCAGTCGTTTTTTATTTTTATTTCGTTTGGCCTCGGCTTCGGCTGTAATAACCAGAACAGCTGATGGCCCTGAATTGCCACAGTTCCCAAGCAGAAATTCTATAGGTTCCTGTGTGCCTGCGTCTGGCCCGCCCCGTCGCCGCTCGCCCACTGGCTCTTCCCGGCTCCCGTCAGCCAGGGCCTCCGGAGCCGCTCTGGTTCGGAGCTGCAGGTCTGCATGCTTGGTTTTGCGGCGCAAAAGTTCAGAGTAATTTATTCTTCTGCAAACCCCAGTATCATTTATAATAAAAGAAAGTCCGTCCCTACGTGTGCTGCCCGTTCTAGTTTGTAACTTGTGAAGCAACAGTGTGTGCTCGACCTGGCCGGTTTGGCTCAGTGGATAGAGCTTCGGCCCCAGGACTGAAGGGTCCTGGGTTCCATTCCAGTCGAGGGCACGTGCCTCGGTTACAGGCCTGGTTGGGATGCTGTCGGGAAGCACACAATCGATGTGTGTTCTTCCATCTGTCTGTCCCCCTCCCGTTCTCTCTAAAAACCAATGGAGAAAGTTCCGCAGGTGAGGATTAAGCAGAAATAAAAAGAAAAAAGAAAAGCAAAACAACAAAAAAAGTTTGCTCTGTTTTCCTGTCACCCGGCCTGACTGTGTGGCCCCGGGACCAGCACTGAGGGGCATCCTGAGCCCCTGCCGAGCGGGACGGCTCTGTGGACGGGCTCCCACCCAGCGGCCATTAGGCCCCCTCCTGAGAGCGCCTCCTCTGGCACCCGCGGCCGCCAGCGTGGTGGGGAGTGCCGGCTCTGCGGCTCCGGCTGTCCTCACACACTCCGCGTGCTGGCCTTTCCAGCCCCTCGCCCGCGCTGCAGCCGGGCTGCGCCTCCCTGCCTCTCCACGCCCGCACCGCGTGGTCGGCCACCTGGGGCATCCGTGCCCTGACCGTGTGTTCCCACAGAGAAGCCAGGACCCCGGGGAGGAGCAGGAGGAGGACCCTGACCGCTACGTCTGCAGTGGGGTCCCCGGGCGGCTGCCGGGCCTGGAGGAGGAGCTGACCCTCAAGTACGGGGCGAAGCACGTGATCATGCTCTTTGTGCCCGTCACGCTGTGCATGGTGCTGGTGGTGGCCACCATCAAGTCCGTGCGCTTCTACACGGAGAAGAGCGGGCAGCTGTGAGTGCCCCTCCCCCGGCAGAGGGAGCGGGGCCGGCTGGGTCGGGGCGGTGGTCTGCCGGCCATGGCACTGCCGCTCCGTGCCAGCGGCAGGAGAGCAGGGACGCAGAGTCCACACCCTGGTCTGGGCCGGGTCCTCAGGCTGAGGTCCGGGCCAGGGGATGGGCTGGAAGGCAGGACAGCAGGCGGGATGGCCGGCAGCACCCCCCCAGGGCAGGCATCCCGGGCTCCTTCAGGGGGGCACAAGGAACAGGCAGGGACGGGCACCGAGCCCTGGCCTTCTCCCTCAGCATCTACACGCCCTTCACCGAAGACACGCCCTCAGTGGGCCAGCGCCTGCTCAACTCCGTGCTCAACACGCTCGTCATGCTCAGTGTCATCGTGGCCATGACCATCTTCCTGGTCGCGCTCTACAAGTTCCGCTGCTACAAGGTGAGCCGCCCGCCACCCCCCACGGTACCTCTTGTGCTGACCGTTGGCTTAAAAAAATCAGTTTCTTTTTTCCTGCACAACAGACTGATTTCGGGGACTCTGCCACCCTCTCCTGCCCTGCCATTGTCCACTGCTCCCGTGTTTGCTCTCGCACAGAATCCCGCCGTGCAACACTCAAAAGTGACTTCATTTTGCTTCTCCTTCTGAAGGAACGCCTGTTCTATTTTAGGCTCCCGTTACCCCATACTTCCCCTGCAGGCTTACTTTTATTCTCCCGTTTCCCCTCAGGCCAGGGATGAGCCGATGCTGCGCTGGGTCTCAGTCCTGGGTGGGAGGTCCCCTCCCTCTCCCCCAGCTGTCAGTGGCCCCGGGATGGTAGAGGCGTGGGGTCTGCCTGGCCCCCATCCTGAGCGTTGCCCCAGAGATGCCATCCTCTCATAGACTTGGTGTCAGGCTTCTCAGAGCTCGGACACCCTGCAGACTAGAAGGAAGTTAAAGGAGGCATTACCTACGTGAACAGCCGTGAGCATCTTGTCAGGCTGCTGCTGTCTGCGGGGGGGCAGGTGGAGGGAGGTGAGGTGGCTCAGCCTGAAGAGATGAGCCCTCTCCCAGCTGGAGGTGGAAACGGGTGCGTGAAGGGAGGGCTGTCAGGAAGTTGCGGAGCTGAGGCTTAGCAACGAAGAATGACCTGCGTACACGAGCCTGAGTTTTAGGATGGGGTGCGGAGGCGGTGGATGGTGGGAGAGAGGGGAGAGGGGAGGGGAGAGACTGCTTGTCCGGAGCAGAGGGTCCAGCACAGATGAGACCCAGCTGGGAGCCGGGAGGGGGAAGCCAGGTGGCTTCAGGAGGCAGCAGGCGGCCCTTCCCGGGCCGTGCACTCAGGTTGACTTGCAGGTCCCAGGATGCTCAGGTGATGGCAGTGGGCTTGGCGGGAGGGGTGGCTGTGGTCAGGTGTCGGCATGATCCAGAGTCACCCAGGCACTGAGCAAGGCCACACCTCCCTCCTGGGGGGCCAGGTCCTGCCTGAGGTGCTGTGTCCCAAGTTGGGTCTGTCGTCAGGGTAGGGAGGCTGGAAGGAGTGTCACCCTGTGCCGGGCCCAGGACTGGCTCAGGAACAGCCCCCTCCGTCACCTCCCAGCTTGGCAAGGCGGGAGGAGTGTTTGCAGACCCTCAGGTAGGAAGGGACTCCCTGGGTCCACTCTGTTCAGAAGAATCCTCTTCAAGGGCCGCCCACCACTCGCCTGCAGCCGCACTCAGGGCTTCCCTGGCCAGCCTGCGCTGGTTTTCCTCGGAGCCTCGGTCACCATAGCTGTTTGTCGCCTCGCAGCCTCACCTGGAAAGCAGCACACGTGGGCAGAGACTTTACTGGCAGTGTCCGGTGTGTCGGGCACCAGCATCTCCTTTGAGTGGGTCCAGGTCCAGGCGTTAGACCTGAATCAGATGGTCTCCGTACACCTGCAGGGCGACCTAGAGAGACCTTGAATGTGCGAGCCCTGTTTGCCCGGAAAACCCCCGGCCGGCCTCCAGCGGTCACAGAGGAGCCGGAGGGAGAGGTTCCCGCGGGGCATCACCGTGCCCGGACCCAGGCTGCGATGGGGCTGGGGCGTGGGGGCGCCAGTGCTCATGCTGCCTGCTTCTTGTCTAGTTTATCCATGGCTGGTTGATCATGTCCTCGCTGATGCTGCTCTTCCTCTTCACCTACATCTACCTCGGGTGAGTGGCTGCTGCTGAGCAGCAGGGTCCTGGGGCACCCCCCCACCCCCCGGGGCAGGAACGGCAGTGAAGGGCCTGGGTGGGAAGGGCCCCCTGGGGCTCCGCACCCTCCGCAGGTCTCTGCTCCGAGAGCCAAGCTCCTCTTCCCATAGACCTTTTTTTT
This sequence comes from Antrozous pallidus, assembly GCA_027563665.1. Lineage (NCBI taxonomy): Eukaryota > Metazoa > Chordata > Mammalia > Chiroptera > Vespertilionidae > Antrozous > Antrozous pallidus. The sequence continues at coordinate 15,979,344 of CM050529.1, read as the reverse complement.
TTCAACTTTGTTACGGAGAGGAAGGGAGGAGGAAAGGGAAGTAGAAATACCGGTGATGAGAATGGCCGCCTCCCGCACGCCCTCCTGGGGATGGAGCCCGAGACCCGGGCCTGGGCCCTGACTGGGACTCGAACCGTGGCCTCCTGGTTCCTGGGTCGATGCTCGGCCCCTGAGCCGCGCCGGCCGGGCTGCAGGCCTTGTGTTGACGCGGGAGTGGCTCCGTGGCGGGCCGGTGTCTGCTTTGGCCCCTAATTTAAAACAAACGAGCAGAGCCATCGGGGACGAGGCTCTCCAAGCCCCAGGAGGGTAGGACCGCTCAGAATTTACATTCTCATCTTTGGGCTGGACCAGGGTTCTAGTTTATGGCAAAAAGGGTCTCCGTTGCCCCTGATTTGGGATGTCAGCCTGACCCGCAGGGAGCGGCGAGAGCGCTTTTCCTGGAATGTCCAAGGGCCAGGCCCTCGATTGTGCCCCTGCGTGCGCCGCGAGCCGCGTGAGCCACACCAGGCACGCGCCGTGGGCTCCCCTTGTTCCGGAACCGTTCCCAGTGGTTCGTGCGGGACTCTCAGGAATGGGGCAGGGTGCTGGTCAGTGGCACTGGGAGCTGGGAACCAGGCTGGGGCGGCGGCTGAGGGGCAGGGTGTTGAACGGCGCCAGGGTCTGGCCCCCGCTGAGTGCCCGCCGCCCGGGCCTGCCCCGGGTCCTGCAGGGAAGTGCTCAAGACCTACAACGTGGCCATGGACTACCCCACGCTGCTGCTGGCCACCTGGAACTTCGGAGCGGTGGGCATGGTGTGCGTGCACTGGAAGGGCCCGCTGGTGCTGCAGCAGGCCTACCTCATCATGATCAGCGCGCTCATGGCCTTGGTCTTCATCAAGTACCTCCCGGAGTGGTCCGCCTGGGTCATCCTGGGCGCCATCTCTGTGTATGGTAGGTGGGCACCGACGGGCAGAGCCTGGCGGCCGGCACCCGTGTCGCCGGGGGCTCCCTCTGACAGACCCCCCTGCGTGCAGTCACGACTGGCGACGCGGTTTGTCAATAGCAAACGTTTGCCGAGCCCTCACACCAACGCACTGCCGATCGCTGGGCGTGGGGGGGAGGGGGTACCCAACGCCTTAGCCATGGTCTCTTTAGCATAAGGTGAGGGCCGTCCCCAGTTCTGTTTCTTCCATTTTAGGGCCCAGGAAGTGGGCTCCAAGTTCATCCTCCTCCCTGCAGTCAGCCTCTGGCCCGCTGCTCAGCCAGTGGCTGGCGGCTGGCGGCTGGCGGCTGTGGTGGGCACCGTGAGTTGGGTGATAGGGTGGCAGGGCCCGTACTGAGAGCCTCACACCGGGCTGTGGGGCACGCCCCCTCCCCCATACCGGTGTTGGGGGCTGGCTCCTCTCTTTGGGGGATGCTTGGGATAAATCTCTTTTAACTTTGTTGTTCCAGATCTCATGGCTGTGCTCTGCCCCAAGGGGCCGCTGCGGATGCTGGTGGAGACTGCCCAGGAGAGAAACGAGCCCATATTTCCTGCCCTGATATACTCCTGTGAGTGGCCCCCACTCCTCTCGACACGGGGAGCCAGGGCAGCTTCCTGGCCTAGCTGCAGAGTTGGCTCCGGGGTGGTTACGGGGCCAAAGTGAGGCGGCGGCCTGGAGACCTCGGGGGCGTCTTCGCCTTCCAGGACGACAGCGACAGCTCAGCTCGAAGGTGGGAGGGGAGCGCGGGAAGGCCATGGCTCCCCCAGCCCCATGGCCGGCTGGAGTTGAGTCTCTGAAGGGAAGGCACGTGGGGGCGGCTGGCTCGGGCCAGCACATGCGTGCAGCACACCTGTATCAGCCCCCATTGCGGCGGGCACTGGGCGGGCCTCAGTGTGCACAGCCGGTGGCTTTAATCCCCGCCGTCTGCGGCTGGTGGCACTTAAGTAGAGAGCTTGAACTTCCGGGGCCCTGCTGTGTGGGGTGCCCTGGAAAACGGGTGGAGCAGCCACTGAGTCTGGGTGGCCTCTGACAGATGAAGGTCGAGGTGAAAGCACCGTCCAGGCACGTTCCGAGGAGGAGCCGCACCGTGGGGAGCCGGTGGTGCCTGCAGGCAGCTCACCACCTGTGCTTGGGAGCTTGCGTTCTGGGAGCTTGCAGTGAGGGCATGTTGAGTGTGAGATGCCCCAGCGCATTCAGCTGGAGAGCTGGGCGGGAGTTCAAGAGGGAGTTTCCAGGCCAAAGGGAACACGGTTAGTACCACATGATGCGGCAGGCCTCCCTCTGGACAGAGCCCCAAGAGTACTGAAAGCAGGCCTTGGGCATGTGTGTGTGCAGCCATGTTCGTAGCAGCGTTATTCACAACAGCCAAGAGCTGGAAGCAGCCAGGTGTCTACTGATGGGTGAGTGGATAGACCAAATGTGGTATGGACACAGGGGAATAGTATTCAGCCTTAAAAAGGAGACATTCTGACGTGCTACATGCATGAACCTGAGGACACGCTAAGCAGATTAAGCCAGTCACCAAGAGACCGATACTGCAGATTCCACATATGTGAGGCGTCAGACTCACAGACAGGAAGCAGAAGGACCGGGGAGGGGAACAGGGCTGGGGGGTGGCGGGAGCCTCAGCACTGCGAGGTGGAAGAGTTGTGGAGATCAGTTTGACAGCTTAACATGGCATGTGGCACACTTAAAATGGCTAAGACGATATGGTTTATGTCACATGTTCTTTATACAGTAAAACAGAAACACAGCCAGTTCATCAAACTTTTGTTGATGTTATTATCTCTGTCTTTGTGAGGAGGGAAGAAGACAGGAAAGGGGTTGTCTGCCAGAACCTGGTCAGTGAGTCTGGGAAACCCCCCGCCCCCCCGCCAGCGGCCTCCTGCCAACAGGCATATTGAGCCCCTGGGGACACGGATGGGCCCCAGCCGCTGAGGCTGGGGGAGCTCGTTAGCCCTGCCTGAGGCATGACCTTCCTCTCCTTCCCCAGCCGCCATGGTGTGGACAGTGGGCATGGCCAAGTTGGACCCCTCCTCTCAAGGGGTCCTTCAGCTCCCCTGTGACCCAGAGATGGGTGAGTGCTGGGGGCTGGTAGCCCAGGGCCCTGGGGGTGGTCCCTCTCTGCGCCCCGCTCAGCCTGGCCTGGCCTCCCCAGGAGACACGAGGTTGGGAGGCAAAAGGGAAGACCAGCATTCCTGGCATTTTGGGGACCGAGCGAGAGTGGCCTCTGACCTCTACCCCAGCCTCTTCCTCTATGTGGCCTGGGAAGTCTTGGTGCCAAGCTGGGGGGCGGGCAGGGACCCTGAGCTCCAGAGGAGCCTCTGCCAGCTTCTGTCTCTCCCTTCCTCCCACCCACGGGGATGCCGGCGTCTCCTACTGGACCCAGAAGAAGACTCCTGTGACAGTTTGGGGGAGCCCTCGTACCCAGAAGTCCTTGCGCCCTCCCTGCCTGGCTCCGCAGGGGAGGAGCTGGAGGAAGAGGAGGAAAGTAAGACGCCCATGTCCAGATGGTCTGGGGGCCCAGGGCGGGGGGAGCTGGGAGCCAGGATGTCTGGCGGAGGGTGTGAGGGAGCCTCACGGGCGTCCCAGAGAAGCGTGCGAGGCGTCCTCTCGGCAGGCCGTGGCCTTTCCCAGGCGGCTGCAGCGTGTACTGGACCGCGGGCATCGAGCCCAGCCATGTGCCTGCCTGCACTGTGCAGGGTCCCGGCTCGGAGCCTCCCCTCTCGGGTGTGGACACTGAGTCGGGAGACGGGGAGCTGTGCAGAACACGGGGTGTGGGGCACCAGGGTTCTTGACCAGGTGTTGGGGGCCAGAGAGGGAGGCCTGAGAGTAACTTCCGAGCTCCCAGGTTCAGCCACACTCAGCACAGACACTGCCTGGTGGAGAGCCACCTATTTGGAACCTGGAGGGGAGGAGGGCGTGGGAGGGTGTGGGGAAAGAGGGGGGCTGGGGGAGGGAGGGGGCGTGGGGGAGAGAGGAGAGCGTGGGGGAGGGAGGGGGCGTGGGGGAGAGGAGGGGGTGTGGGGGAGGGAGGGGGCGTGGGGAAGGGCATGGGAGGGTGTGGGGGAGGGAGGGGGCGTGGGGGAGGGAGGGCGTGGGGGAGGGAGGGGGCGTGGGGAAGGGTATGGGAGGGTGTGGGGGAGGGAGGGGGTGTGGGGGAGAGGAGGGCGTGGGGGAGGGAGGGGATGTGGGGAAGGGCATGGGAGGGTGTGGGGGAGGGAGGGGGCGTGGGGGAGGGAGGGGTGTGGGGAAGGGCATGGGAGGGTGTGGGGGAGGGAGGGGTGTGGGGAAGGGCATGGGAGGGTGTGGGGGAGGGAGGGGTGTGGGGAAGGGCATGGGAGGGTGTGGGGGAGGGAGGAGAGCGTGGGGCAGAGGAGGTGAACAGTTCCTTGGCTGCAGGCTGACTCGAGTTTGTTATAGAAACACTAGGGGCCCAGTGCATGAGATTCATGCACAGGCAGGGTCCCTAGTGACTGTTGGCTGCCAGCTGCTGGCCAGGGCCTTCCTTCAACACGTGCTGTCTCCTAGTGGTCAGCGCACGTCATAGCGAGTGATTGAACTCCCAGTTAGTCAAACTCCCAAGGGGACACTTTGCATGTTAGCTTTTACATGTAGATACAGGTTCTCACCGCCTGCAGTGGGGAAAGTGGTCCTATGCCTGTCCAGGGGCAGTTGGATAAAAGAGCCAACTCGGAAGCATCCTAAAGCTCTCTCTCGCTCGCTTGTCAGTAAGGGATAGGCTGCAGCACGTTTCCTGTTTTCAGGGGAAGGTCTGCAGAGGGCCGCTCGGGCTGTGTGTGTCCTCAGGCAGTGAGTGAAATCCCTGAGGGCACTGGTAATTCGAACGAAGCGCTGAGTTGCCCGCCTCTCTCGCACCCTGGACACTGCGTTGTATTTGATTTTTTCTGAGTGCCAAGCACCAGGATCTTTTGTTTCTTAGGCAGCAGTTTTGCCTGAGTTCTCAGGCCAGCTTTTCAGAGCCCAGACTGCAGGCCGCCCCCCCCCCGGGCCCCCCCTTTCCCGCTGCCGCGGTTTTTCCGGAGCCCGTCCTCGTCCAGAGTCCCGGTGAGCGGGCTGGTGGCGAAGCTGCCGTCCAGCCCCTGAGTGCCCGGGACTCCTCTGGGCCCTGGTGTCAGGCTGCTCCCCCGGATGACGGCTCTGCCCTCCCCACACAGGGGGCGTGAAGCTGGGTCTCGGAGACTTCATCTTCTACAGCGTGCTGGTGGGCAAGGCGGCGGCCACAGGCAGCGGGGACTGGAGCACCACGCTGGCCTGCTTCGTGGCCATCCTCATCGTACGTGGGCAGTGGGCCCCCGGGGGTTCGTGCTGAGGTCCCTGGAGGGAAAAAGTGACGGGGCCGGGCAGTTTCCCAGATCCTCCACATGAGACCGAGGTGTAGGGGCTCTGGACGACACAAGAGCAGGGAGGTGCGGGGAGGGGTGCCCGGGGCTCCGATCCCACTGAGCAGGCACGCAGGTGGCAAGGGCGCTGTGCGCTGGTGTCCGGACACCTGAGAGCCGTGGCAGAGGACACGGGCGCCTGGGCACACATGCCCGTGAGCTCAGGGCCTCTGACTCTGCAGGTGTGTTCCCTCCATGCCACCCCAACATGTGCTGTCCTGAATCAGGGTCTCCCAGGGCTCAGGAGGGGCGGCCCCAGCAGGAGGTTGGGAGGTTCCTGCAGTCGCCTAGGTGGCGAGATGGTCGTCGGGGGACGGACCTGAGGGCTGCGTCTCAGGGCAGAGGCTCTGGGGGCGAACCCCGCACCACGTGGCACATTAAGGCTCAGGTCCAGGTTGTTGGAGGTTGTGTGTCCAGAGTGTGTCAGGGAGGGTGCTGGCCTCCACCCTCTGCCCCGGGGCCTGACGCCTGCCCCGCCCTGACTGTCCCGCATCCGCCAGGCGGCACGGGCGGGACAGGACCGCGGGGGAGGCGCGCGCCATCTTTGATTCCCGCGGTGCCAGCACTCAGTGGAGCCCGTCCAGTTCTAGAAACTCGTGTCCCGAGGGGCGGCCTGCGGTCCTCCGGCCGTGGGTCCCTGCTGTGCGCCGGCGGCCGGTGGGCAGCAGGCAGCGCCATGCCGAGTCGGGCCGCTTTCGGGTTCACCCGCGTGTGTGCAGAGAGTTACGGGGACCCGGGAGGCCGTAGGTATCCTTGACAAGCCCTACGCCCAGGCCGGGCGGCTAACTGCCCCCCCCGCCCCCCCCCCCCCCCCCCCCGTGTCCGCAGGGCCTGTGTCTGACGCTCCTGCTGCTCGCCGTGTTCAGGAAGGCGCTGCCCGCCCTGCCCATCTCCATCGCCTTCGGTCTCGTCTTCTACTTCTCCACCGACAACCTGGTGCGCCCCTTCATGGACGCCCTGGCCTCCCACCAGCTCCACATCTGAGCTGCGCCTTGGGGTTGTGACCGATGGATGCAGCTGTGTAGTCTCGCTCTAGTGCCATATCTTGTAAGACTTTCGTCTCCTTAGGAGAATGTAAACGAGAATAAAACACTGCGTGCTTACGGAGAAGATCCGCCTTTTGGTGCTAGTTTGGCACCAGACCCAGGCTCGCCCTTCCCGAGCGCTCGCCCGCTGACAGGAAACAGGACAGCGGGGCTGGGGGGGGGGGGGCTCAGAGCGGGGTCTGGGAGGGGAGTGAAGGGAGGCGGGGAGGGAGGCGCACGCGCAGCAGGCTCCCGCAGGTGGCACCAAACACCGGCCACTCTGGGCCGAGAAGAAAAGCCCACTTTCTCTGCGGGGAATGTTGCCAGTGCTTGTCTGGGACGTCGTTATTTTATTACCTTTAGAAACCAGGTCCTAATCGTGTTGCTGCAGTTCCGCTGGGAAGTGGCTTAATATTAATATCAATAAAAGATGAATCCTGTTGGAGTGTTAGTTTGGTCTGTTTGTCAGTGTTGGCCTCGTCCCTGCATCTCATGTCCACTCCAGGGATACTCCCCCAGGGAGACTCCCCCAGGGAGACCCCCCAGGGGTACTCCCCCAGGGAGACCCCCCAGGGATAATCCCCCAGGGAGACTCCCCCAGGGATACTCCCCCAGGGAGACTCGCCCCCCCCCCCCCCCCCCCCCCGTTACGGCAGAGAGACTCGGCCAGCCAGTGGCTCAGTGGTGGAGCGCCCCTATGAACCAGGTCACAGTCTGTGCCTCAGGGCACACGCCCAGGTTTCTGGCTTATTCCCCAGTAGGGGGCATGCAGGGGGCAGTTGATGTTTCTATGGTTGATGTCTCTGTCTCTCCCTCTCCCTCTCCCTGAAATCAATAAAAACATGTTAAAAAGAGAAAGAGCCTTACCCCCTCACGCCCTCTGCACTCGTTTCTGTAACTAGAAAGTTCCCTAAGCAAAGGTGTGCAGAGAGCCGCTAGGCCCAGTGCTGGCAGCTCGGAGCTGGGCCAGCTGCCAGTGCCGAGCACGGGCCTCGTACTAGCTTCCACCGTACCTGTTGCTGGAAACCCTGCAAGGCAGTTGCCAAAACAGCAAGTGTCCTCGGGGTACCAGCGTGCCGTGGGGCGAGGTCGAGCCAAATGCAGAAACGCCCACGTGTCCACGGGCCACCTGGGCCCCAGTGGGAGTGGAGGTTGCTCTCCTTTCTCTAATGGTTCCAGGTTGCCAGGACCTTGGAGCTGCACAGAGCAGGCCCCCACGGCCGTGCCTGTGGGTCAGGCCCTGCGGAGACGCAGGCACTGTGTGTGCCCGGACAGGCTCTGTGTCCTTGTCCCAGAAGCAATGGCGTGCTGGGGGGGGGGGGGGGGGGGGAGGGGGCCATGAGAGGAATAGGAATTATGTGCTTTGATGTCTGATGGGAGCCTTCTTTCCCTGGGCTGTCCAGGATGGGCAGAGGCGGGAAGCCAGAGGCTGTTGCCTGTGGTGGCACTCCTGGGCCTGGCAGCAGGAATCTGAGCTGGGAGGGGCTGTGCCTGGCTCGAGTCAGACCCAGTGCGGGGAGGCGTTAGGAAGGTGGGGCTGGGCCCTGGCGGTGGAACTTGCAGGAGATGAAGGGGGAGAAGCATGGGAGCCGCTGACTCGCTGTGGCCATGTTGTCCGAGAGGCTCCAGCGCAGGCTTCCACAGAGGAGACCGGACAAGAGTCTGGTTTGTTAGGTCAGGAGGGGCCCTTGGGGGAGAGCAGAAGATAGGGCCCTTCCAAAGCAGCTGGACCGTGAGGGAGGGAGAGAAGGAGATCCCGTGAAAGGGTTATTGTAAGTGCTGAGATGGGAAAAATAATAAGTAAATGTGAGAGGACCAAAGGGTAAGAACCGTTGTGTTACCAGGTCAAGTTTGCAATGAGGTTACGCCTCCTGTACACGTCTTGGCTGTGTATGTTTCCTTATAGGTTACTGGTTCCTATCTTTTGCCCATTTTTCATTTGGACAGTTCACCTTGTATTTTTGGACTACAGGCCCAGTGCATGAAATTCGTACATGGGGGCGGGGGTAGGCCCTGAGCCCAGCCTGCAATCTGGGACCCCTCGAGGGTCTAAACTCGCAGTCGGACATCCCTCTCACAATCCAGGGCCACTGGCTCCTAACTGCTCTGCTGCCTGCCTACATGATTACCCCTAACCACTGTGCCTGCCATTTTTGCCCCCAACTACCCCCTTGCTGGCCTTCTCACCTCCAACTGTCCCCCCATGCTGGCCTGATCACCCCCGACTGCCTCTCCTGCCAGCCTCCCCTGCCAGTCTGCATGTCCCCAATTGCCCCCCACTGCCAGCCTGCTTGTCCCTAACTAACCCCCCCCCCCCCCGAACTGATCAACCAGGCCTGATTGCTCCTAACTGCCTTGCCTTGGCCCTGCCACCATTTTGTCCAGCAGGACGTCCAGAGGTCTCCTGGTCTAATTAGTGTAGATATTTAGGCCTCCTAAGATATATACTCTGGAGCGATGTCAATTAGATTCATTTTGGATATTCTTCCCAGGCTGTGGTTTGTCTCCCCCTCCCTGAAGGATCTTATGGTGCCAAGGTGATTCATTTATTTTTTTTAAATGTATTTTATTGATTTTTTACAGAGATGAAAGGAGAGGGATAGAGAGTTAGAAACATCAATGAGAGAGAGAGACATCGATCAGCTGCTTCCTGCACACCCCCTACCAGGGATGTGCCCGGAACCAAGGTACATGCCCCTGACTGGAATCGAACCCAGGACCCCCTAGTCCGAAGGCCAATGTTCTATCCACTGAGCCAAACCAGTTTCTGCACCAAGGTGATTTTTAAATGTTAGTGTTGTTAAGTGTGTCAGCCCTTTATCTGTACTCCTCGACCCTCAATGCTTTCTAAAAGCTAAAATTTTAATTTTCTTAATAAGATTTTAACCCATCTGAAACTTATTTTTATGTATTGTATTTAGTGGGGACCCGATTTTGTTTCCGACGTGAGGTCTGGGTCCTGTGCTCTGAGGGTTTGGAGGGCTGGCACAGGCAGAGGGGACTCTGCTGTCACCACAGACTCTGGGGCTCGGTCTGCTCTGAACTGGGGAGGAAATGGATGGATTTATATCAGGTAAGTGTGTATTCCAGGTAAGTGTGTTTCCAGGTAAGGGTGTATTTCAGGTAAGTGTGTTTCCAGGTAAGTGTGTATTCCAGGTAAGTGTATGTATTGGAGGTAAGTGTGTTTACAGGTAAGTGTGTATTCCAGGTAAGTGTATGTATTGCAGGTAAGTGTGTATTCCAGGTAAGTGTGTATTCCAGGTAAGTGTATGTATTGCAGGTAAGTGTGTATTCCAGGTAAGTGTGTATTGCAGGTAAGTGTGTTTCCAGGTAAGTGTGTATTCCAGGTAAGTGTATGTATTGCAGGTAAGTGTGTATTCCAGGTAAGTGTGTATTCCAGGTAAGTGTATGTATTGCAGGTAAGTGTGTATTCCAGGTAAGTGTGTATTCCAGGTAAGTGTATGTATTGCAGGTAAGTGTGTATTCCAGGTAAGTGTGTATTGCAGGTAAGTGTGTATTCCAGGTAAGTGTGTATTCCAGGTAAGTGTATGTATTGCAGGTAAGTGTGTATTCCAGGTAAGTGTGTATTCCAGGTAAGTGTATGTATTCCAGGTAAGTGTGTATTCCAGGTAAGTGTGTATTCCAGGTAAGTGTATGTATTGCAGGTAAGTGTGTATTCCAGGTAAGTGTGTATTGCAGGTAAGTGTGTATTCCAGGTAAGTGTGTATTCCAGGTAAGTGTATGTATTGCAGGTAAGTGTGTATTCCAGGTAAGTGTGTATTCCAGGTAAGTGTATGTATTGCAGGTAAGTGTGTATTCCAGGTAAGTGTGTATTGCAGGTAAGTGTGTTTCCAGGTAAGTGTGTATTCCAGGTAAGTGTATGTATTGCAGGTAAGTGTGTATTCCAGGTAAGTGTGTATTCCAGGTAAGTGTATGTATTGCAGGTAAGTGTGTATTCCAGGTAAGTGTGTATTGCAGGTAAGTGTGTTTCCAGGTAAGTGTGTATTCCAGGTAAGTGTGTATTGCAGGTAAGTGTATGTATTGCAGGTAAGTGTGTTTCCAGGTAAGTGTGTATTCCCGGTAAGTGTGTATTGGAGGTAAGTGTGTATTACCAGTAAGTGTGTTTCCAGGTAAGTGTGTATTCCAGGTAAGTGTGTATTGGAGGTAAGTGTGTATTCTGGGCCGTGAGATACAGAAGCGAAAAGACTGTCTCTGGAGCCTTGGAGTCTGGCTCCCGGAAAGAATTTTTCATTTCCAGAAGCACAAGTCAGACCCACCTGGACTGCGCTGGCAAAGCGACCAGCAGCACGGAGCTGGGCAGAGACTCTCGTGCCTGAGGGCCTGGGCACCAGAGGGGATGGACCTTTCCACACCCCGAAGGCCACGCTGCAGAATGGAGGGGGACTCCATTCCCACCAGGTATCCAGGTATGGGAAAATGTACGACAGTCCACATAACAAAAGTCTTTGGGGTCCTCAATAATTTTATTTTGTTTGTTAATCTGCACCTGATGGTATTTTCCCATTGATTTTTTTAGAGAGAGTGGAAAGGTTGGGGAGAGACAGACAAACAGCGATGTAAGAGAGACACATTGACTGGCTGACTCCCAACCGCTCCCCAACCAAGGCCCTGGATCAAGCCTACAACCCAGGTACACGCCCTTCACCAGAATCGAACTTGGGACCCTTCAGTTCGCAGGCTGTCACTCTGCCCACGGAGCCCAGCCTGCTGGGGCCTCAATAACTTTTTGAGTGGAAAGGGGGTCCTGAGACCAAAGGGTTGGAGGTGGCCCCCAGGAAGTCTGCTGCTTTGTCCGGAGGCTCTCAGGTCAACTCTCTTTAACAGCTTTGGCCTTTCCAAGGGACACTCCGTCGGCCTTTCCAAGGGACACTCCGTCTGCCTTTCTCCTCCCTGGAGCTCTGAGCCAGGGTGGCCACACGAGGGCAGCAGATTCCGCCGGAGCCCTTTGTGAGCCTCGCCCAGTTCACCGACCCTCCAGCAGCAGAGCACTCCTGTGCCCTAGCGAGGGTGCGAGGGTGCGAGGGTGCGAGGGTGCGAGGCCCTTGTTCCTGTCTGGGAGGCGCAGGCCCTGCGTGCTCCTACAGGAGCAGGGAGGGAAGAGGACGGGTGTGATGGCCCCCGGAGCCTGGCCACAGGCAGGGGTGATGTGTTCAGTGGATGAGCTCCATCGCCTCCACGTGCAGCGCTGGGCGGAAAGCCCGTTTATGGCACCTCAGCTCTACCCTGGACGTGTTTGTTCCTGTTTGCACGGTCTTCGAGGGCAGTACCTGTGCTCTCTGCTGTGTTGAGGTAAGAAACGTCCAGACGCTTTTATTAGCGCTTGTCCGAGCCCAGCTGGGCATTGCCGGAGAGGTCTCCGAGTGCTCTGGGCAATGGCAGTGGAGCAGTTTCTCTGGGCACCGGGACTGAGGGCGGTTTCAGGTGGAGATGGAATTGTAGGAGAGTTCACGTGTTCTCCTAAGGGGTTATGCTTATGACTAAGGTATGTCGAGCTAGATGCGCAGGAACAATGGGCAGGTTTAGCTGAAGGCAAAGGTAAGTTCTATGCCTGGGGTGTGACTGCCACCGTAACATCTGCCCAGCCCATTTCTGTCAGTGGCGTGTAGTTACCATGCAGTCAAATGGTCAGGCGAGAGAGGGGGCAGAGGTCACCACTTCCCTCTTAGCTCATCTCAGATGAAGATGGAGGTGGAGGGACATGCGACATTTCAACCCAAACTCGAGGCTCCGTTGTACCAGAACAGGTCATGGACATCGAGCACTGGGGAAGAAGGCCTCGTGGCCGTTAACTCGGGCGGCCCCGCCTTCCTTACCTGGCTGTTCCCGGGAGCGCTCCTCAGACCGCACCGCTGCCCGGCATGCAGGCCTGGCTTGACGACCGCTCAGCAGGAATGAGCTCTGATTTCGCAGGACAAGGCTTCCAGACCGTCTCCTGGGTCCTGGCCGGTGCTCTTTCCCCCGTGTGTCCCCTCCTCAGTTCTCGCCGTGATGCTGTCAGCCCACCGCGCACAGACCGTCAGCAGTCCATGCTACAGTGTGGCCTCGGCGTTTAGAGCAGGGCTTTTTCCAGGTGCCAGAGTCAAGAAGAAAATCAGCAGTATTCTAATTCAATGTTTTCTAAAATGTGTTCACGCTCTTGCTCAAAGTAGGTGGTCCTCCAATTGGTCCAGCATTTGCCAAGTTCATTGGCCTGCAGAACCCCTTTCTCCCGTCACCTTTTAGCTTCCAGGTTGCTAGTGTTGGCACAGCACATCCTAACCATCGGCCAGTGGAGAAATCTGGCTCCTCCCATAAGCCATCAGGCAGCCTCAGCTGCAACACCTCGAGGTGATCACATGGACAGTCGTCGTCTCTAAGAGGTGACACTGATGGAGGGTTTGCCAGGTGCCAGGTGCTATGATAAGCACCAGGCATCATTATCTTATTTAATTCTTTTTTTAATGGTTTTTATTGATTTCAGAGAGGAAAGGAAAGGTTAAGAGATACAGAAATATCAGTGATGAGAGAGAATCATTGATCGGCTGCCTCCTGCACGCCCTCCATTGGGGATTGAGTCTGCATCCAGGAATGTGCTCTGACTGGGAGTTGAACTGCAATCTCCTGGCTTATAGGTCGACACTCAACCACTGAGCCACACTGGATGGGCTCACGTCATTCTTATAGTGACACTAAGGCGGCGTCTTCTCCCCTCACCGGTGTAGAGACTGAGCCACACTGGATGGGCTTATGTCATTCTTATAGTGACACTAAGGCGGCGTCGTCTCCCCTCACAGGTGCAGAGACTGAGCCTAGAGAGCTAAGTAGCTTGTTGATGGTCTCGTGGCCAGAAAGCACCAGCACGCAAGCCCAGGTCGCCTGACTGGAATCCAGCCTTCCCACCAGCCCTTACTGCTGCCTGCAGCCACCGGGGCCCCTCTCTCTGTGGGAAAGCCCTTCCTTATGCTGAGCTGGAAGCTGGGTCTAGCCACGCTCCCTCTCCCAGGTACACACACATTCATCACTAGTTTCAGTGCTAATATCCTCTGTTTGCCATTGTTCCTGGGACTGGACCCATCTGGCTCCTCTTTCTTTTGCTAGAGCACTTCAGCATCCTTTGGGCCAGAGCTGAGCACAGTTTTATCTACTCCACTGTCATATGGTAATTGCATTTTTAGGAAATCATACCTTCCCAAAAACATACCTTTTTTTTAAGAGGAGTTCTTATCTCTATATATAAAAGCCTAAGCAACCGAATAACTGAAGGAGCAGTCAACTGCTATGACACACACTGACCACCAGGGAGCAGATGCTCAATGCAGGAGCTGCCCTTTGGTGATCAGTGCGGTCCCACAGCCAACCTCCTGCAACCCCTCCCCTCTGGCTGGCCCCTCCCAATTGGCCCTGGGCCCAGATCAGGGTGGGAAATAGCCCTCATCAGCCCCAATCGCCAGCCAGGCCAAGGGACTCCACCTGTGCATGAATTTGTGCACTGGGCCTCTAGTTCTATCTAATAAAAGAGAAACATGCAAATTGACAATACTTTCACTACACTACCAGCCAATAGGGGTAATATGCAAATTAACCCCCAAGCAAGATGGCGACCAGACCCAAAGCCCGGCCCTGGCAAGCCTGGGGCAGTGGCGGGTGGTCCCTCCTTCTCTGACCTCCCTCCCCACAGTAACACCATGTCGACACGATTTCTCACCAGCCTCACCGCTCTGTTACATTGTTAGTTACAATGACTAACTGTGTAGTAAAACCTGGGCTACTCAGGACAGTTTTCCTCCTGTGCTCTGTGCTAGTTCCCAATTGCGATCACCTGATAAGTAATAGCAGTCCCCAGTGACAGAAATTGTTTCCTAGTTAACCAGTTTCATCATAGTGAATTCTAGTTCTGAAAACAACACAGCATTAAGATCACTTGAACTCTCAGTGTGTTTTGACCAAATATAGCTTGGAACTATCCCTCTTTTGTTCTGAACTTGTACTTCATTAATTCAGCTCCAAACCTCATCGCTTTGGATAGCTGCATTGCCCAAGCAATCTTGTCTTTCAGTAGAATCACTCCCCCTACAATTCTCTACTTAAAAAAACAACAACATATTTTGTTGATTTATTACAGAGAGGACAAGAGAGGAATAGAGAGTTAGAAACATCGGTGAGAGAGAGAGACATCAGCTGCTTTCTGCACACTTCCTACTGGGGATGTGCTCACAACCAAGGTACATGCCCTTGACCGGAATGGAACTGGGATCTTTCCCCAGGCCGACGCTCTATCCACTGAGCCAAACTGAGCCAAACCGGTTAGGGCTCTACCCCTGCCATTGCATTGTGGAGCCCCACAAAGGATACTGCACTTCCATCTGTTCAAGTTCATCTGGTCAGCCCCGGCCCATCGTGTCAGCCCATGTGGCCATCTGGGAGGCTGCCTGCCCTCTGGCCTCTGTGAACCAATAAGCATGACCTCTACACCAGGGTCTTCCAGTGACTCCTTCTGTGGTGACAGACGTGCTCTGTCTGTGCACCGGGGGAGCCACTGGCCACATGTGGCCATTGAACACTTAAAATGAGGTGAGTGCCGCCCCGCAGCTGAACTGTAAACTGCATTGTTAAACGGTAGTTGTGATTTTAAACTGTATTTTATTTAACTTCTTCACCTTTTGCATGTCTGGAAACGTCTCTCTCTCCTTCAATTCTAAGGATGTAGGACCCAAACCAAGAGGAATGCACCAAAGGCAGGAGACAGTGGGCCGTCCAGGCAGCCATGACAGAAGAACGCGCACCTGACTCCCTGTTGTCCTCCGGGTAAGGACGTGTGTGTCGACTGGGGAGGGGGGGGAGGAGGTTTCCTGAGTGCAAAGTGCCAAGGAGCAAACCCTGAGATAAAAAGTCATAAATAGACCAAGGAGCTGACCCAGAGCCAGGGCTGTGTCCTTGGGCTGGTAGACTAGAGGCCGGGACCCGGGCTGGGGGGCTGGGGCTGAGCAGCTGCGGTGGAAATTTCCATGGGCTGTCCCCCAGCGCTTAAGATGCTCTGGGCTCCACATGGCAGGAGGAGGGCACGGATTAAGAAAGTGGCACAAGATGTGGTCCCAGCTCACAAGGAGTGAGGCCCTTAGAGAACAGATGTGGGCTGCTTGCCAAGAAAGCCAGTAAACAAGCAGGTTGGAAAAGATGAAAACAGAGTTTAGTTTAAAGGTCAAGGCGTGAGGCCAGTCAAGAGAAAGTCACTGTCACCTCCCAGTCATCAGAATCCCATTTGACCTTCTAAGGACAATGTTGGAAATACAAACTTCACATTAAAGGTAAACGTTGACTCTCTTACTTTAGGTACTATTAAAGGGATCACAAACTATGTTAATTTTTAAATTAAATTTATTGGGATAACATTGGCTAATAACAAAAACATTTCAGGGATATAACTAACTTTATAATGCAACATTTGTATACTCTATTGTATGCTCCCCACCTGAAATCTAGTCTTATATTATTTTCTTAAAAGGAAAACAAATGATCCTATATATAATATGCAAATTGATAGAACAGTAGAACCACTGGTTGCTAGTGGTCAGTGCTCCCACAGGGGGAGCGCTGCTCAGCCAGAAGCTGGGCTCATGGCTGGCGAGTGCAGAGGCAGTGGTGGGAGCCTCTCCTGCTTCTGTGGCAGTGCTAAGGATGTCCCACTGCCAGCTTAGGTCTGCTCCCTGCTAGCAATCGGACATCCCCCGAGGGCTCCCGGACTGGAAGAGGGCTGAGGACCTCCCCCACCCCTACCTCAAGTGCAGCGAATTTCCTGCATTGGGCCTCTAGTTTACTATAGTTGCTGGTGTCTTAAGAATTCAGGTTAAAATTGCAAAATCACTTTTTAATACAGAAATCAATGAAAAGTTATCAAAGACCTCAGTTCCACGTCTTGGTAATAGTTATGAAAAGCTTTAAAGTGTGCAATTTTGTAAAATAGATATTACAACCACCCCAGGAACTGGAGGTGTGTGTGTGTTTTCCCCTCTCCCTAGTAAGATTCAGGCTGTGTCTGTGGGCTGAATGCACACGTGCATGTGTGTGACCCACAGTGCTCATCACAATGCCACATTCCCAAGGTGCTGGTTAGGATCGTTTGGGTTGCAAGTAAGGGAAACCATAAAGAGAACTTATTGGTTCACGTGGCTGAAAAATTCAGTGTTAGGGCAGACTTCCAATACGGTGTAGTCAGGGCTCCAGGGCCATAGCTGATTCCCTCTGCCTGTCCTCACTTGTGGGCCAGGTTCCTCTTCAGGCTGGTTTTCTCATGTTTGCAAGATGCCTGTGATCAGAAACTCAGCTGGAATTTCTTGACAATGACAATCTGTGGAGAGAGGGGCTATTGCTTCTTATAACCATTGACGGTGAGTCATGTGCTTCATTCTGATTGGACCATCCCAGGACCAATTACTGTGGGCCTGCCATGTGCTGACTGACTCAGGCTCAAAGAAACCTATCACTTTAACATATGGGTTGGAATTGGCTTGCACCACAGGAGTCCACTCCTGCAATTGGGTGAGGCCAGTGCCACTCACACTGATGGTAACTATGCAATGGGGAGGAGACAGAGGTATTGGAAAGATATTCCCAAAATCTACCATACCTTGGCGGCAATTTCAACTTTTTTTTTTTTTTTTTTGAGATTTAAAGAGTACTTTCTAGGTATAAGGTGCTATGGGAAGTATCAAGATATGCAGTTTACAATTTATTAGATACAAAAAGAAAATGGAAAAATAATTACAATAGGCTATCAAGTGTAATATACCAAAGAGGCCTGCAATTGCTAAAGTGAAGTCCTGTAAAAGCAAGAGAGAGAGAGAGACAGGCTGCTTCTGGTTGAAGTCATCAGAGAGGCATCACGCAGCAACTATATTGGAATTCGATCTTAAAGAATGAATAGGACATCAATGATTACAGATGGGAAGGGAGGGCCTTGGAGGCAAGAGGGCAGCGAGAGCAAAGCACTAGAGGCCGGACGCCAAAGGGAGTTGGAGAAAGGTGGCAGCGGTTAGTTGTAGCACAAGTTCTATAAGTTGTTGCCAAGGCAGGAAATGTTACCCGAGTGCAGAAAAGAAACCAAGATGGCACCTAAACTGCTGCTCGCACAGCAATTTCAAAAATACAACTAAACCCTAACTGATTTGGCTCAGTGGATAGAGCCTGTAGACTGAAGGGTCTCAGGTTTGATTCCCGTCAAGAGCATGTACCTTGGTTGCGGGCACATCTCCAGTGGGGGGTGTGCAGGAGGCAGCTGAATTGATGTTTCTAACTCTCTATCCCTCTCTGTAAAAAATCAATAAAAATACAACTAAACGACAAAACAGACATCATCCAGAACCACAGGAAGGCTGGCTGAGTGGAAATTCTACAACTAGAAGGAAAGGGAAAAGCACATTGAGACTCAGAGAAGCCGCAGGAGGCAGAGGTACAGAGTTGTGCGTACAGAGAGGGCTGGCAACTGAGTACGTAGCTGACTTTCTCAAGTGGGACGGAGACAAAAGCTCCTGCCTGCTCTGAACTCCAGTTATGGATGAGACTCTGGGGACCCAGACTCATATGGGAAGAAACTGGACTGTCTGACAGGGGGCAAAACTTGAGGGTGGCTTTCTCTCAGAGGTGCTTGTGGGGGCACTGAGATCCAGAGGCCTCTTAGGGCAGGGCTGACAGGAAGCCATTGGTGTCTTCCCCACCCTGAGACTCTGCCCCATCCAAGCTGAGCATGGCGGCTTTTGCAAACCTTGTCTCATAAGGGTGTCTCCAGCATATAAGTTCTCCCAGCATAGACACAGACGATCCTCACAGCCAATTGCCTGGAGGTCAATTCCCCACAGTGATACCAACTGAAGAGGGCCCTCTGTGAAGGCACCTGGGCATTTCTCTAATTATTGTCAGCTGAATTCGAGGTGACAGGCAGAGCCAGGCCTTGGACACACATCTCGCCAAGAAGGCAGATCTAATCAGCTTGACTCTTGACTTTGCCCAGGTGTCCTTGGGAGTGGGTATTGATATGTAAATCTAGCCTAGCACCAAGAATGCTCAGGGCACACTCAAGAATGCAAATAATCTCCTTTTGTCTTGACCTTTTGGTGTTACTTCCTGGTATTTTTTTTTGGGGGGGGGGGGGGCGTATAAAATAAACTTGCTGCATGGGCTTGGGGTCCCTGTCTCTCTGAGAGAGAAGATAGCATCCCACCCAGCACTCAGCTTTCTTCTGTTCTCTCTTCATTTTTCTTAATCCCTGGCTGCCTCCACTCAGAACCGGTTTCATCTTTCTTTCTGCACTGGATGTGGAAAAGGGAGATCCCTGCCATATTTGGCCCCCCTTGCCACATCTGGCTCCCCCGCAACCAGCAACAATCAAGGCTTAACTTAGAACAAGACTGTGCACACAGCCCACAAAAGGGTGCACTAAGAGTGTCCACCTCAGGTAACTGAGCCACTGGACCCTATAGGACACCTAGCACACAAGCCACACTATCAACTCAGGGAAGCAGCCAAAATGCAGAGATAAAGACAGGTCACAAATGAAAGAAATGAAGAAAAGCAAAAGACTGGATATAGAGTTCAAAACCATGCTTATAATGTTTTTCCAGAATTTTCTAGAAAAGGCCAATAAATTTAGCGAGACCCTCAAGGATATGAAAAAGGACCAACTAGAAATTAAGCATACACTGACTGAAATAAAGAATAATATACAAGGATCCAACAGCAGACTAGAGGGTTGCAAGAATCAAGTCAAAAATTTGAAATACAAAGAAGCAAAAAACATCCAACTGGAAAAGCAAAAAGAAAAAAGAATCCAAAAATATCAAGATAGTGTAAGGAGACTTGGGACAACCTCAGGCATACCAACATCAGAATTATGGGGATGTCACAAGAAGAGAGAGAGCAAGATACTGAAAACCTATTTTAAGAAATAATGACTGAAAACTTCCCTCACCTGGTGAAAGAAATAGACTTACAAGTCCAGGAAGCATAGAGAACCCCAAACAAAGGAATCCAAAGATGACCACACTATGACAAATCATAATTAAAATGCCAAGAGCAAATATTCTCTTGAGAATCTTAAAAGCAGCAAGAGAAAAACAGTTACCTACAAGGGAGCACCCATACAATTGTCAGCGGATTTCTCAACAGAAATGATGCAGGCCAGACGGGAGTGGCAAGAAATATTCAAAGTGATGAGTAGCAAGAATCTACAACCAAGATTACTCCATCCAGCAAAGCTATCATTCAGAATTGAAGG
The DNA here is from genome assembly GCA_027563665.1 of Antrozous pallidus. Taxonomy (NCBI): domain Eukaryota; kingdom Metazoa; phylum Chordata; class Mammalia; order Chiroptera; family Vespertilionidae; genus Antrozous; species Antrozous pallidus. The sequence continues at coordinate 15,959,687 of CM050529.1, read as the reverse complement.
TCAGATAAAGTGCTTCACAGATAAGAAAAAGCTAAAGGAGTTCATCACCACCAAACCAATATTATATGAAATGCTGAAAGATATTCTTTAAGAAGAGGAAGAAGAAAAAGGTAAAAGTGTGAATTATGAACAACAAATACACATCTATCAACAAATGAATACAAAAATCAAGTGAATTAATAATCTGATGAATAGGATAAACTGGTAAATATAACAGAATCATGGACATAGAGAGGGAATGGACTGACAATTCTTGGAGAGAAAAGGGGTGTGGGAAGTACAGCAAGAGACTGGACAAAAATCTTGCAACAATGGGAGAGGACATTGGGGAGGGGGAGGTGAGGGTGGAGGGTGGGCTGGGTACAGGGTGGAGGGGAGCTATAGGGGGATAAAAAAGGAGGAACAATGTAATTAATAAACTGAACAATAAAGATTAAAAAAATAAATAATTAAGACTAAAAAAAAAAGGAAATATTTTAAGTGATGAATAGCAAGAAACTACAATAAAAATCTACAACTCTACCCAGCAAAGCTATCATTCAGAATGGAAGGTCAGATAAAGAGCTTTACAGATAAGAAAAAGCTAAAGGAATTCATCAACACCAAACCAGTATTATGTGAAATGCTGAAAGGTATTCTTTAAGAAGAGGAAGAAGAAAAAGGTAAAGATAAAGATTATGAACAAATGCATATCTATCAACAAGTGAATCTAAAAATCAAGTGAATAAAAAATTTGATGAACAGAATAAACTGGTGAATATAATAAAATCAGGGGCATAGAAAGGGAGTGGACTGATATTTCTGGGGAGGGAAAGGGGAGTAGAGGGTGCAGGAAGAGACTGGACAGAAATCGCACACCTATGGATGAGGACAGTAGGGCGTGGGTAAGGGCAGAGGGTGGAGTGGGAACCGGGTGGAGGGGAGCTATGGGAGGGGAAAAGATGAACAATTGTAATAATCTGAACAATAAAGATTTATTTTTTTTTAAATGTTACCCCAGTGCAAAGATATCTCGGGGTTCAGGTAATACCTGAGTAAGTAGGATGAATGGTCCCACCAAGTTAGGATGCATAGATGATCCTGTTTTTTAGCTTTTCTCCTATCGGCCTGATTAGCGGGAAGTTCGTTATCTCTCTCTGAGGGCTCCTTCACTCACTTGTCCCCAAACCCAGAGGCGTACACAGTCCAGAGTAAAGGTGGGCTTGTCTGATGTCACGTGCAAGCAGGGCCCGCTGGCCTCTAGTCTGGTGGCCATGCTAGTCCAGGGCCCGCTGGCCTCTAGTCTGGTGGCCATGCTAGTCCAGGGCCCGCTGGCCTCTAGTCTGGTGGCCATGCTAGTCCAGGGCCCGCTGGCCTCTAGTCTGGTGGCCATGCTAGTCCAGGCCCCTGTGGGTCCTCAGAAAGGACAGCCCCACACTGGTCACTTGGAGCTCAGAGCGCAGTTTGTCACTGGTGACGGGCCGTGGTCTCGGCGCTCTGCAGTGCAGTTCACAGCCCTGCCCAGGGGCTCTGGGTGAGAGGTCGTGGGGGCTTCTTGGGGAAGCAGAACTCTTGTCCTCGGTCCTCCCCTGAGGTCCACAGCACCAGGAGGCAGAGAGCTTTTCCTTCGGGGCTGCACCCACCCAAACAACATAGCGACCTGTTCTCCGGTCTGTGCCCTTTCCCCACCCACACCCTCTGGGGTTCTTCCCATGAGCAGAGTGCCTTTCTGACGCCTCTCTTGGCACAAAGAAAAGAAAACCTGAAGTTCAGTCACCAAAGGGCCATTCTGCCCTTCCAGACTCTCAGGTCTACTCCTCTCAGTCTCTTCCAGAAATTGCCTATTGCCCGCCCCTCCCCCCCAACGCTCCCCCCCCCCCCCGCCCCCCAGGAACAGGCCCTCCTGTGGACTCCTATTGAAAACTCACATTGACTTTTAACTTGCTTGGTCACGGGCAAATGGAGTTTGTGTGCCCTTGGTTCGTCCTTCCCTGTAAGTGAACTTCTTTTCTTTGCAACTCTCCTGCCTGCCTGGACCATATTCCTGCCCGCAGAGGGCTCTTTCTTTTGGGGGCACAGGACTCCTCTCTTTTCCTAAGTCCCCTTCACAGCCTCATCCTCTTGGTCCTGTTACTGGATGGCTCAGAAGGAAATGGTGCGAGAGATTGCCGTGCAAATAGGCTCAGCCCAGGGTTCCCAGCGTCAGCATGTTTGTTGCTTCTCTTTCTTACAGATTTGGGGCCCAAACTTGGAAAGTTTTCATAAATTTAAGTGAATAAAAAATGTTTTAGAAAGATATACAGCGACTGTCTGAGAGAAAGCAAAGTAAAATATGTATTCAATAACTGGATGTCTTTTCACACACACTTGAGAATTTAAGGACAAGACCATGAAATTATGTTCTCATTTTCCATTTAGAGCATGCTGCTTCCCATGTGTCATGTAATCAGTTATTTCTCCCGGACAAAATCAGCAGATCAGTAGATCAGTTCCCTAGGCAAGGTGGGGGGGGGGGGGGGGAGGGGATTGGAAAGAGGGACATAACGGAACTTTTTGGAGGAAAAAAATTGTTCTATATTTTAATTGGTGTTGGTTATATAATCTATTCATTTGTAAAATTTATGAACTGAACTGTAGACTTAAGATATGTGCATTTAACTGCATATAAATTATATCTCAATTGAAAAATAGGAAAGTTAAGCCAATGATTTGGCAAACTTGGCCAATTGCAATATGCTAGAGTGTGTTGAAAAGAAATTAATCTGAAACAAAAAATGATACCCCATTGAGACGGCAAACATGCTGTAAGCATAGGCTAGGCGCAGGGAATGGAGAGCAGAGTAGTGTTGCTGATGGGCTAAGGGGTGGCCAGGGGGGAGCTGGCTCCTTTATTGTGCCGACTCACTTCTGACTGTAGCGAGCTAATTGCAGTAATTAGTCTTGCCTTAGTTGAATAGGCTTGGGAATTCCTTGAAGTCATTCTCCTAGTAGAACTGGGTTGGATTCTCCTGAGTCTGGAGACCTCCTCAAATTCTGGAAATGACCTGGTTCCCCACTTGGGGCTTGGGCGGGTGGCGAATCTGGGAGCCGTGGAGGCATGCCTGCCAGGCCTCTGAGCAGTGCAGACAGTCGGGGGCTCGCGCTGTGCTGCTCGCTCTGGGCACGCGCCCAGCCTTGCCTCGGTCCCAATTAATCACATGCGGAAAGCAAACAGCTTATTCACCGCAGCACTGTTTGAAATGGCAAAAGAATTAAAACAGTCCTCCTGACCATCGAGGGAAGACTGGCTGAATAACTTATGATTTATCCACATGATGTAATACTGGAAAAAAAAAAAAAAAGGATGAGGACTCTATGTGCAAATTTGGAAAGGAGTTCCAAGCTATGTCATTAAATGAAAAAAAAAAGAAAGAAAGAAAACAGAACAAAGTGTACGGAATGACTGTTTCTATAAAATATGAGTGTGTGTGTGTGTGTGTGTGTGTGTGTGTGTGTGTATTTGCTTATCTAAAGGAACTTTGAAAAGAGACAAGAAACTGGGTAACAGTCGTTACATTTGTGGGGGCGGGTGTGGGGCCATGGGGTTGGGGAGTGGGTAGGAGAGACATGAAGTAGGGGAAGACTTCACTGCAAACCTTTTAAAAATAGGTTTTTTAACAAAATGATGTGAATGTATTACCTAGAGAAAGGTGAAGATCAATTAGTTAAAATGTTCAAAAGTTTTCAAAAATAGGAAAATGTTTTAGCAGAAGGAGAACGCTAATGATTACCTGATCCAGAATTCCCCACACAGTGGCTTTCGAAGGTGGCATGGGAAACTGACGTACTTAAAGCAGCACAGGCACACTCGTTTCAGAGAGAACATCAGTGCGAGAGAAACTATCCATCGGCTGCCTCCTGCAGGACACTGACTGGGGATCGAACCAGCAGCCTGGGGCTGTGCCCTGACCAGCAGTGGGACCTGCAAGCCTTTGGGGACGATGCTGCCGCTGACTGAGCCCCTGGTCAGGGCTCACTGTGCTTTGCAGATAACTGTGTTTTAAAAAAACTGAATGTTTGGGGTAACCTTTTGTCAAGCAAATTGAAAATCTTCTGGAAAGGATTCACCATTCCAGATGCCAATGAAAACATTCATGATTCATGGGAAGAGGTCAAAATGTCAACTTTTTTCTCTTTTCTGAATCTTCTTTAATGATTGTATATTACCTTTATCACCCAAACAAACATAAAATGGTAAAAGTTACATTAAAGTCATATGAAGCTTATGAATGATGCTGATAAAGTACATGTCATTTAATTTTACTATCTCTTACTTACATTTTAACTGAAAATCTCATATATCAGCTCTTGCAGCTATCATTTTTAAAACTTTATTGTTGAAAGTATTATAAAAATGTCCTCCCCCCCCCCCTGCAAAATGCCATATTAACAGGAGTTTGGAATAAGTTGACTCTATCCCACGTTGACGCCTCTGAGGGATTCAAGCTCTCGGGGGAGGAAGGACTGCAGATGTGGTAGAAACAGCAAGACAGCTGGAGTAGAGGCCCAGCCTGACGATGGGACTGAATTGCTTCAATCTCGTGACAGCATTTTAATGGTTGAAGAGTTGCTTATTGACGAGCAAAGGAGTTTCTGGAGATGGAACCTACTCCTGGTGAAGGTGCTGTGAAGATTGTTGCCATGACAACAAAGGGCTTAGCACACAAACTTAGTTGACAAAGCCATGGCAGTGTTTGAGGGGATTGACTTCAATTCTGAAGAAAGCTCTTCTGTCGATAAACGCTAGCAAACAGCACCACATGCTATAGAGAAGGCGTTTGTGCATATAAATTATATCTCAATTGATATGTGCATATAAATTATATCTCAATTGATATGTGCATATAAATTATATCTCAATTGAAAAATAGGAAAGTTAAGCCAATGATTTGGTAAACTTGGCCAATTGCAATATGCTACAGTGTGTTGAAAAGAAATTAATCTGAAACAAAAAATGATACCCCATTGAGAAGGCAAACATGCTGTAAGCATAGGCTAGGCGCAGGGAATGGAGAGCAGAGTAGTGTTGTTGGTGGCGAATTCTGGATCAGGTAATCATTAGAGTTCTCCTTCTGCTAAAACATTTTCCTATTTTTGAAAACTTTTGAACATTTTAACTAATTGATCTTCACCTTTCTCTAGGTAATACATTCACATCATTTTGTTAAAAAACCTATTTTTAAAAGGTTTGCAGTGAAGTCTTCCCCTACTTCATGTCTCTCCTACCCACTCCCCAACGCAGCAACTCCTTTGTTGTCTATTTTAAGACATGTTCATGGCCACCCCAACCTTCAGCAGCCGAACATGGAGGTGAAACCCTCCACCAGCAAATATTATGAGCACTGAAGTTTCAGATGATGGGTAGCATTTTTGGCAATAAAGTATTCTTTTTAAAAAAATATATTTTATTGATTTTTTACAGAGAGGAAGGGAGAGGGATAGAAAGTCAGAAACATTGATGAGAGAGAGACATTGATCAGCTGCCTCCTGCACCCCCCCCCACTAGGGATGTGCCCGCAATCAAGGTACATGCCCTTGACCGGAATCGAACCTGGGACCTTTCAGTCCGCAGGCCGACGCTCCATCCACTGAGCCAAACCAGTTTGGGCGGCAATAAAGTATTCTTTTTTCCCCTTTATTTTACTTGATTTTTGTACAATATACAAAATAAATCTATTACCAGATTGTAAATACAAAATAATTAGTTATTTGCATGCAATAAACATTGTTTCAAAAAATAATTTAAAATGTTACATGCAGTAAACATTAATATTTCAAGAAAAAAGATTTTAAATCTATATAAAAACCTAAGTGACTGAATGACCAGAATGACCAGTTGCTATGATGTGCACTGACCACCAGGGGGCAGATACTCAACACAGGAGCTGCCCCCCGTAGTCAGTGTGCTCACACAGCAGGAGCGCCCTTCAGCTGAGACCCGTGCAGGTGGTCCACCAGCCCACTGCAGCCACTCACTCCCTGAAGGTCCAATCTCCGAACGGGCCAGGCCCTGGGGGACCAGTGCCCGGCCTCCTGGAACATTGGCCTCGGGCACCACAGCCACTTCCCCTGCTAGACACTCTGCTAGGAAAAAACAATGTAAGAGCAGCTGCCAGGTGGCTCCCGACAACAGGCGGCAGCGTCAGTGGGACGGATCCAGACCCTGGGCCCACCACCGGTCTGGGGGTCTGATTGTCCCCCCTCCCCCAGCCATGCATGAATTCGTGCATCAGGCCTCCAGTATAATCACATTACCAAAACGGTACTAACAGTATAATATCACAAAAGTTGTAGGAAATATTAAAAATCTGCAAGCAACAGGGTTATAGTCTAAAATATATATTTTCTCTGGCTCTATTTTTGTTCGTCAGTTTATGTTGTTCATTATATTCCACAAATGAGTTAGATCATGTGATATGTATCTTTCTCTTAGCATAGTGCTCTCCAGTTTCATCCATGCTTTTGCAAAGGCTAGGAGTTCCTTCCTTTTTACTGCGGCGGCGTAGTGTTCTAATCCACTCCTCTGCTGATGGGCATTACGCTGTTTCCAAATCTTAGCTATGGTGAACTGTGCTGCTATGAACATAGGGGTGCATATGTCCTTTCTGATTGGTGTTTCTGTTTTCTTGGGATATATTCCTAGAAGTGGGATTGTAGGGCCAAATGGAAGTTCCATTTTGGGTTTTTTTGAGGAAACTCCATACTGTTAATAAAGTATTCTTTAATTAAGGCACACAGATTGTTTTTAGACAATAATGCTATGGCACACTTAGACTATAACATAGGGTACACATAACTTATCTGCTCTAGGAAACAAAAAAATAACCACACGACTTGCTTTTTTTGGTATTTGCTTTATTGCAGTGGTCTGGAGGCAAACACCTGGGAGGCGTGCCTATATAATAAACCCCCGCCTCCCCCATTTCAGGCCTCAACATAAAAGGGCTTCCCATTTTTCTAATAATATTAAAATAAACAAGTCTCCAAAAAGTTAAATGTTAATCCCCCCAAAAAGTCTCAGAAGCAAGGTGGTTTGAATAGTTTTATGAGAACTCATTACATTGTCCTTTTATTTTTATTTTTTCCACCAGCTCCCTTAACAACCTTGGCCGGAGCTGCAGACCAAGCTTTGGGAATCGCCTGGGAGGAAGTTGCCAGGCAGACCTGGGCTCCCAACTCAAACCTCCGGTCAGAGAGGAGAGGTTGGGGCCCTTCTCACTGTGGAGGGCTCGCCGTCCCTCCGGCACGAGCTGGCGGGTCCCCGCTGGGAGAGGCAAGGGCAGCGACTAGTCCTTCGAGCCCAGCGGGGAGCGGCCTGCTTTGCGGGCCACCTCCTCGGAGCCGCGTCCTGGGGGCACGGGCGGCAGTCCCGGCCCGCGGGCTGTCAGTTTTGGGGATCGCGCCCGCCCGCAAAAAGCCAACACGGGCCACACAGGCCGAAGGGACAAGGAGGCGGGGCCAGGACGCCCGGAGAGCGGGAGGGGCGTGGCGACGCCTCTGGCGGGCGCAGTGCAGGCCTCACCGGTCCGGAGTCGTGCTCTCTGGGGTCCCGTCTCCTCCTCCCACCGCCTCCCTTCCAGGTCCGCTCCGAGGCTGGGCGAGCAGGCGACGGCAGAGGGCTGCCCACCGCGGCCTCGTCCCGAGCCTCGCCGCCGAGGTGCCTGCTCTCCAGGCGCACGCGCCCCGGCCACCAACCCCATCAGCCGGTCAGAGCCGGGCTTTCCCAACTGGGGCAAAGGGCAGCGAAGAGAGGAAGAGAGGGCCCCGCGCGCTGAGGGGCCTCCCATTGGCTGCTTTCGTTCCACCCTTGATTCTGATTGGCCGCGAGCCGAGTGCACGACTCGAGCACGCTCCTTTGCTCTGCGCGGCGTTCGGCCGGCGACGGCGGCGCAGCCAATGGGAGCAGCCTGGGGGCGGGGCTGCAGGGGGCGTTCGGCGCTGGCCTCCCGGCGCGGGCGAGCTGGTAAACAGATCCCGACGCGCGAGGTGCCTGCTGTGCTGCTGCGCGGGGAGGCGGCGCGAAGGTGACCGCGGCCCAGCTTCCTGCTCCGGGGTGAGGATGCCGCCCGCCGCGTGCCTGCGGCCAGTGCTGCCCTCGGAGCCGCCTGAGCGGCCCTTGCGTCCTCCTCCACAGACCGCGCGCTTTCTCTTTTGCGACTTTCACTGGCCGCGAGGTCGGGCTCGCGCCTCAGGGTCAGGGTCGGGGCCCTGTAGACGTCGCCCACCCCGCGGGCCTGCCTCCGGAAGGGAGGGGCGGGAGCGGCGGCTGGAGCCGGGCGCCTGGGACGCGCCGAGCCGGCTCGCTGACCAGCTGCCCACGGCGCGGCTCTTTGTCTCCAAGGCAGCTCTCCCGCCTCCCTTTCCTCGAGATAAGCTTTCTCTTCACTCCCAGATCCCTGGGCGGCTCTTACCGGCCTTGGCTGCAGATTGGTGTCAGAGCTTTCACTCTCCTGATCCGAGCCAGCTGGAGGGTGCCACAGGCAGGATTTGGGGTGATTTTGGGAAAGGGGGCCCTTTGGGCCCTTTCTCCCGCTCCCTTTTGTTGGGCCCTTCCTTCTGCTACTCGTACCATCTGGGGCTTGTGAGTGGTTTGGGCTTAATTGCCTTTCCCTCGCCTCCCGCCCCCTCTGCCAAACCCCAGCCAGTTCTCCCAGGTGCCTTAGAGCAGGAGGGGGCCCTGGCCGTCAGGGTGAGAGGTGTCAGGCTCCTGAGGGGAGCGTGCCCACCCTCACTGCCCGCGTGGGCCATGGCTGTGCGTGGCAGAAGACCAAAGAGCTGGGCATGCCAGGCTCACCTTGTGCCAAAGGATTGGAGCAGGCACTGATGCCAGCGGCCAGTTGTCCTGCTGGGGATGGGGGTCAGGCTGGCAGGGGGCCTTCTCCTGAGAGAGACAGTGGCGAGGCTGTAAAGCGCTGGCTATGGCTGCAGGCATTTAGTTCAACCTGGTGAATAATGCAGGTTGGTTGTAATTTTTGGCATGACCTCAGGCAACTCAGGAGAAGTGAGGAGCTGTTCCTGTGTGCCACCTAAGACAAGACAGGGTTTCTCCTCCCCCAGGCTGTTGACATTTCGGAGGGGATGACTCAGATGCGTAGGTGACCTGTGCATTGTAGGAGGAGCAGCAGCGTCCCTGGCCCCTGTCTGTTAGGTACTAGGAGTCCCCTGTCACCCACATACTAACTGTGCCAGCTCAGAATAGCTCCAAGAGGACAGCATTGCCCTCCGCGGAGGACCACTGAGGTAAGGCTCTAAAAGAATACCCCCGTTCCAGAGGCCGCCTGGGGCCTGCCGGGGAGTAGCTGAGACATTTAGAACAGGGTGGTGTGCCTCTCCCTGAGAGCGGGGCTTTGAAGGAGACCCCAGCTCTGCTCCAGGGAGGATAGTGAGGGGCGGACGGTGGAAACTCTGGGCTTTTGCTGTGCCTGCTGCATGCGTGGCAGTAACTGGCGGGCCCGGAGTGCAAAAGCAGTGGAAGACTGGTGGTTTCAGTCTCAGATTTTGCAAGACTGGTGAATAGGCCAATGGAGATATGCATGTGAAATAACCGTGCGGCAGCTTTTAAATATTGAGCAGATAACTTGAAGCTGTCTGTGTGCAGGCAGAGAGGCCAGTTCAGGTGTCCACAGGTGTCTTCTCCTAGGTAATGCTTGGTCATCCTCACTTTTTAGGAAGATGTCCCTGTGTCAGGCCTGCATCTGCAGGGAGGAAGGGTCTGGCTGCATTTCAAACATACGTGTGGGCTCTCAAATGTACCTTGTGCCCTTCCTGGGACAGGACCCCGGAGTGCAGTGCTGCAGCATGGACACCTGCATAATTGTGCAGTTCTTTTATAGTTGATCGAAGCTTCAGTGTGAAAGACAGTGAGCCATTTCTTTTCATGCAGAGAAAGACACTTTAAGTCAGCGTCTAGGTTTTGCCTTCAGTATACTAGTAAGCCAGAATTTATGCCCCAAATTTCTGAGTCCTAAATGGATGGTATGCAGAAAAAGCTGAAAAACAAGTGATTACTGTACAGGGCAGAGAAAAACATCCAAGTGCCTAATGTGAATTTTCCTTTCTTGTTAATCAATCGGTATTAGGATTTTCCCATAACACTCCTTGGTTAGTTAAGGGCTCTTTCTTGCCCTTTGTTGCTTGTGGAGAAGAATCTAGACAGGGAGTTCACCTCTCCTTTCTCTAAAACAAGTTTAAAGAAGTCTGTTATTGGGAAGTTCCAAACTTAGTGGATAATTTTCCGTCAGGAGCCGTGAACTTTGAGTCATTATCTTTGTTAGTTGAAACAAGAGCTGTGTGCAAAATTAGACAGGAATATTTAGGTAGAGAGTTGTCTTGCTCTGACAGTGTTGTCTGGAAATAGTTCCGGCATTCCTGCTAAACAGCAGCTAGAGAACTGGGGGAGCCTGGAAAGGAGAGCCGGTGGGAGTGGGGAATGTGAGGTCCAGCTTCTGCAGTTGCACCTGTGGGAGGAGTGGGGTCTGCTAGTGCTAAGTGAGATGAATCTCGGTGGGAGCTGAGGGGGGCATCTCTCCATACATTGCAAACTCGAGTGGTATCCATTGGTCTGCCCACCAGCGTCTTGTTGGTTGGGTGAGTGTAGGCTCCCAAGCCCTTGACCCTTGGTTTTGAGGTCAGGGCCCCACAGAATACTAAAAGTTGGAAATAACTCTGAAAATCTCGTTTTGCTCTTCATACTTGGCTGTGATTTATTTTTATTGTGTGCAGTGGTGTTGTCACTCAAGTAGCCATTTCAGGGTGTTGTAGAATCTGTTGAAATTGGAGAGTGGCCGAGTTCTTGTCTCAGGAACCTTCCACGTGCATTAAAAACAACAAAAATCCTCCTGTCCCGTCTGGGCCAGGGCAGAGGCGCAGCGTCTGCTCCACACCTGAAACAGCCCTGAGTGCCCTGAGGGTCGGTGCCCTTCACGTCCTGCCCTTGGAAAGCTCACTCTGAGGTGGGGGTGGATCTGGTTATTTTCTCATTGAACAAATATCGGCTGGTTACCTGCCTAAACATGGCGGCGGGGATAGAAAAGTAAGACTTGGGTCCCTGACCTCGGGGAGTTGCGGTAAGGGGTGTGCAGACACCACCTCACCGCCCTCGGTGTGGTTTGGACGGGGGACTCTGGGTCAGACACTTCTAACTGATGGACATTGCAAAGGCTTTTTTAAAAAAAATTATTTATTTTAATCCTCCCTGAGGATATTTTTCCATTGATTTTTAGAGAGAGCGGGAGAGAGAGGGGAAAGACAGCGAAATATCGATGTGAGAGAAACATACCAATTGGTTGCCTCTGGTCAGGCCCGGGAGGAGCCTACAGTAGCGGTATGTGCCCTTGACGGAATTGAACCCAGGGCTCTTTAGTCTGCAGGCCGACACTCTATTCACTGAGCCAAGTTGGCTAGGGCTGCAAAGGCTTCTTGAAGGAGAAGGCATGGTAGCTGGCCCCCTGAGGATGAGCAGGATTTCAGTAGGAAGAGGTGGAAGTTTGGGGGTGGTAGTAAGGGGCCAGTGCTTCCCAGACTCTGTGGTAAAGGAACAGATTTTATCTCCCCCCCTCCCCCAATTTCTTTCAGATTAATGCTTTTGCAAGATGCAGGAAGAACTGTATGGCGATACTAAAATTGCTGGACAACTTTCTAAGTGCTTATTCCTGTTATTGAGGATGATAATACTGAGTAGCATTGGTCCAGGCAGCAGGCTCTTTGAACAGAGGCAGTGGGGTAGGTGAGTGCCTGGGGATTGGTTGAGTGCAGTCTGGCTGAAGGGTAGAGAGTGTGAGGGGAGCAGTAGGGGGCTGGGCTAGGGAGCACACTGGGGTGAAGCAGCCTGTGGTTCTGCCTTGAGTTGAGGTCAGTCTGAGCAGCATTGCTGCCAGCTGTGCTCCTGTTACATTTTATCTCAGCAGTGGCATCCCCAGGGCTTGGCATAGTGCTCCTGGTCATTTTCAGCTGGCAGTTCAGTTCAGGCCAGAAAGTGTTTCCTGAGCCCCTACACATCACTCACCAGTCCACCTACAACTGGGAGGGCTCTGGGAGGCAGCTCCCTGCCCTGTGTGATAGCCTGGTTATAGGGCAGACTGCAAGGACCTTTAGGTTCTCAGCTGCGGGAAACCAGGTGGGGTGGGTGCTGATTGTGATGGAAAAGAGCTGGGAAAGGACCTTCCTACTGGGAGGCCTGGGAGCTGGAGCCTGAAGGAAGGGTGAGGTTTCCATGGGAGAGAAAAGCTCTAGAGCCGAGGCCCAAGCAAGGGCAGAGGCCTGGCCTGCCAGGTAGGCATTGCTGTGGGGAGGGCATTGGGGCCAGCAGGTGTGTGCAGAGGGTTGAAGGCAGGTCAGGGTGGGCAGGGAGGGAGCTCAGGGAGGTGCTTTGTGAGAAGTGAAGGTGGCTTGAGTCCCAGGTGGGGAGTGGGGGGTAGGGGGAGGTGGAATGCAAGGCACAGATTCAAGATAATATAAATCCATGCAAGTAGAATTTCTAGACTGTGACTGGTTGGCCAGAAGGAACTTTTTGGGTGTGTATGGGTGGTGTCACTACTGAAAACAGAGGTCAGAAGGAGGAAGAGCTGGTCTGGGGAAAATGGTAATGTTAGTTTTAGATATGTAGGGGTTGAGGTGGCTGTGGGATTTTCCTCCATTTTATTTTACTAAGATATAATTGCATACAATAAATTCACCCTTTCTAGTGTAAGGTTCTGTAGTTTGACAAATGCATGTAGTCACATAACCATCACCACATCAAGGTATAGGACATTCCATCACCCCCCACATTCTCCTGGGCCCCTTCATGGGTGCCTGTGGGATTTTGAGGGGTGATGTGATGTGTGCATAAACGGGCTTGCCCAGAATTAATTGGTTCAGTGTTTGAGATGGCCTGCTTGGCCTGAGAAGAGAGTTACAGCCTTGGGGAAGCGTTGCTACCCACCCATGTGCTCCAGGGGTCAGTGTGGGAGGACAGGCTCAGGACCAGGCCTGGGGACTGCAGTAGGCTCAAGAAGAGGGACTGGTGAAGGAATGCCAGACAAGGGGGTGAGAGCGAATCATGGGACCCATGGAGAGGGTTTTAGGGGAACATGTGGAGCCAGCAGGAAATGCAGAGGAGGGTTGTGTTGGGGTGGCCTCAGGTGTATGGAGCTGTCAGGTGGCTGTTGTATCAGAGAGGAAGGCTTGGGGTGGGGCCAGACAGTGCGCGCTGCGGGAGAAGGAAAGATGGGAAGTGCACTCTATCTTCGGGAGATGTTGGCTAGGATGAGGCTGAAAGAGAAGCATATTTGGTGTGGGAACACTAAGAAGGTTTGTGGGCTGGGGGTGGAGGATGTTGTGGAAGGAGAGATGGAGGGCAAAAGAAAACAACGGGTGAGGGGCAAGGTCCTAGTGGAAGAGGGAAGAGGGTGTGGTGCCATCAGTGTGGGGAGGAGATAGGATAGGGGCGGCAAGGCTGAGGGGGGTCTGAGATGTAGGCTAAGGTTTTGAGGGTGCTCACATCTGGTTGCCTCTGTTTTGGAGGGAAACAGAGGTCAGCTCTAGAGGGACTGAAGCCCTCTGGTTGGTGTGAGTGGGGCAAGGCGGGCTGGGGTGGAGTTTGAAGAGAAAGCCAGGTTGGTGTCCTGCCTTCGGTGCCCTAGAGGTCCTGCTCCTACCAGCCTCTGAGAGCTGTCCCTGGCAGGCGAGTGGGTGAGTGAGAGTGGGTGTGAGTGGAAGAGAAGGAGGGATGTATTCCCTGGTTGTCTGAGAAGGGCCAGCCCCTTCCTCGCTCACTACCTCTCGCCATCGCACTGGGTGTCCCCAGAGGTCTGTTTCCTGAGATGCGGTGTGAGCTCCGCCTTCTCACTTAGGGAAGCAGGGTCTGCCCTTCGATTTGCTGTTTTTATGGAGTGTCTAGAAGGGTCTTGATTCTTTTGAGCATTATTCTTTCTAGACCTGTTAAATCCCTGTGCTGTGCTTTCTTTGTCGGCCTTCTGCGCGTTAGGGATAAGCGATGGCGTCCTCACCCCTGGGAGCTTGTGATCATCAGGTCAGTGGCTCGTTTCACACGTGAGGAAGTGAGGAAACGCAGGCCCGAAGAGGAGGCCTGGTGTGCCTGAGGGCATCTGTGGCTGTTGCCCAGTGGGCTCGGAACCCAGCCTTCCTGTCCCTCCAGCAGCCTCGCCACACGACTCATGTGGTCTGGGAACTAGAGGCCTGGTGGCGTCTGCTGGGCTGGATGAGAGTCCTGGGGACTGTTCACACGACTTTTAAAGTCCAAGTGTTTGTTCTCTGCCTGGCGCGTTTCTCTCTGGTGCAATCCTGGCTCACGGGGGGTGAAGGTAAGAATAGATTGTCTCATGACTGCAGGTGGTTACTGTTTGACAGGTGCTGGAGCAAATACCTTACATCTTTCTGAGATTTAAAAAAATGTGTGTGGCTCTTGCTCTCTAATGTGTTTACAGCCAACGTTTGGTAAAGCAAAAGGATGGGCACCATTTTACCGTGGGTCAGGTCTGCTGTTTCCTGTTCAAGCCTGCATGGAGTTCAGTGTTAAAGGGGCAGGCCTGCTATCTCCCCCCCCCCCCCCCCCCCTCTGTTCTCTTACAAGCAAGGAATGGAGAGAAGTAGAGGAAGTAGTAGAGGTGCCTCAACCTGTATGGGCACCCTCTGCTCTCCCAACTCCTAGTGCCTGAGCGTGTGCCACCAGCAGACTGGTAACTGACCTGGCCCTACTCCTGTGACAGTCCCTCTTCTTCTATTCTCTCTCCTGCCCCCACCTCGGAAAACAAGAGGCTGCTGCTGCTGCTGTCTGTGGCTTTTCATAGAATTTCTAGACTGTGACTGTTGGGTGTCTCAGGGTGGTGGTAGAAGGAAAGAAACATTTCCCTGATGCTCCGCACCTCTGGTGTCTCTTTGGTTCTGGGTTCTAGGTGGGAGAGCTTGATAAGCTAGGGAGCACCCTAGATGCATATGGGTATTAAGCTCCTGGTGTGGACGAGGCACGGTGCCAGACACTATGGGGCATTTAGAACTGGGAAGAGATTTCCGCTCTCTCTAGGAGCCCCGGTAGCTGAGGAGCTTTATGCAAGGGGAGGTAGGCCAGGTGGCCTTTGAGAGCCCAGCCAGCTCCAGGATTTTAATGACTCATAATTTTCTGCAATCAGGGTATGGACCTTGTTGTGTCTCAGGGGGAGTGACTATTTATTTTAAAAAATGTTATTGACCTGGGGGCAGGTTTCTTATCTCTTAGCTGCCTGGGCAATAAGAGGTAAGGACTTGAGCCTGGCATCAGACAGGCAGAGATAGGCCAGCACCTGATGCTTTAGGACTTAGAGGATATTTCTTCCCCTGGCTGTTTTATCTCATCAGCAGATGGGGACAATAATACCTCATAGGGTTGTTGTAGGATTAGGAGTAATATAAAGTGATAGGCACACACTTTAATAATACATGATAGTTCATGTTATTAATACTATTGCATTCAACTATTAAATCTGAAGCGAGCGTGTTTTGAAAGATTAAGAATATAAAAATGAATGAGATGGTATTTTCAGGGTGGAGGCTCTTACTTGGACATTGTGGTATAGCTTAGCATGTAATAAATGCTCACCAATGGTTTGAATGTTGAACTGAACTTGGGAAAGAGGCTTGTAGAAGCATGAGGCATATTTATACTGAAAGCCAGCAGGACTCTGTCGTCAAGAACAAAAATGTATTTTGAGCTGACCATGGGTATTCTAGCACCTAACAGTGCCTGGCACTTGGTTGGCAGTCAGTACTGTTTGGGGATAGTGGTGGTGACCAAACCAAGTTATTTAAAAAAAAGATCTGGAAATTATTTCAGGTTATTACCCTCTTCCAACCCAATGATTTGCCTTTGAAAAAATAGCTTCTGTGTTAGTTTCCAGTTGCTGCCATAACAAATTATCATTAGCCTAGTGGTTTAAACAACCACAGTTATTATTTTACAGTTCTGTACATCAGAAGTCTGCATGGATCTCCCTAGGTGTCAGCAAGGCTGTTTTCTTTTTCTTTTCTTTTCTTTTCTTTTCTTTTCTTTTCTTTTCTTTTCTTTTCTTTTCTTTTCTTTTCTTTTCTTTTCTGGAGGTAACCTGTGTCCCTTCCTCTAACCTCTGCTTCTCTTATGTCTTTATCTTTTTTAAAGTATATTTTTATTGATTTCAGAGAGGAAGGGAGAAGGAGAGACAGAAACATCAATGATGAAAGAGAATCATTGATTGGGTGCCTCCTGCATGCCCCCCACTGGGGATTGAGCCTGCAAACCAGGCATGTGCCCTTGACCGGAATTGAACCTGGACTTTTCAGTCCGCAGGCTGACGTTCTGTCCACTGAGCCAAACAGGCTAGGGCAGCGGTTGGCAAACCGTGGCTCTCGAGCCACATGCGGCTCTTTGGCCCCTTGAGTTTGTGGCTGTTCCACAGAATACCACGTGCGACCACGCATGTACAGTGCGATAGAAACTTTGTGGCCCATGCACAGAAGTCGGTTTTCGGCTCAAAAGAAATTTCAATCATTGTACTGTTGACATTTGGCTCTGTTGACTAATGAGTTTGCTGACTACTGGGCTAGGGCTTCTGATTCTGATCTTCCAATCTCTAATACGGACCTTGTGATTACATTGGGCCCTCATGGAAACTCTCCTCATTTCAAGATCTTTAACTTTATCTCATCTGGTTCATCAAGGACTACAACTTCAGACCCAAGTTGGGGGTCTGTGTGTTGACCAGGGCAGACAGGGCAGCTCTTGTGGCTCACCAGGAAGTCTTCATGCCCTGCAGTCGGGGGCCCTCTGTGGGACAGGGTGGAAGCACCAGTGCATATCCCTGTGTGCCAGTGCCTCTCCCTCCGACCCTAACCTCGTTCCCCATGCACACACCTGGTGCTTGCCTTGCAGGGGCTCTTGTCAGGGACACAGTGAAAGTGCACCAATGAAAGGTCAGTTAGTTAGGTGGTGGATGATCTATATCTACTCAGATTCAACCTATGGACTGACAGTGGCATTTGTCAGTTTTGGGTAAGGCAAAAATATGGCTGTGAGTCTCCTGAAATGGCAGAAGGAGGGAGTAGAGATGTAAAGGAAGTTGGCATCTGACACCCCTCACACTTCCCATGAGTAGCATTTAGTTCACACTGGGTGATCCACTAAAAGGTAGTCACCAGGGAGCCTGCTCCCCTTGTCAGGCTGCAGCCTGGGGGCCTCGGGGGGTGGGCAGCTCTGTGTCTGGTGAGGTGAGCCTAGCTCTGGGGGGAAGGAGCAGAGATGTAACTGGGGATTGCAGCCTTGTTGGGCTGTTCTGATACAACTCTAATGACCTTTCCAGACTTCCTGGTACAGTTCTGGCTCTGTTTTTCTCTGTTGTCCTACAGTAGAGCTCAACAGACTCCCTATAAAGGGACACATAGTAAGTATTTAAGGCTGTGTGGATTTTTTAGGTCTCTCTTGCATCTATTCAACTCTGCTGTTATAGCTAAAAACAAACCAACAAAATCCCAAACAGCAATAGATAATACATATGGAGATGAATGAGATGTAGCTAATACATAAATGAACAAGCGGGTTTGTGTCCCAATAAATATTGATTTACAAAAACAGGCAGCCAGGCTGGACTTGACTGAGGTTCAGGTTTGCTGAGCCTGACCTGGAAGAACCCTAGGGATATTACATGTCTTAACTTTGGTGCAAAAAAAATTGGGGTCACTGCATTTACTACATTATTCTAAATTAAAACCCCATTTTTTTTATTTTTTTATTTTTGGTGGTGGTGGTGGAGGGAATACCCATAAATGGTTTCTGTCGTAATACAGGGACCTGCTGCTTGCCTGCGCCAAGTGATTTTCTCACCAGTTTCTGAGAAGGGCAGTTGAGCCTCTTTCCTCCAGTGGGATGGCCGTGATCCGTCTTCCTGGCAGCCTTGTAGGGGCAGTCATGTAGGATGAAGTTTGGTGGCTAACCGGTGTGGAGAGGCATCACTTATAGAATTCTGACCTGCTGTCTGGCCCGCACCCATTGCTCCTGGTACAGATACTTAGGCCCTGGACAGTTCCTTACAACTACACATTTGTGTGTTTGCTTGTGTTTTTTATTTTAATAACAAATATTTAAGATATTTTATATATTTTCTATTATAAAAGTAATAGAGGATCTATCATGACCACACAGAGAAAACCACTGACTGCTTTGCACATGCTCTCTCCATCATCCATTTCCTCTCCCTCCCTCTCTCTCCTTCCTCTCTCCAAAAGGAAGGATAATACTATTTTGTAATCTGCTTTTTTCTTTTTCACATGGGATTATATAGTAAACTTTCTTATTTGTCAGTAAACACCTTTCATAGTGTCATCTTAAATGGCTGCATAGCATTCTATCCTATGGATATATCGCTGTTTATGTAATCAGTCTTACATAATGTGATTTACATTCCTATAGCTGAATTATCATACATTTTATTTTTAAGGAAATGCAGTTTGACAGAGTTCTCAGGATTCTTGGATAGTTATTAGGCAGGTTGGCCTGGGAGGAGAAGGGAAGAGGATTTTTGTAGACGGGAAGGTTTGGGACATTCCGGAGGGGATTTATGGCTGTGGGGAATGAATGACTGGAGGCCTATTTCCCACTGTGAAGGCTTGACTCACGGGGCCTGGGCTAGGGCCCGCTGATGGGAAGGACAGAGGATATTTTTCTCTCTCTCCTGTGTTCTTTTTCATGTCCCCAGTTGCCTTTGAAAATTGATAGCATATTAGGATATTTCTGAACTTGCTGACAGAGCCCCTGAGGCCAGACCTTACTAGATAGAAGCCTGGAGTTGCCTGAGATATTTTTGAGTGATGGCTTCCCGTGGTGATTTTAAAGGCGAGGTGAAGAGTACACCCGCAGAGACCCAGGGGTTGGTTCAGGAGGTTAAGTCTTTTCCTTAACACATACATTCTTGAGTCCTTGGAGGAAATTGTCAACTGGTGTTTTCTTTTTTCTTAGAGCCGTGGTCGGCAAACTACGGCTCGAGAGCCACATGCGGCTCTTTGGTCCCTTGAGTGTGGCTCTTCCACAAAATACCATGGCCTGGGTTAGTCTATTTTGAAGAAGTGGCGTTAGAAGAAGTTTAAGTTTAAAAAATTTGGCTCTCAAAAGAAATTTCAATCATTGTACTGTTGATATTTGGCTCTGTTGACTAATGAGTTTGCTGACCACTGCCTTAGAATAAAAGAAAAATTTCAAGCATGTAAACTTTACATTGTAAAGGAACTTTTCAGTGTAAGGCAAAGCTAGAAATTGAGAAGGTTCATGCCCAAAGTAAAAAAGATTGTTCTTGCCCTAGCCGGTGTGGCTCAGTGGGTAGTATTGGCCTGAGTAGGGTTCTGGGTTCGATTCCGGTCAAGGGCACATGCCTGGGTTGCAGCCTCAATCCCCAATAGTGGGCGTGTGCAGGAGGCAGCCAATCAGTGGTTCTTTCTCATCATTGATGTTTCTATCTCTCCCTCCCTTTCTGAAATCAATAAAAATATATTTAAAAAAACCACAAAGATTGTTCTTGGCTGGGTTGGGGCAGAAGGCCACTTGGGAACCCCTCCCTCAGGGCCTCCTGGAGTGGAGGTCTTTAGACAGAATGCTGAGAGTGGCCATCTTTAGGGGCCCGTGGTGGCTGGCCCTGTGGGCCAGTGTCTTTAAGCTCACTCATTTGTTATGTCTGTTTTCAGTTTCTTGAAGGGAAATGGGGAAGGAAGGGGTAGGTGGAGGGTTTGCACTCAAAGGTGAAGCCCGACTTCTGGGGAGGAGTCACTTGGGAGCTGCTCTCAGAAAGGATCTCTGTTTAGATGTGCTGTCTGGCTGGAGTGTGGGCCACCTGTGCTCCCTTCCCCTCTTCCTCCAGAACAGGGGTCTCAAGGTAAGTTCCCAGGACCTGCAGCTGCAGCTGCACCTGGAACTTAATTAGCAATGCAGATTTCAGGCCTGCCCTAGACCTACCTGTAGAACCAGAAACAGGGGAGTGTGTGGGGGGGTAAGGGGTGGGGTGTGAAGGGTGAGGGGAGGGCAGCCACCTGTGCTTTAACAAGTCCTCTGGGCAGTTCTGATGCTCACTGAAGGGTGAGAACCCTGTCTCAGACCAGGCTCCTCTGAGGCCTTTGATTTCCTATGTAGATTAAAAGCTGCAAGCAAGTGGAGCCAGTCCCAGAATTGGCAAGGCGCTCTCAAACCTTAGAGAGACCAGCTGAGTTCATGTAACAATATTTGCTCCCTCCTGCTGCTCTGGCTGTGGCTGGCAGGCATAGTACAGGTGCTGATTCAGAGTCAGGAAGTCTGGTGTGGTCCTTGCCCTTCTCTGCTGACAGCCCAGGGGCAGAGAAGGGCAGTTGCACAGGCAGATTTGGAGCGTGGTCGCTGCTGGGATGGAGTAAGAATGGTGTGTGCCACCACCCACGGGGATAGGGCTCAGGAGTGGGACATGTTGGGGAGAGCTTCCCAGAAGAGATGATGCTTGAGTTGAGACTCAGTGAGGAGGAAAGCTAGTATGTTCCTGTGCAGAGGCTGCCGGAGATTTGGGTTGGCTCAACTAGAGCACAATCTGGAGCAAGCGTGCAAGATGAGGCTGGGGAGGCAGGGTTGGGCTGTGAAGGTTATTTCAGCCTCTTAGGAAGCTGGGGGAGATCAAGAAGCCTGGGGTGTTTGATAGTATTTTCCTTTTAAAGCGGGGAGCAGAGCTGGGGAACTTAGGGCAGTGGTCAGCAAACTCATTCATCAACAGAGCCAAATATCAACAGGACAACGACTTAAAATTTTTTTTTGAGAGCCAAATTTTTTAAACTTCTTCTAATGCCACTTCTTCAAAATAGACTTGCCAAGGCCGTGATATTTTGTGGAAGAGCCACATTCAAGGGGCCAAAGAGCGGCATGTGGCTCACGAGCCGCAGTTTGCTGACCACTGACTTAGGGGATGTTGCAGTTGCCCAAGTGAGAACATTCAGGTAGATGGGGAGGTGAGGAGGTTTGGAGAGAAGTGGGTGGTGGCCTCATTGCTCAGGGTAGTGAGCCTTGGGAAGGGAAAGGTGGGGGTGGTGAGGTCAGTTTTGAATAGGCTGAGCTTGATACCCAGCGGACATCATGGTGACTTGCTTGCCGCTGTCGCCTGGACAAAGCCTCACCGGAGAAAGCTTTTCAATGAGCTTTACAGACTCCCCAAGACAAAGGGCTTTCTCTGCAGCTTGCTTTTGCGTTCTTCTATACGATACCCCAAGGGTATGGGAGCAGCTCAGGGTAGAAAGAGACCAGAGGAGGGTGTGCCGGCTTTAGAGGTACAAATGCCATGGCTTTGCTTGGGTGGGAGCTGGTCTGCCATGCTGTGCCTGTGGTCACGGAGGGGATTGAACAATGGCTTAGTTACATTCACACCACTAAGAAGAGACAAGTGACAGATGGTGAGTTCTGGCTGTGAAAGAGGGACTTGGGGTGTGTATGGAACCCTCCCCCAAATAAGTTTCCCCATGTGGGTACTGAGTGGGAAAATATATGATGCCTTCCTCTGCTTTATGCCTCTCAGGATTGCCCGTTATATTTATTTTGCAAAAAGAACACAACTCATTTTTCTGCATGTTACTGTATCTGGCCAGGTCGGCAGCACTTTGTGAGTCTGTTTTCCAACATGAATGAGATAGTAAGAATCTGGAAGGTTGGAGAGTGAAAGTTCAACAGGAAAACTTCCTCTGAGCCTGAGGACTCCCCTGCCAGGGGACTGCTTGTGTGTCTTTCTCAGTCCCTGTCCCTGGGGAGTAGTGAGCTGCATGTATTCCAGTTTGTTCTCTCTAGACGGCATCTTTATTTACTCCCTTTACAGCACTTTAGCATGTTAGGACCAGAAGTGGCCTGGCTAGTCACCCAAAGTGCTCTCCGTCTGAAAGAGGCGGTGAGACGAGTGACATGCTTAGCGTCGGCAGCAGTGGCGGAGCTGGGCCCTGTGTCCAAGCTACTAATACAGTCTTTTCCACTGGTCAGCCACCCTGATTTTGGAACGAGAGCTTCAGTTGGCCTCTGGCTGTCTCCCTGGTGTTTGTGCCCGTTATAGATGTGCCTTCATGCCATCACAGCTGTGAGCACCCAGGGCCAAGGGCAAGTCCATCTGGACCTGCATAGACTGGCCCAGAGCACCAGGAGGAGACACTCGTGAGTAAACATGTTTTCAATAAATGACTACATGACTGTATTCTGGTGCTGGTACCATGTAGGCATTTCCAAATGTGAGTACCCATGCTCCACCCCCACCATTTGGAACACTCCATGCCTGTGTTACTCCCAGGCCAGTCCTGAAAACCTATTTAAAGATCAGCAGGATCAAGCAGGTGGGGTGAGGATGATTTGTATGTTACGTGTGTTTGGGAGCTTTCAGTTTTGTTTACGATCACGATGAAAGATCAGTGCGGCTGGGTGCCTGGTTCTTGTGCATTCTTGGGTGGGTTTCCGCCCATGTTCTGCATAGCTGCATTCTGAGTCACGCTGGGATTCTGGCATGAGAAGTAGGACAATCTTTGAAAATCAGAAGGTGAGAACATTTCTGGAAAGATTATTTTCTTCTGACGATTGTTCCTCTTCCCTGCCCCTGTTTTTTTGAAGGTAGACACTACTTTGAGCCAAGCAATGTGTGGGAGGTCTGGTTACAGCCCTGGCACATTAGATACATAATTTTGTCAAAGGGTTTGGACACAGGCTGTGGTTTTGAAGTATACATTCACATGTGAATCTGCTCACGAATGATAGGCTGTTTATTAGCAACATCCATTGAGTTGAGAAAAGCAGGGTTTGCTTTACAGGAAGCTAGAAGATATATTTCTATGATGGTATTTCCACCTGGATCTTCTTTCCAGAGGAGATGGTCTGGTTATCTTCCTCCCCATTGTGCCCACTGTCGAAGGTGGGATTTGTGCCCTTTGGGAGTTCATTGGTGTGAGAACACAACTGTTTAGGCAGGAAGACATACATAACATTACTTTTTAAAGTTTTAAAGAGAGAGAAGAAGGGGGAGAGAAACATCAATTTGTTGTTCTACTTATTTATGTGTTCACTGATTGCTTCTTGTATATACACTACCTGGAGCTGGGACCTGCAACCTTGGTGTGTTGGGACAGTGCTCTAACCAAGTGAGCTGCCCGGTCAAGGCTGTACATTACTTTAAAAAAAAAAAAAAAAAATATATATATATATATATATATTTTATTGATTTTTCACAGAGAGGAAGGGAGAGGGATAGAAAGACAGAAACATTGATGAGAAAGAAACATCGATCAGCTACCTCTTGCACACCCCCTACTGGGGATGTGCCCACAGCCAAGGTACATGCCCTTGCCTGGAATCGAATCCGGGACCTTTCAGTCCGCAGGCCAACACTCTATCCACTGAGCCAAACTGGGTTCGGCAGCTGTACATTACTTTTTAATGTGTACTTTTTTTAGGTGACTTACTTATTTGCTATTTTGAAAGTAGGATAAACTAAAAAGGAAGATACTGAAAGAGACCAATGCAGGGAAATGTAAAAATGTTTGGTCACCTTAACATTTTTCCTTTTATGACTTAAAAAAAAAGTGTCAGTGTAAAGCAGGTGCAGTTCCAGCCTGTCGCAGAGCTGTGCTCAGTGCTAACACGCTTAGAAACCAGAAGAGTGAGGCCTGGGCTCTGGTGGGCCCAGCCCTGCCCGCCCTGTGCGGGACTGGGAATGGACCTTTCAGATTGGACTGCCATCCGTGCAGGGGGCCATTCAAACTAGAGTAAGGGAAAAGCCCCCACAACACTTAGCAACTTTGCTCTAATGAAATGAAGTTTTGGTGTGTGGTTTTGATAACTAGGATGAGAAACTCAAGAAGAATTAAAGCCCGAAAACAAAAGTCTGAATTAATAGATCTTGTAAGTTTTAGGGTAGATTTGGCATGAGTTAGAAGTTTTGGAATTGTTGGGGTTTGCGGTCAATGGGAGGCTACTGCCTTGCTTATCTGGATTGGATTCAGAGGTGAGCAAAAGGAAGGCCTGTTTTGGGAACCCCTGGGGCAGTGGGATATGGTGCAGGGTCCTGGGCAGCCAGCAAGGGTCCTTCTGATAAGATGTGTAGGGGCCCTGCCTCCGCCATTGCATGTCCCTGCTGTCTCCTCCCTCTCTGGACCTTGGTGGATGCTCCTTCCTGGACTTGACCGTGTACCTGTGTGTGTTGAGGGTGGGTCAGGGGCTGCCGAGTTGTTGAGAGCTGGGACCAGCTGCGTTTGATCTCTGATTGCATGATCTCTTCCCAGGCCTGACACTGGAGAATGTCTGGGGGCTCATCCTTGTTTATTACAGTCATCATGTGAGGGAGAGCCCAGAGGAAGCCTGGGGTGTGAATGGCGCCAGGTGATGGGCTGGGTTAGCCCTCCTACCTCTCTCCCCTGCCTCTTTGAGGGTGTGGTCACCTAAAAACCTCCTTGGTTTTAGCTAGGGTGTAGGTGGTCTTTTTGTGTCGGAGCAATGCCCTTAGAGATAGAGGCCAAGAACTTGGGGAGGCAGCATGGAGTGGTGGGCAGACAAGGGCCAGGGTCAGGCCCAAGGCACCATCCAGAAGCTAAATGACTCCGGCCAGTTAGCTGAGCTCTCCGGCTCTGGCTTTCTCTTTTGAAGGGGGGCAGTTGTTTATACAGGCTGAAAGGAGGTGAAGAGTGGAAAGCCCAGCCCTGCCTGGTAGCCGTCCTCCTGTGCAGGTGAAGGGGTTCCTGGGGGCAGGTTATGGTGGTCAGTTCAGCTCTTCAAGGCTTCTGTGCATCAGTGGGTTTCTGTGGCTGTCATTGTAATCCTCCTTTTAAATAAAAGCCTCTGTGTCCTGCTGAGGAGCAGTGCTGATCCCTGCAGGAATCCTGGGCTGGCTAGGCTGCTCCTCTGCAAAGGGCAGTGGAACTGAGCCTGCCTGCCGTCTCAGAAGCTGGCGTTCTGGTGGCGGTCCCGGTGTTCTCACCAGACCGCCGGCCTGTGCTGCTGCTAACGAGTGTGAAGAGAAGGGGACTTCACGGGGTGTCTCTCCCTCCTGCTGGCCCACACCCTGCACCCAGGGTGTGTCCTTCCCTTCTCCGCCTCCACGTGTTGGCTCACGCAGGTCCCCTGCCTGCAGTGTCTGCAGTGCCTGCCTCCCGTGCTCCTCTCCTCTCTGGCTTCTGTCTTATCTCGGAGACTCTTAGCAGACCCCAGCTCTTCCCTGCCTGTCCATAGTGTACCTTCTTTGGGGTGTCCTGCTGTTTCTTTCCTTTTTGTGGTTTTTCTTCCACCCCAGTTGGTTAACAGGGCCTTATCTAACCCCTCCCAGCACACAGACCTCTAGCAGACCTTAAGAAATACTTGGGTGATTGACAGCGCACTCCGCACCCTGTGAGGCAGGCACCACTGTGTGCAGTGACTTTCAGCCTCTCTGGCCCTGACCTAAGTCCATTAAGAAACACATTTTAGACTGACTCGGGAGAGAAAAAAGGGACAGAGAAGCGCATGTGTACACACAAGGGAAACACGTTTCATAGAGTCCTGCCCATAGGACCTCTGACGCTCTCTTTTCTGTTCACGTCATGTTGTTGCATCTTCATGCTGGTTAGGATTTTCCAAATGGATTGCCCTGTGGTCTGGACTGTGGTTTGAAAACATTGGGGTTTCAGTAGTTGAGTCTGAGGAAGGAGGGTGGGCTCTGGCTGCCCTGTGGTCTGGGGGCGTCTGTCAGAGGCTTCACCAGGCAGAGCGAGTACAGCTGGGCAAGGACAGGCCGCCCTGTCTGGGAACTGCTTTTAGAACAGCTGCTTCCTCCCCCGCCTCCAGGTTAGTCCAGAGGAAAGAGCCTTGGACAAGTCAGTGCACCCGGTTCTGCCACTTGGTGGCGGGGAGACTTTAGGCAGGCCACTACCTCTCTAGGTTTCCTAGGGTGTTTCATGGGGTGGCTGGGAGGCCTCCGGGCGGAAATGGCTGGGCACAGCCTGGCCCCGGGGAGTCTGGCACTACGCAGTCCTGCAGTGCAGGGAGGGGCCCCAGCAGACTGTGAGCCCTGGGCCCTTCCTTTCTCTCTTCTTTGTCAGCCCGCATCTGAAGGGAGGTCATTGCAAACCAGTTCCCTTCTGCCCCAGATCACGGGGAGTGGGTCTGTGTGTGCTGTGGTCCTGTATGAGGTGTGGTGCCCCCTTGCCTGACTTGGCCTGCTCTCTTCCAGCCCTGAAGGATGGCTTCCATTATGGGGGATGCAATCATGGTGCTCAAAGGCCTGGCCAAGCTGACCGAGGCAGCTGTGGAAACCCACCTGCAGCACTTTGGCCTTGGAGCGGAGTTCATCATGGCGGCCAGGGCCCTGCAATCCACAGCTGCAGAGCAGATCAGCATGTTCTTAGGGACGGCACAGGTAAGGAGCTGGTCCACGAGGGTGCCTGTAGGAGGGAAGTTGGACTTGGAGCTCTTGGTGAGACTAGGACACAGCTAGGGTGGCTGGTGGTCAGGGCCAGAGAGCCCACTGGTTAGTGTAACTCACTACCCCTCCAGGTGGGACAGGGTCCCTGTGAGAGGCTGCTGGGTGGCTCAAGTCGGAGTTAAAGGAAGCTTCACAGCTGGAGGAGCCTCCGGAGCAAGCGACCAGCACACGTTGATTAGGAGTTCACTGCACTCACCGGCTGATGCCCTGTGGCCTCTGCCTGGTCTGTGATCAGTTTCCGGGCCTGTTGAGATATTGAAGAGAAGCCTTTTTAATGTTGGAAATTTAAAAAGTCACCGAGGAAGAAGTAACACTTGCCTGTGTTCTATGGGAGGCAGCTGAAAAGGAACCCTCACTGAATGCGCCCGTCACTGAAGCAGTTTTTAAAGAAGGCAGAGCCCTCCCCGTGTTACTTTAGTGTTTTTGTTGGCTGGTTTCGGTAAAGAAGTGGCGGGAGCGGCTGTCAGAGCTTCGCTGGGCAGAGCTAGGGCAGCGGGGCGGGGCCGGCCAGGCTGGGACGCGTGTGTCGTTGGCGGTCACTCGGCATGGAGCTGTCCAGCAGTCTGTCCGTTGGGCTTCCTCCGGTGTCGAAGGCTTTTTCCACTGCCCGCTTCATTTTCCCGTGGGCCTCTGGGTCCTGGTTGTGTTCCTTTCCTAAGTAAAAGCTGAGGACTGCTCCCCCTCTCGTCTTCCTCTCATCTTCACGCTGTCTTTGTGCCACAGGCCGGAGAGCCGCAGCTGTTACCACCCCCGGGGAAGGGTGTGGGTAGAAATGAGCGCAGGACAGGTGATTATAACAGGGTTTGACAGAGCAGAGGGCTGTGCACCGTGGTGTCCGCAGTAACTGTTTCTGAAAGTCCCAGGGGAGGGGAAAGCTGTGTGTGCCCATGTGCATGAGCACACCTGCTCCCTCTCTCCTTCGTTTCTCTCTGTGGTTGGCTGACCTTCTGGACAAAGGATACTAAGGCTTCTGGTTAGTCTTAGTTTCCGATTCCCAGCCCCTCTGCTGTTCTCGAAGGGTTCAATGGCAATACATGGCTATTTCTCACCCCACACAAATGCCTTTAACTTTGGAAGTCTTCACACTCGTGACGAAGCCTCACTGCTGTCCTGGAAATGGGGCAGGCCTAGTGTTTCTCTCTTTCCTCAGATTGGGAGACGACACTAAGAAGGTGGAGGGAAGGCCCATGATTTTTAAGTGACAGAATCAGATTCCCGTGTCCTCTTCCCTGTGCAGGACTCTCCGACCTTGCCTCCTCTCTTGAGGCTGGGCGGTGGCTCCGGCCCCTCAGTCCTTTTCTAGTGAGGAGCATTGCCTGCCGTCCCATGTTTGCCTGTGGAACACTCAGGAGGCGCACTTGTCCAGCTCACTGGGTCTCCCAGGCGTGAGGCAGCATGGGAGACCTGGACAGGCCTCCCTGAGAGGCGAGAGAGGCCTCCTGCCCAGTCTCCTACCTGCTCCTCCGTCTCCTCAGGCAAGCCCGGTCTCTGGCACAGGAGGGCCACCCCAGAACAGTCACTTGGAAGGCGGAGAGGGGAGGAAGGGGCCAGTCCCCACCACGAGGTAGACGCTTAGTGGGGTGCTGGCTTCTGTGGCTCCATCCTCTCCCTCAGCACGTAGGTTCCTGTGGCTCCCTTCTCTCTGAGGGATGGAGGGCCAGATACTCCAGAAGCTTCCCTCCAGCTCCCCCAGGGGCTTGTTCGCCTCCTTCCGTAGACGCCAAGTCTGGTCCCATCGAGACACGAGGCCCAGAGACGCCTGGACGGGCCTGGTGATGAGGGCCGGGTGGCACTCGGGGGTCAGGGCCAGAAGGGCTCTGCTGGGGCTCCATGCACCTGCCTCGGGCCCCTCACCAGGGCTTCCTGGCCATCTCGACAGGTGCCCAGAGCATCTAGTGCAGTTATTTTTCTCTGAGGAAAGTACTGAGGGCTGCCAACAGGACAGACCTTGGCCTGGGACCCTCATCTGCCGCGCCGGCTGGAGGCCCTTTCCCGGATCCCCAGCTCCCTCAGCCCGGCTCCCATGTGGCAGTGAGCCTCCGCCACAGCCTTCCTTCCCCGGCGGCAGAGCTTTGGAGCTGAGCACTGTGAGCGCTGAGTCTGTTTCCGTAGGACAGGGAATCTGGGCCCTGACCTCCCTTCAGGAGTCAGTGCTGTTCCAGTTACAGCCTCCTCGGCACTGTTGCCCTAGCCTGTCTGTGGCCCCCACAAAGCTGTGATTGCGGGGAGTCCTATTTTCAGATGAGGAAGGAGCAAAGAACTCACACAAGGTCACTCTGAGTTCTAAAGTAGAAGGAATCTGGGCCTAAAGATCAGGTCTTTTCACTTGTTACAAGGAAAATATGTGCCCCAACTCCCAAGGAGAGCCAGGCCAAACCTGGTGATGCCACGTCATTAGGGAGGCCCTCTGAAAGGCACGCCGTGGCTGGTGAGTGGAGCTGCGTCTGTGGTGAGGCACTGGCCTGGCGTGGTGGGCTGTCCCGTCTGTACGCGGCCCTCGCCCTCGCTGGTCTGTGGTTGTGCTTTGACTCTTTCCCTGGTTCCCTCCCCCCCCCCCCCCCCCCCCGAGCCCTGCAGGCCTGTCCTTAGCCCTGATTGACAGACGAGGAACTTGTGGGAGTGGTGGTAATGGGCCTGGTCCTGGCTGGACACCCAGCAGGTTCTCAGTGACCACACAGCAGAGCCCTGGCAGAAGCAGGACTGGAATCCGGGTCTCTTGCTCCTGGGTCAGGAAGGTGCTGCTCACCTCTAGAACTGACACAGGCCTCGAGAGGACTGTGGGGTGGCCCTCTGGAGGGCCGGAGGGCGGGAGAGCGGCGACACGCTGTCCTGTGCAGAGGGGGGCTCCTCTCACGCTGGCTTTTGTTCCCGCAGGAGCAGGACAAGCATGAAGAGTCTTACATGTCTGAGAGTTTTGATGACTCAGAATCAGAGTTCCACTTCTCAGGGCCAAGGGCCGAGGGAGCCTCTGCAGACTTCTCTGCAGCCTCCTCCCAGGAATCACCGTCTCCACCCCAGGATCATGCCAGCAGCAAGGGCCCAGCTCCTGCCTACGTTGACAGTGGACCCTTTAGGGAAGTGGGGCTCTCAGGGCAGACTGCCTCTCCTCTGGGCAGGGGGGACGGGAGGCTTTTTGTAGATAGCAGAGCCCCCTTCTCTCCCACTGGCCTGCAGCGAAGATTCTTCCACCAGGACCAGTCCCCTGTGGGGGGCCTTACAGCCGAGGACATTGAGAAGGCCCGGCAGGCCAAGGCGCGCCCTGAGAGCAAGCCCCACAAGCAGATGGTGCGTCTGGGAAGGCCCCTGGAGTGGGCCCCGGGGTGGTTCCCCAGTGGTGCCGGTGTCAGGCCCTCTGGGGATGCTGTGGTCTGGAGGCTTTGGGAACATGGAGGTCTCTTGGTGGAGGTGCTGCCAGGCAGAACTACTGCCTTTGGTGATGGAGAGGGGATGGGGGCAGCATGAGCCCCAAAGGCTGGCCCTGTCCCCATTCGCTCTTCCCTGAGGTCTCTCTGTTGTCCCTCCAGCTCAGTGAGCGTGCTCGGGAGCGGAAGGTGCCAGTTACAAGGATTGGGCGGCTGGCCAACTTTGGAGGTAAGGTGGCTGTGTGTCTCTGTGCCCCTCACCTGCCCTGGCATGCCAGTCCTGGCTGAGGGGCTGTGGCTGCCCTGGGCCCAGCATGGAGGTGGAAGAGGGGGGACCCACAGGTATCCTGGGAAGGTAGTACAGGGCGTTTCCCACAGTGGACGATTCGTTACTGGAATCCACTGTGCCTAAGCTCACCCTAGGGCTTGGTGTGACTGATGCCACATGGGGAGCTGCAACTTTGCTTCTCAAGCCACACATGGGGGTCATTGTCTGCAGTATCAGCCTTTCCTATACCTCAGCCCCCACCATGGAGCCCCTGGGGAGCCTCTGCAGGAAGAAGGCTGGACAGTGAGTGGGAGTTCCCACTGGGAACTGGGCCTGTCAGGCTAGCTGGACAGCGTGGCTTTTGCCCCAAGAACCAGTCACTTGGAGACCCATGTGCTGATTCCCACAGGCCTGTGGGGCATCAGTAATGATAATGAGGTGTGAGGCCCTGAGCTGCTGCCATTTCAAGTCCATTTTAAAATGCTGTAGAGCTGTGGCTTTATTTGTCCTTTTCTTTGGGGGTTTGAGTGGTCATTGTGCCCAGCACACCCGTGCTCTTTTATTAGCATTGAAGGATCATTGTATAGAGAAGGTTTACAGCAGTTGTATCTGCCTTTCTGAGGTTGTCAGATCTGTTGCTTAATTCCTGACTAAGACGTTCCTGTTGAAAACACCATCTCCTTTGTAATGGTAACTTTAGACAGAGTGACGGGGGGCACCTTCCTCTAAAGTTTTCCTGTCCTCAGAAGGTTCTCCAGAAAGTGAAGTTAATGAACTCAGTTCACACATGAGCCTTGGGCAAGTCGTTATTTGCAAGGCTGTGTGTAACAGAGGTATGCTTGTTCGTCATGACGCAGTGCTGAGTGGCGATGAATGCTCACGATTGGTTGGCTACCTGCTTTTTCTTTTGCGTGGGCTGGGCCGTGCTCTCCCCTCCCAAGTCCGTACATACTCCTCTCTGCTGTCTCTTCGCTTTCGGAAGCCACATCCTACTCACTGTTAGGATTGGCTCTGTGCTCTGCGAGCTAGACTCAGGAGGGAGTCCTAATATTGATGGCTGGCTGTCTTAAAAAAAAATCCTATATAATAAAGCCTAATATGCTAAGTGTCTGGTTGTCTGATTGGCCATTCAACCAATCAAAGTATAATATGCTAATGATATGCTAAGGCTGCTCAACCACTTGCTATGACGTGCAAGGGGACAGATCCTCTTGCTTGCTGCTGGGGTCCAGCTGGTCAGGGCTGAGCGAGATGAGCCAGACATGCCCTGAAAGTCCCCCACGTCCCTCCCTGGCCCTGACTGTGCGCCGGTGGGGTCCCTCGGCCTGGCCTGCACCCTCTTGCAATCCAGGGCCCCTTGGGATGTCGGAGAGCCTGTTTCAGTGTGACCCACAGGCCAGGCTGAGGGATGCCACTGTTGCACGAATTTGTGCACAGGGCTTCTAATATTTATTTATTTATTTATTTATTTATTTATATTTAGTTATTTCAGGGAGGTGTCTGGGCACCAACCTCAGAAGGGTGACTGAGTTAATCAGAATTTTCTTAACCATAAGGTTTTCTTGTACATTGCTAACTTAAAATTTGACATCTGTTGCTACCATGTAGTATAAAGTGTCATCTGAATTTTAGTATAAAACTGTTGCCTTGTTTTACTT
This sequence comes from Antrozous pallidus, assembly GCA_027563665.1. NCBI lineage: Eukaryota > Metazoa > Chordata > Mammalia > Chiroptera > Vespertilionidae > Antrozous > Antrozous pallidus. Next base: position 15,927,964 of record CM050529.1, on the reverse strand, counting down.
CAATGAGTTAGCATTTCAGTCAGTTCCTCATAGTGATACCAAACTCAGGTTTGGCTGCCTGCCACTTTGAAAGTCAGTACTCAACAGACAGGGGCTGGTGTAAGGAGAGATGGTCTATTCAAGTGCTAGTAGCCTGAGAAGATGGCGACTTCTGGACCAAAGACTATCTTGACATCTCCGTGTAGGTGTGGGATTTTATTAGGAGGGAGAGGGAGAAAAAAGAAATCAGGGGCATTGAAAGTTCTCTTTCGGTAAGTCAGCACAATCTAGTCTAATGCTTATCTTGAAACTGGTTGAGCAGAGGTCAGGTATTTATTTATGTATTTATTTACTAGAGGCCCAATGCATGAATTCATGCGGGTGGGGTCTCTCAGGGTGGCCTGTTGGGATTGGGCCCTAGCTTGCTACCCCAGGCTCGCAGCCCCAGCTTGCACCCCCAGCCTTGCAGCCCCACAGCCCCACCTGGCACCCCACCATGGCCTGGCTCCACTCCCTCACCTGCTTCACCATCCTGCCTGAGGGGTGATTAGTCCCGGGCGGGTCCCGCAGCCCGGCTCCCTCAGTGTCTGGGAGCCAGGCGGTGGCCCCACTCCCCGCCGCCACTGCTGGTCGCTGTCTGTGGGGCAATCGGGGCCTCTGCTCGCACCTGCCTTGGCCTGGCGCTTCCCGCTCACCTGCTCTACCATTCTGCCACTGCCCCACTGCTGTCGGGCCCATCGGAACCGGCAGTGCCTTCCTTCACTGCTGCCCATTGCCAGTACCATGTCGCTGACGCCTGCCATGTTCTCTGCTGGTCAGCACACATCATAGCGAGTGGTCAAACTCCTGTTCGAGTGACTGCCCAAGGGGACAATTTACATATTAGACTTTTATTATATAGGACTTATTTATTAATCTTCACTCAATATTTTCCCATTGATTTTTAGGGAAAGTGGAAGTAAGAGGGAAAGACAGGGAGAAATATTGATGTGAGAGAAGCACATTGATTGGTTGCCTCCTGTGTGAGTCCTGATTAGGGCCCGGGCTGGGGAAGAGCCTACAGCCGAGGTGTGTGCCCTTGACTGGAATTGCATCCTTTGGTCTGCAGGCCAACACTCTACCTACTGAGCCAAACTGGCCAGGGCAAGGTCCGGTTTTTATGGTTGAGAGCCAGCAAGTGTCCTGGAGCCAGAATGTGTGATTTCTGGAGCTAATTTCTGAACTCTTACACAAATATGCTGCTTTTCCCATGGGTTACGTGTTAGTTAACAATTCCCCTTCTGTAAACACTTTTAATATTGAACAGTATTAACAGATGAGAAGGGTGGGTTTCACAGAACATCGTAAGTTCCTGGGGTTCACCACCAGAATGAGTTTGAGAATCACTGCGTAGGTGGCCTCCAGTGGTCCCTGTTCCCCAGAAGACTTGGCATGGTCCATTCCCTGCTTTGCATAGTGGCTATTAGTTGTATAACATTGCTTTCTTTTTAAATTTATTTCAGAGAGAGAGAGAGAAACATCGATTTGTTGTTTCCACTGAAAGGAAATTAATTAGAAGAAATATTTACTATCGCCGTTTGCCCTTTCTCTATAATAGAAGAGTCAGCCAAAGTCATGATTGACAGTGACAGAAACGTACACGTGTGATTGGTGCCAGCGAGAGCTGTATACGTATCATGCATATGCGAGTCACCTTAGCCTTTTATACACTTTCTTGATTAGACCTGCTTTCTGATGTAGCTAAACTTGTTCCAGCCCAGTGAAGCACCCCAAACTTCTTTTTCAGGTAATTGTCAACCACACAGCAATAAATATAAACACAAAGCAGATTATTATTGTTGATCACATAGGGAGAACAAGTGATAAAATATTTAACTGCAGCAGTGTTTGACTATATTCTGTGCAGTGAGAAAACCTGAAGTCATTTTCAACGTCCGCCATTTCTTCTTTTCAGCTGGGTCAAGTTTCTGAACTTTCTAAATCTCTGTTTTCCAGCCAATGGAAAGAAAGTAGGATTCCGCCGAGTCTCCTATCTGCCTGCTCCAGGTCTTCTGTGAGGATCAATGAGATGAGGCACGGGAAAACGCTTCTCAGACATGTGGTTACAGTGTAAAGTGTTTCCACCTGGCTATGAAGCAAGTCAGGTTCCTGGGCTGAGGAAACTGCAAGGAGGCTAGTTGTTGCTAGGGAGAGGAAGCCGGGCGTTGCTATGTGGCATCATGACCCACATTTAGGACATTTAGCATTTAGCCTGTTGCATATATAGATTGGTTGGTTCTTATGTGTGTCAGACTGAAATCCAGCCCGTAAATGTGGTGTGTCAGGACGGTGCTCTAACTGAACTGCTTAGCCAGGGCTTTTCGTTTCTAGAGGCTGAGTGCGTGAAATCTGTGCAATCGGAGGGGCAGGGGTGACCCTTAGCCCAGCCGCACCCTCAGGGGATGTCTAGCTGACAGCTTAGGCCCACTCCCCGCAGAGGCAGAGGTGAGCCTGTCCCCTGAGCGGTGGTGGTTGCATTGGGAGCTTTGGGTTGCTGGGCCCTGACCCCCTGGCAGGCTGCCCCTGTTCACTTGTCTGAGGTCAGGCTTTCCCGCCCAGTAGTGACCGATGGCGCCTCATTTTCTTGGTGGCTGTGCAAGCCAGGCCCTGGTTGACAGGGCGGTGTCCACGGCTGACCTGCCCGGCCCCCTCCTGCGTAGCACTTCAGTGACACCAGTTTCCTTGCCTGACTCCTGAGGGCACATGCTGTGCAGCCTGTCCCCCAGCACCGAGCTCCTCCTGCTCACTGAGCAGCCAGGAGGGCTGCTGTGTGACGAGACATCCTGTGCCCTAAGGGGTTCCAGTGTCCTTTTTCCTCTTAGGACTGAGGAAGTTCCAGTGACAGGTGACATGCTGAGCCACGCCCCCACTAGCCTAGGGACCCCCCTCACAGATGGCAGTCTGACCAGCTGCCTGTGTCTGTGCCCAGTCCCCTGCAGCCAGTAGAGGGTGTGTTAGGTCCTCCCCTACCCAGTGGCTGTTATGGGCATGGTGGGCCAGCCCCAGAGAACCTGTGAAGCCCCCTATAGGGAGCTCTCTCCAGCTGCTCCCTGTCCCCGTCCTCCTGTGTCCACCACAGGGTCTCTGTTCTCCAAGGGCCGGGCGGGAGGACGCAGCGACACACAGACACACACACAAGAGACACACAGAGACACGCAGACATACAGACACACGCAGACATACAGACACACACACAGACACACACACACCCCTGTAGTGTCTGTTCTCAAGGGCCAGGCTGGATAACCTCTGAGATGCTTTTGTCTTTGAACTTGATCTAGGCAGAGAAAACTCTAGATGCAGACATTGGTCAAACTTGCTCGAGTTTGAAGGTTAATATCTTTGTTTTCCTAAGTCAGATAGTGCGATGGGTGGGCAGGAGAGTTAATGTTTAATTGGAGATGAGGCTCCCAGTGCTGTGCCCGGTGACCAGAGGGAAACAGGTCCTGGCACCTGCATGCCAGCACACCAAGGTGTCCCTGGTAGGCCTTGGGCTCACCCAGATGACTGGCTTCTTTCTGTGGTTGCCAGAGCGTGGTCTTGCATGGCCCTGTACCGCCCGTGCTGCAGCCACCAGCCGGCACTTTGAAATGTGGCTGCTCCGAACCGAGACATGCTCAGGCAAAATACACACTGGATGTTGAAGAGTTACTACAAAATGCAAAATATATCTAATAATTAAAAAATGTTTTTATGGATTTCAGATAGAGAGGGAGGGAAACATCAGTGATGAAAGAGAATCATGATCAGCTGCCTCCTGCAGGTCCCTGCTAACTATCGAGCCTGCAGCCCCGTGTGCCCTTGACAGGAGTCGAACCTGGACCCTTCCGCCTGCAGGTCAACACTCTGTCCACAGAGCCAAGCTGGCTAGGGCGCTTGTTGAAATGCTAACATTCTGGATAGCTGGTTTAAATCCGTGTCAGCATTCATTTTGCATGCTCTATGCTGTTAGAAATACTGCATGTGTGGCTGGCACTCTCTCTCTGGACAGGACGGGCCTGACCACTTAGAACAGGAGAAAGATGACCGCAAGCACCTGGACGGCAGCCCCGCACCAGCCCTGCTGGAAGCACCTTGTGGCTGTCAGTTGTTCAGTCTCCACAGTGACGACGAGGCAGGGACTTGTTGTTTGTAAAGTTCGGGAGAGCCCAGTGTGAGTCTGTCTCCTCTGGGCGTGGGGGCTGCTGCTCCCTGGCCCCTGGGCTGAGCTCTTCCAGGCCTACTGGCCTTAGGGCCTCTTGAGTGTCTTCCCAGGGTCTCTGCTGCAGTGAGTGTACTCAGCCACCTGTTTTTCATTCTCTCTGCTAATGTGTGCCCCGCCCCACCCCCAGCAGCTAGAACTGTTAGAAAGTGGAGGAGAGAGGCTCCGGGCAGCCTCTCCTGGGCAGTTGAGACCGTCCACTCCTGCCTCTGGACACGGAGGCACTGTGAACTTGGACTTAGATTGCAGAAGGGAGAGGGAGGGCTGCGACCACTGTCAGTGCCTGCGTGAGGGCTGCAGCCTAGTTCCTGTGGATCTCTCAGTTTGGATTGGGGACTCCACACTTTTGCTTTTGTGAAATGTCCCCACTCGCTCCAGCGACTGCTTTATGTCCCTGTCACGTGGTCCCTCCCCTCGGGGGTGCCGTTGGGGCTCTGAAGATGGAGGCTCTCCCCCCAGACTGCGCCGTGCGTGGCTGCATTCCAAGGGCTGTCCCTTCCTGATCCCTCTTCCCGTGTGCTGGGCCCTCCCAGCCTGTGTTCTCGGTTGTATGTTGTCTTTGGGGTGTTTGTGTGTCCCATGAGCCTGTACATGAGCAACGGTGATGGGGTTGGGGACAGATGAAGCTTTACCGAATGCACCTGCCAGGTCGTCTCTGAAAACAGCAGATACGTGTGTCCGCACACTTTTGTCTTCCTCTGAGCGCCGTCCTGTGCACCAGAGTTGCTGGTTCAGGTTCTGGTCCGAGTGCATACTGGGTTATGGGTTCGATCCCAAGTTGGGATGCATATGGAAAGCTACCGATGGATGTTTCTCTCATTTTGATGTCTCCCCTTCTCTTTCATTTTCCCTCCCTCCTTCTTCCCCCTCCCTTTCTCTGTTTCTCTTTCCTTCCCTCCATCCCTCCGTCCCTCCGTCCCTCCGTCCCTCCGTCCCTCCATCATGTCCTCCAGTGAGGCTTTGAAACATTGTCTGGAGGGAGTGTCTCTGGGGAGCCGGGGAGGGGCCTTGCGGGTGGAGGCCAGTAGGCAGCAGCCCACTCCCATGCAAGTGCCCAGCACCTCCCCTCCTCCTTCCAGGTCTGGCTGTGGGCCTGGGCTTCGGAGCACTGGCTGAAGTCGCCAAGAAGACCCTCCGCTCTGAGGATTCCTCAGGTGAGCTGGGCCCGTGACCCTGCGAGGTGGGCCTGTCAGCCCCATCCCACCGATGTTTTGGGGCCACCTCATGTCCCCCTCTAGGGCACGTTCCCTTGTGGCCTGAAGGCGGCTCTGCTCCAGTGCCGGCCTGCCCTGGCTTACCCGGCCTCCCTGGCTCCTCCAGTGGAGCTGAGCTTTGGCCCAGCCCCTGCCCTGCTCTCCGAGCTGCTGGGCCTGTGCCCTGGCTGGGCAGGCGCCCGGGGCTCCTCATGCAGCTGAGGGATGTGGGTGCTGCTGGGACAAATCCCACAGAGGGGCTCTATCTCTGAGGCAAAGGTCCCGTGTCCTGGGGTCAGCCAGGGGTCAGGTCAGAACACAGGATCTGACACCTCCTGTCCCTTCCATGAGGACCCCCCCAGTGACACCCCCCTGTCCTGTCCCTCTTGCCCTGGCTGCCAGTTCAGGGCTGGGCTCCAGTCACATGGGTGGCCTCTCTTCACTTGCCGAGAGAAAGCACTAGCCTGTCCCCACAAGCCCAGAGTGCAGGGGACGCCGTGTGTCCCTGGAAGGGGTTGGAGGATGGGGCTCAGCGGGATATTTTTAGTGTCGGCGTGAGACCTTTGGAAATGAGGCCTGGCTTTCTGGGGAGAGAAGCCTGCCTTCCTGAGGCAGCACCCCTCCCACTGCGGCTGGCTGTCCTCTCCCAGCAGGTCCAGGCAGGGAGGAGGCTAGGACTGGCCAGGCTTAAGCTGGTGTTCTTTGTCAGGGAAGCAGTGACCTTGGCTGGAGGTCAAGGCCCAGGAGCCAGAAGTCCTGGGGCTCAGGGCAGGTCGGATGGGCCTGGCAGCCCTCACGCTTTGCCCAGTTCTCAGAACAGGCTCTGGTCCGCCCTCGGGGAGTCTGCTGGGGGCAGGCCCACCGTGCTCTACCGGCCGGCTCCTCATTCTCAGAACCAGCCATGTCCCCGCTGGCGATGTCGCCGGGCTGTGAACTGGGGACCCTTCTTGGTCCAGCCATTCTGGAGCCCTGCCCACAGGCTGCTCCCCTGACCCCCAGCAGCTTGGTCTCTCCCTGCAGAGCTGACATCGCTCACCCTCCCGGGACCCCTGCTGTCTGGGGCCCAGCCTGACTCCTAAGTGAGCTGACAGGGCTGCCTTGAGGTGCTGGCAGATGCGCACGTTCTCTCTGGGGCTTCTCTTCTGCAAACTGCACCCCACTCTCTGCACCCAACTCTGTCAGAGGCTGGGCTGGACTTAGTCCCTGGGGCAGTGACCTTGCAAGTCACCTCTCCTGTTCCCTCCTTGAGACCGAGCTCCGTCCTCCTCTGAGTGCTGGGCAGGCACCTAACTGGGCTCTCAGGCCAGTAGGCAGGGAAGCACCGAATGCCACAGTCTGCAGGACAGGGAAGAGGGTGCTGGGAGCTGGGGGAGGGCAGAGGGGGCGCTGGGCACGCCTCTCCCCACCTATGACAGGGCAGACGCAGTACTTAGGGAGAGCCACTGAGGTGGAGGCAGGGTGCTGGGTAGAGGGTCCTGACCCCTGGCTGGCTTCCCTGGAATCCAACTGAGTCATCGCCGCATGCCCTTCCACTCCCAGGGTCCCGGACATAGGTCGTCGGCTCCCCTGAGGCCACTGCACCGGCCCCGGGCCAGGAGCTGCATGAGCTGCGAGGCCTCTGGCAGGGGGAGCGGCAGGCACAGTGGGCAAGTGCTGTCCTTGACCCTGAGCTCCCTCCCTGAGGAGGGCACTCACTGCAGCCAGCTGGCCCTGTGGTGGCTGTGCGGGGGGGCGACCTCTGTCCTCCTCGCCTGGCACTGTGCATTGGGTCCCTCCCTCCCAGTGCCTGTCCCTAGCGCCAGCCGACTGCCCTTCAGCGTGCCCTTCTGTAGGCCCCAGGCGCGCGCGCGAGCGTGTGTGTGTGTGTGTGTGTGTGTGTGTGTGTGTGTGTGTGTAGTGGGGGGGTGTGTAGTGGGGGTGGGCGGAGCTGCATATTCCTGGAGCCTCTGCAGGGTCAGGGGGTGGGTGGGACAGTTACTGCTCTGGGTGTTATGAGCATCCAGGGGAAGACTGGTCAGGCTCCGTGCTGGGCTTTTTCAAATCGCACTTAACCCCCGCACTCTGACGTTACTGCTGCTACTTTTTCCAAGGAGGATGGGGGTGACTAATTGGCCCAAGACAGCCAGTTGGCTGTGGGCTGGGGTGCACTCTGGCTCCCTGAGACCCACGAGAAAGGAACTGGTCTCCTCAGAGGTGCCCAGGGCGGTCCTCAGGCCCTTGCACCTGCCGATGGCCGCCTTGCGAGCCCTGCCAGCCTCTTCCTCCTGCCACTTGGCACTCCGAGAAGGGTGGTGGGTGCCGCGATGACCCGGCTTCTGCCCACAGGGGGGAAGAAGGCCGTGCTGGACTCCAGCCCCTTCCTGTCGGAGGCCAACGCGGAGCGCATCGTGAGCACGCTGTGCAAGGTGCGCGGGGCGGCGCTCAAGCTGGGCCAGATGCTGAGCATCCAGGGTGAGTGGGCCCCGCCCGGCGCGGACCCGGGGCGGCCGCGCTTCGGCCAGCGGGGAGGCTCTTCACAGCTCCTCTGGCCTCATCCTGGCGGTGTCGGCAGGGCTGCCTGAACGTGTCTTAAGCGGGAGCCCAGTCCCTCCTCTTTCTGGAGCCGAGACGTTAGAGGCCGTCCTGACATCTCAAGAGCGGAGGAGTCTGGCTGCTGCCGCTGCCCCCGCTCCTGTGTTGGAGGGAGCGGGAAGGAGGGCTCGCAGTCCTGCCAGTTGGTGTCGGAGGCAGGGAGCACGTGGCCCCAGGAGGGCAGGCAGCTCAACTGAGCCTGCTCCGTGTGGCCCACGAGCAGAGGGGGGCGGCCTCAGGCTCCTGATGGCACTCCGCCCAAGCAGGAGCCCCCAGAGGCTGCTCTCCGAGTGGGAGCCTGCGACAGCGAGACCCTCTCCGCCGTTAGTTAGATGGGCTCACGGAGTGGCCAGCGTGAGACAGGCACACGCGGGGCGGGCCGGCGGGCGCAGGTGTGGCCGCACGCACCCTGACCGCAGGCGTCCGCGTCTAGAGACACGGGGAAGCCTTGGAGACGGCCACGGCTCCGCTGAGGAGCACGGTCAGCTACGGGGACACGCTCTGGGAAATGGCCTGAGGCGATGCCACTGCAGACATCACTCAGGCCGAGTCGGTTCGGTCTCCTGCTCCCCTGCCTGGAGACCGGGATGCAGTCAGCTGTGGACACGGGACGTGGGGCTGCTGCTGGCGTAACCCTGTGCGGTTCATTTACTGGTTTAGAGCGACTGGATTTGTTCACTTACTGGTGATTCACTGGCTGATTATAGTATGTGCCCTGACCGGGAACAAGCCCACGACCTTGATGCCAGCCGAGCCAGCCCCTGGCAGTAAGCAGGGGTGTGGTGAGCAGTCAGGTGTGGAGCCACAGGGATCGAGTGAGAGACTGCTCGTCTGCGGACACAGCCTCACCGACGGGGACGGCCCTGTGCCCAGGACGGGGCGGCTGTGCGTCATGAGGGGACGGGAATTCTCTGGCTGCACTTTGACCTCACAGGGCCACGGGGTCATGGACTGTGGGAAAGCTGACGCCAGCAGCAGGGCCAGCGGGTGGGCGCCCACCGACGGCCATTCAGAGCGCCGGTCAGCGGCCGGGCAGGCGTGGCCGTGCTCCTGGGTGGGACCAGGAGAAGGGTCAGAAAGAAAACAGATTCCCTCAGGGGACCAGATTGTGGGCATTTTGACATTTTTACCTACATTTCCTGAACTTGCTCTTTTGTAATTGTGGAAAGCTGTGGCTGTTGTTTCTCAGACGTGCACCTCGTCAGGCCATTGGGGAGTTGAGAGAGCTACGCGGCGGCCCAGGCTCCCCTGGGGGGGAGCGGGGAGGGGCCCCGAGTGCACACCCAGGTCAGCGCCCGTGTTCCTCCGAAGCTGCTGCCCACCGTGTGCCAGTGGGGAGCGCTGCTGGGGTGCCAGTGAAGCTGGGCTGGGCCTGCTGGTGGCACGGAGCCTGGGCCACGCTGTCTCTGGGCCTGGGCCGGGGGTGAGGGAAGGACACAGCCCCGGCCCGGGAGACCGCCCGGGGGCCGGTGCACGAGGCGGCCGCTCTGCTCCGGGCCCGCGCTCCTCCCAGGGCTCCGGCCTGCAATCTGGCTTCTCCGGTGCCTTCCAGACGACGCCTTCATCAACCCCCATCTGGCCAAGATCTTCGAGCGGGTGAGGCAGAGCGCGGACTTCATGCCCCTGAAGCAGATGACGGTGAGGCAGGGGGCGCGGTGCTGGGCGGCTCCAGGCCCCTCCTCCGTGCGGAGGAGCCCAGGGCCTCCGGGGAGGGCCGGGCGGGGCTGACGGGCCCTCCCTGGCCTCTCCCTCCAGAAAACTCTCAACAGTGACCTGGGCCCCAACTGGAGGGACAAGCTGGAGTACTTTGAGGAGCGGCCCTTCGCAGCCGCCTCCATCGGGCAGGTGCACCTGGCCCGAATGAAGGACGGGCGGGAGGTGGCCATGAAGATCCAGGTAGGCGCTGGGGTGCACTCGTCCCTGCAGGGGCTGCGAGGGGGGCCAGGCCCATGGGGGCCAGGGCGGGCCTGTGTCGTCGTTTTGGGCCCCAGCACCTGCCCGGTCGGCACTGGGTGCTGAGACGGACCCACCCCACGAGAGGCTGTGGGGGTGGAGCAGCCCCGGGGAGCTGGGCTTGGGGAGGACGGGCCTGAGCTGGAGTGCGGGCCCTGAGTGGCGGCTGTTCCCAGAGTCGGCCAGGAGGGAGAGGTGGACAGCTGTGGCTCACCCAAGGTGTGGGGTCATGGGACACCCTCTGCTCCCCCTAGTACCCTGGCGTGGCCCAGAGCATCAACAGTGACGTCAACAACCTCATGACCGTGCTGAACATGAGCAACGTGCTTCCAGAAGGTCTGTGCTTGCTGCTGGCCACTGCGGGCACCTGGGATGGGTGCTGCGTGCGCGGGGGCCTCCCTAGGGGGGCCTCTGCTCACCCTGACGCCCTCCCGCCGCCAGGCCTGTTCCCTGAGCACCTGATCGACGTGCTGAGGCGGGAGCTGGCCCTTGAGTGCGACTATCAGCGAGAGGCCGCCTGCGCCAAGAAGTTCGGGTGCGGCTCCAGGCTGGGCAGCGGCCTGCCCGTCCCTCTCCCGGGGCGATGGGCCGTCTGGGCAGCCCGGGGCGGGGAAGAGGGGTTGTGCCCATCGAGATGCAGGGCCCTCCACTTGGTGGCCAGTCCCTCGGGGTGGGTGTGGGGACCTGGGCCCCGGTGTGACTTTGCACCCACACAGGGAGCTGCTGAAGGACCACCCCTTCTTCTATGTGCCTGAGGTCGTGGACGAGCTCTGCAGCCCCCACGTGCTGACCACAGAGCTCGTGTCTGGCTTCCCTCTTGACCAGGCTGAGGGGCTGAGCCAGGAGGTCCGGAACGAGGTGTGTCTGCAGCTGACCTTGCAGCCTCCAGGCGACCCCTGTGTGGCTTGAGGGGCCGGGGCTGTGTGTCCTCCCCTTACCCCCAAGCGGTACCCTCGGAACCAAGTATCTGGGCAGGAGGTGGGGCTGGGAGTCAGGGTCGTCAGGCTACACCCCTCCCTTGACCCCCCCAGATCTGCCACAACATCCTGGTCCTGTGCCTAAGGGAGCTGTTTGAGTTCCACTTCATGCAGACAGACCCCAACTGGTCCAACTTCTTTTACGATCCTGAGCAGCACAAGGTGCGCCCCTGGGTGAGGGCATGGGCGGGGGCTCTGAGGTCGGGGGTCTCAGCACCCAGTCGCAAACCTGACCTGCCCCTGCTCTCACCATGTCCAGGTGGCACTCCTGGACTTTGGGGCAACTCGGGAATTTGACAGGTCCTTCACTGACCTCTACATCCAGGTAGGGGCGGGGCAGGGCCCGGCCGTGCTGTGCTGAGGCAGGGGGCTGGGTGTGGGGGGGACAGGGCGGGAGGGAGGCCCCGCTGGGACCTCTGGGCCAGGCCCGGCAGGAACAGGCGGTCGGCGGTGTCGGGGCGGGCAGGGCTCGCTCTGGCTGCAGCAGCGCCTCTGTGCCCAGATCATCAGGGCTGCGGCCGACCAGGACCGGGAGGCTGTGCTGAGGAAGTCCATCGAGATGAAGTTCCTCACTGGCTACGAGGTCAAGGTGCGCGCCCGCGGCCCAGGCGGCTCACGCCTGCCGCCGCACACACTGCTGGGCCGGGCGGGAGGGCGGGGGCGCAGGGGACTCCTTTTCTGTGGCTGTCACAAGCAGAACCTGTTTATAAACGGGTGACACCAGAGGGGACAGCCATCCTCTCTGCAGAGCCTTGGGCTCCTCGGTGTCTGAAAACCAGCCCCCGCCCAGCCTCTGCGCCGAGGTTCGGAGTGCACGTGCGGGCCTTGTCACTCGGGCGGCTCCGCAGCCTGCCTGGTGTCCAGGGGTCGGGAGAGCCCCTGCCGGGCGAGGAGGAGGAGGAGGCGCCGGGAGGAGGAGGCGCCGGGAGGAGGCGCAGCAGCCCGCCCTGCGCGGCGCTGGAGACTTTCTGGCCTGAGCAGGCTTGTCTTTCGCACACATGAGCCTGAGCCTTCAGGCGGGGGGCCCTCCTGCATTGGCTGCAGGTCCCACCACCCCTTTCTCGGGGGAGCCCGGGTCACGCGCTAATGCTGCGTTCTGGCTCGTGACCAGATTTGATCTCGTTAAAAAGTGAGCACTCAACTTCACACCGAGCTTTCGGGGCGCAAGGCTGACCCCTCCCTTCTCTGCCTGCAGGCCATGGAGGACGCCCACGTGGACGCCATCCTCACGCTGGGGAAGGCCTTCGCCTCTCATGAGCCCTTTGACTTTGGCACCCAGAGCACCACCGAGGAGATCCACAACCTGATCCCCGTCATGCTGAAGCACCGGCTCATCCCGCCCCCCGAGGAGACCTACTCGCTGCACAGGAAGATGGGCGGCTCCTTCCTCATCTGCTCCAAGCTGAAGGCCAAGATCCCCTGCAAGGACATGTTCGAGGAGGCCTACAGCGCCTACTGCAGGAGGCGGGACGGGCAGTAGCACTCGGCCCTGGAACCAGCTGGCGGGCAGCGCTCCATCCACACTCCTTTGCCCGAGGGGGTGGCGGGCTCTGCCGATGCTGCCGGCGCTCATCACGGTTTTTTTGCTAAGCGGGTACGGAGTGAGGTGTGCAGGAATGAGAATGAAACCCACTGCTCTGTCAGAACCTAGCAGATTGTTCATCCTCTGAAACCCTCTAGATAAAGATAAAAGGCAGTTTTAGTTCCCTTTAGTGACGGGGGTTTTATCTAATGTGAATGTTACCCACGATGGGAAAATCCCTGCCACCAACAAGGAAATAGAGAAGGCTTTTTGGCTGTCGTGGAACGTGAGTTAAAAGGTGTGTGTGTTTCCTGCCCTTTCCCTCTCCAGCTTGTGATTGGCATCCAGAGTTGGACAGAGCAGTGCCCACAAGTACTAGTTACCGAGTGAGGCCTGCTCTGCTGGCCGCTGGGCGATTTGAGAACCGGAAGTGTCTGGAGAATGGCTCCTCCCATGGGTGGGTCGGGAGCAGCAGAGGGAGAAAAAGTGACAACTCTTGTCTGCCAGCCGGCATAGAACACGGTGTGTGTAGGGGGCCCTCCCCTCCGGGCCCAGGGCCCTCGTGGAGTGATACGAATGTGCAGATGTGACACTAACCATGTCACATCAGACTGGGGGTCCTCACAGGCTCTTAATTTTTGTAAAATTCTTGTAATTGTCTGATTTGTTTCAATAAAAGCAAAACCACCCAACGAGTGTGGCTCAGCCGTTCAGTGCCGACCTGTAAGGCCGTGGCTCGACTCCCAGTCGGCACATGCCCAGGCCGCAGACTGGCTCCCCAGCGTGGGACGTGCGGGAAGCAGCAGATCAGTGATTCTCTCCCTCTCTGAAACCCATCAACACGTATTTTCAACTAGTGGCCCGGTGCACGAAATTGGTGCACAATAAAAGGGTATTAGAGGAAATAATTTAATATTGCTGTTTGCTCTTTATAATAGAAGTATCAGAGACTAAAGAAAATTAGTAAAATGTATATGAAAACCTTCCTCCTGTTAGAGTCTGGGTGCACCACAGGACCCAGAGTCAAGTCCCCACTCACCACATGTGCCTCAAAATCACAGACCCAGACCCAGCCACCTTCCCCCCCCCCCCCCCCCCCCCCCCCCCCCGCATTGGGGTAGATCCAGACCCGCCAGTCCCACTCTTATCAAGCCACCCAGGGCAGGGTGTGTCCTCAGGTCCCATGGCCCAGCACGTGGCCTGAGGTCCCCCATCAAGTCCCACCAGGTGGGAGACACGACCTGAGATCCCCTGTCAAGCCCCGCTGGGTAGGGGGCATGGCCTGAGGTCCCCTGTGAAGCCCCACCAGGCAGAGGAGCACAGCTTCAAGTCCCCCAGCCCAGCACCGGGAGGGAGGCACAGCCTCAGGTCCCCTGTCAATCTTCACTGGCACAGGGGCACAGGCTCAGGTCCCTTGTGAAGCCCCGCTGAGTGGGGGGCACAGCCTGAGGTCCCCTGTTAAATCCAGCCAGGCAGGAGGGGCACAGCCTCAGGACCCCTGGCCTGGTGCTGGGGCAGAGGGTATGGTCTGAGGTCCCCCAGCCTGGTGCCAGGGTGGGGGTGCGGCTTGAGGTCCCCTGTCAAGACCTGCCAGGTGGAGAGAACAGTCTGAGGTCCCCTAACCCAGCACCAGGATGGAAAGTGCACCCTGAGGTCCCCTGTCAAGCCCTGCTGGGTTGGGAGTGTGGCCTATGGTCCTCTGTCAAGCTGCACTAGGTGGGAGGCATGGCCTGAGGTCCCCCAGCCTGGAGCTGGGGTGGGGAGAGCATCCTGAGGTCCCCCAGCCTGGAGCTGGGGTGGGGAGAGCAGCCTGAGGTCCCCTAGCCCAGCACCGGGGCGGGAAGCACACCCTGAGGTTTCCTGTCCAGCCCTGCCGGGTGGGGGGCGTGGCCTGAGGCCCCCTGTCAAGCCCCTCTGCATTGAGGGAGGGTGTAGGCCTCCTGCCCGCGCCCCCCCCCCCCCCCCGTGCACTGTGGCCACACACCCCGCCGGCCTCCCATCCAGCTGCCACGACCACCTCACTCTCTCCGTGAGCAGGTATGCATAGGGGAGGCTGGGCCAGGATAATTGGGAGAGGGTGATGGGGGGCCAGCATCCTGGGTGAGCTGGGCCTCACAGCCTCTCTGCTACAGCTCCCAGCACCCCGGACCTAAGGAGGAGTGCTTTCACAGGGGCCTGGCAGGCACTGGATATGGTGATGCCTTAAAAGCAGAAGAAGCCCCTTTAACTCTGGCTGGAAGTGCATTGGGAACTTATGGTCGGGGAAGCAGCCCAACATCAGGGCTGAAATAGACCTTGGGTAGCCTCTGGAGGGGGCAAACCAACAGTAAAAGGCATCTTTGAAACAAAGACATTTGAACATACAGTGGATATTAGGTGATATTAAGGGATTACTAACTTTTCAAGCTGTGACAACGGCTGAATATTTACTTACTAGAGGCCCAGTGCACAAAATTTGTGCACTCGGTGGGGGGACGGGTCCCCCAGGCTGGCCTGTACCCTGTCACAATGCAGGAGCCCCTCCCATCCCTCTGGGACTCCTTGATGAATTGCCCCAAAAAGGTGAGCCAGAGCCAAGGATCCTGCTCTGCACCACATGGATCTGGGAGGCAGGACACCTAGGACCCCCAAGCAAGCCAGAAAGCAGAAAAAGAGCAAGAGTCTATACACATTTGAATAAACATCCTCATATATAAAAATTGCGACCCTGCAGCCCCCAGTGCTGCCTTGGCCGGGCCTGGGGCCGGGTTCGTGGCTGCGATCGCCACCCCTGCAGCTCCCGGCGTGGCCATTGCCGGGCTTGGGGCCAGGTTTGTGCCTGCGATCACGGCCCCCCAGCCATTAAAGTTATGTATTTTAGCCCTAAAACTTCAGCAAAATCATCGGCATGAAAATACAAATTTCGTTCATTTGGCAAATGAATAGCTAATCTCGTGATGGCATGAGATTGGTCATGCATTCGCATTCCAAAGTCTCCAAACAGCCCCAGGAGCACTCATGTACCTGGAGTCAATGAAGTCCTGTACTTCGTCATGATTGGTAATATTTTTTTCAGAAATTTGAATATTTGCACAATCATGACCTTCATAGATGTATTTAAATAGATATTTGACACTTCTAATTGATGCACAGACTGCAACATTTATATGACAGTTATATTTGAGCACAAATATGGGTTATAAGGGACAATCCAAGTATTATCGACAATTTTATTTCCAATAGAAATGGTATTACCAGATCTTCGTTTGTATTTGGGATATCCATCAATATTTCCAATAGCCACATTTTGAAATTCTTTTGGATATCCCTTTAAACATTTTCCATTTTCCATACATGGACTATTTGGATTTTGTATTCCACATGGTCCATGTACCATATTTGATCTTACAATCTGAAAAAGTTGAGGACACTGGTCCTCATCTGGAATTTCTGTCTTAGCTATACGGTCTGAACGTAATTTGGACTCACTATCTAATATCAGTAATATGTGAGCGTGAGGCAGTCCACGTTTCTGAAATTCAGTGACATGAATCTTAGCTATTACTTTGCCAAATAAATGGAATTTACATACATTATTTAAAAGAACATTCAGCTTAATATTAAAAACCCTGGCTACCAAGTCAGGTCTGTTTTCAACTTTTTGCCAGCATTGTAAATTGTTTGTAATATCTGCCCATTTGGGGTTGCATGTCATAGTTATAAATAAATCAGGCTTACCACACTTTGTTACAATTGCCACAGCATCCTGATATCGCTGCTGCATATTTCTGGGACTACCCTCAAAAGATGATGGAAGTATTATCATTTTACCAATGGGTACATTGCCATTTTCAGATCTGGATTTGAGATAATCCATCAAACCGCTATATTTTTCAACTCTCAACTTAGAGTTGAGGCATCTGTGGTGCGGGGAGGGCTAGGCCAGGACACCACCATACTTTCAAAGAAAGTATTTCAGCTTTAATGAAATTTATCCGATTTGCCTCCATTTTTTAATACGAATCCATAATAAACTGTTGAGTTAACTTTCCTGCATTTAAAATAGGATTGAACGTGTCCCCCACAAAGAGATGAAATCCATAATACTACATTTGGGTGACTCGTGTTTTTACATTTTGTCTAGTATTATTGTTGAGTACACTGTTGTCTCTGAGTCTTAATGCAATCTGTGTTCCCCAACCTTTTTCACCATGTGGAAAAAGAATAGGAAATGTCATTGCATCTAATGTAGGAAACAGGATACTGATTCGTTTCACTTCAGTGCCATTTGGATTATTGGGATCTGTCTGGTTTACAATGAATGAGCAAGTCCCTTCCAAAAGGAGGTTCTCCGGCTTCATTTGTGACTATGACAACAACCTCGGTTACACAGGGAGAATTATATCTA
The DNA here is from genome assembly GCA_027563665.1 of Antrozous pallidus. Lineage (NCBI taxonomy): Eukaryota > Metazoa > Chordata > Mammalia > Chiroptera > Vespertilionidae > Antrozous > Antrozous pallidus. The sequence goes on along the minus strand of CM050529.1, from coordinate 15,911,142 downwards.
CCTGGATCACTATTATGATCATATTTAATTGCCGTAGTTACTTTCGTGGGAGCTATACCTTTTGCTGCTGCTTCAGATTGGGCTCCCTTTTCTACCTCATGTAGCATCTTGTACGATTTTGTTAATTCATTTACTTCGTGCATGAGGTTGTTTCTGAGCAGGCCTGGTTTGCTGGGATTGCTAATCTTTTACGTGTAGCTTCGGCTGTATCCAAAATATAGAGTTGAGCAAACTTCAACAGTTTTTCTTTGAACAACTATTGCCACGTTCTGAGATAGAGGAGAATGACAGGCCCTTCAGCAGTGTGACCAACGGCTGATTTGGACAGACTCTGTGGGGGTGGGACTTCCTCCTACCTGTTGTCAGTTTCCACAGCTGGTATTCTGAAGCTGGGACTCGGGGGCCTTCCCTCTGGCGGTTGCCTTCCGTTTTTGCTGGCAAACAGCTGAAGCTACACATAAAACATTATTAGCAATGCAGGGGCCTCAGACGCAGCTGCTGTGAGTTCTCGCAGCCGCCGCCCCCGCAGATCCCGCTGCCTCATTCTCTGCGCCCTGGGGAGACTCAGCTGTGGTGAGTCTGAGGAGACTCAGCTGTGGTGAGTTCTGGCCGCTGTAGGTGCCACTGGCTGGTAGCGTAGCCAGTCAGGAGCCAAGGTACGGTCACATTTGCATGTTACTCTTTTATTAGATAGGATTTTTAAAAATACTCATCAGAAGTGGGAAACAACTTTCTTTGAAAGCATGGTGGTGTCCTGGCCCAGCCCTCCCCGCACCACGGACCGAGCCCCTCCCGCTGGCTCACTAGGGCCTCGAAAACACCCTGTGCAGAGGCGTGGTCCCTGCTTCCTTCCCCGCGCTGTGAAGAGGTGTTCCCCACAGGTGTGAGCACTTGAGGCGCAGGCATGGTGTTTACTCAGGTCCAGGCAAGCCGTGGCCACGCCTCCACCACACCCCCCGCTCCTGATTGGCTGGCAGCACAGCCAGTCAGGAGCCAGAGTGTGGTCACATTTGCATGTTACTCTGTCATTAGATGGAAGGATATGAAGGCAGGCCATCCCACCCTGTGGCCTGAATTCTTTCCCTGAGGCCCCGCCCACCAGCCCTGTCCCCATGTTCCTGCGGTTTGTGCGGGTTCCCAGGGTGAGGTTCTGACAAGCGCCCCAATCTGGAAGGGCTGACCTCATTCGTCCTCAGACAGGGGTTCCGGGGAATGAAGGGAAGGGACAGCTCCGCATCCCAGTGACTCCCCGCCCCTCCTCCCGCCCCGAGGCCCTCCCACCGGCAGGACCAGGAGGGAAGGGCCGGAGGCCCCAGCACCGGAGGGGCTCGGGCTCCCCGAGAAAAAGGAGGTCTGCCTTGGCCGCTGCGGAGGAGGCACCACGTGACAAGCCGGTGCCGTCAGAACCAGAGCCGGGGCGGCCCGGCCCGGCCCCCAGCTCGGCGGAGAACAGACCAGAAACGGCACACGCCTTCGAATTTAATGTTCGCTCGGAATAAGCGTCCCGCAGCCGCACACGCACCCGATCCCCCTCGTGCGAGCCCCGCGGCGGGCACCGCCCTCTAGTCCTCGAGGCCGGCGGGCCGGGGCCTCGGTCCGGAAGCGGGGGGGCGGGGGGGGGGTGCCGGCGGTCACGGGTCCCAGGCCCCGCGCTCAGTGCTCTCCAGGGAGAGGCTCTGGGTCTTGCGTGGCGACGCGGGGCTGGGCGGGCTGCTCAGGTTGGAGCTGTTGGACGCGGTGGAGCGCCGCGGGGAGTCCGAGTCCTGGGGCCGGAGGAGACATGGGTGGTGAGCGGCCCGACCCGGACCCCGGACCCCGCCCCGGACCCCGACCCAGACCCCGCCCCGGACCCGGACCCCGACCCGGACCCCGACCCCGACCCGGACCCCGACCCCGACCCGGACCCCGACCCGGACCCCGGACCCCGCCCCGGACCCCGACCCCGACCCCGACCCCGCCCCGGACCCCGACCCGGACCCCGACCCCGACCCGGACCCCGACCCCGACCCGGACCCAGCCCCGGACCCCGACCCGGACCCTGGACCCCGACCCCGACCCCGACCCCGCCCCGGACCCCGACCCCGCCCCCGCCCCGGACCCCGATCCGGACCCCGATCCCGCCCCGGACCCCGACCCGGACCCCGACCCGGACCCTGGACCCCGACCCGGACCCGGACCCCGCCCCCCCGGACCCCGCCCCGGACCCCGACCCGGACCCCGGACCCCGACCCGGACCCCGGACCCCGACCCCCACCCCGCCCCGGACCCCGACCCCGCCCCGGACCCCGCCCCGGACCCCGCCCCCGACCCGGACCCCGCCCCGGACCCGGACCCCGCCCCGGACCCCGACCCCGACCCGGACCCCGCCCCGGACCCGGACCCCGACCCGGACCCCGACCCCGACCCCGACCCGGACCCCGACCCCGCCCCGGACCCCGATCCGGACCCCGCCCCGGACCCCGCCCCGGACCCCGACCCGGACCCCGACCCGGACCCCGACCCCGCCCCGGACCCCGCCCCGGACCCCGACCCGGACCCCGACCCCGCCCCGGACCCCGCCCCGGACCCCGACCCGGACCCCGACCCGGACCCCGACCCCGACCCCGCCCCGGACCCCGACCCCGACCCGGACCCCGCCCCGGACCCGGACACCGACCCGGACCCCGCCCCCGACCCCGACCCCGACCCCGACCCGGACCCCGACCCCGACCCCGACCCCGACCCCGACCTCGACCCCGACCCCGCCCCCGACCCCGCCCCCGACCCCGCCCCGGACCCCGACCCCGACCCGGGCCCCGCCCCGGACCCGGACCCCGACCCGGACCCCGACCCCGACCCGGACCCCGACCCCGACCCGGACCCGGACCCCGATCCGGACCCCGACCCCGACCCGGACCCCGACCCCGCCCCGGACCCCGCCCCCGACCCCGCCCCGGACCCCGACCCCGACCCGGGCCCCGCCCCGGACCCGGACCCCGACCCGGACCCCGACCCCGACCCGGACCCCGACCCCGACCCGGACCCGGACCCCGATCCGGACCCCGACCCCGACCCGGACCCCGACCCCGCCCCGGACCCCCGCCCCCGACCCCGACCCCGACCCCGCCCCGGACCCGGACCCCGACCCGGACCCCGACCCCGACCCGGACCCCGACCCCGCCCCGGACCCCGATCCGGACCCCGACCCGGACCCCGACCCCGCCCCCGACCCCGACCCCGACCCCGACCCCGACCCCGACCCGGACCCCGACCCCGACCCGGACCCCGCCCCGGACCCGGACCCCGACCCCGACCCCGACCCGGACCCCGGACCCCGACCCCGACCCTGACCCCGACCCTGACCCCGACCCCGACCCCGACCCCGACCCCGACCCCGACCCCGACCCCGACCCTGACCCCTGACCCCGACCCCGACCCCGACCCCGACCCCGACCCCGACCCCGACCCCGACCCCGACCCTGACCCCTGACCCCGACCCCGACCCCGACCCCGACCCTGACCCCGGACCCCGCCCCGGACCCCGATCCCGACCCGGACCCCGCCCCGGACCCCGACCCGGACCCCGACCCCGACCCGGACCCCGCAGACCCGCCCCAGCGGATCGGCCCGGCCCGCGCCCACTCACCTCCCCGTCACAGTCCCGGGCCGGGGCGTCGCTCCCCGGGTCCACGCCTCCGGACGACAGGGAGCCCTCGGACGGGGACGGCAGGGGCTGTCGCTTTGCGCTGTAGCTTCCTCCCGAGAACTCCCTCCTCAGCGCACTTCCGTTCTGGGCGGACGGCCCTGCGGGAGCACAGGGTTAGGGTGAACTTGACCTCTGTGTGACCCGGGAGACGAGCGCCCCCCCACGCCCAGCTCCCCTCCAGGCTGCCGGGCCTTCGCTGGCGGACAGTGAGTCCGACGGCCCGACCTCGGCTCCCGCACCCTCACATGCTCTCCTCAGGGCGGCCCCGGGGACAGGGAGGGGGCAGCGCCCAGGACTCTGCACCCCGGCCCCACTCTGTCCCCCCCCCCCGCTCTGCCCCCCCCCCCGCTCTGCCCCCCCGCCCCCGCTCGGCCCCCCCTGCCCCCGCTCTGCCCCCCCCGCCCCCGCTCGGCCCCCCCCGCCCCCGCTCTGCCCCCCCGCCCCCGCTCGGTCCCCCCCCCCCCGCTCTGCCCCCCCGGCCCCGCTCTGCCCCCCCCCGGCCCCACTCTGTCCCCCCCCCCGCTCGGCCCCCCCCCCCCCGCCCCCGCTCTGCCCCCCCCGCCCCCGCCCTGCCCCCCCCCCCCCCGCTCGGCCCCCCCCGCCCCCGCTCGGCCCCCCCGCCCCCGCTCGGCCCCCCCCCGCCCCCGCTCGGCCCCCCCCCCGGCCCCCGCTCTGCCCCCCCCCCCCCGGCCCCCCGCTCTGCCCCCCTCGCTGGACAATTCCCACAGAACCCGACCCCCTCCCTGCCGGAGCCCCAGCACCTGACTGTTCCGTTACCGCCTGTGCCGCCCTCTGAGGAGGACGGGGCCCTGCGCCCACCGGCACCAAAGCCGGCTGAGCCGTGAGGAGCAGGGCCCTCCCTGAAGGACCCCCACCCCCGCAGCACTGTCCCTTCACTCCCGGGGATTCTCAGAAAATCAAGGCACACAACGACTTCCTTCCACAGGCCAGAGTCCGGGATCAAGAGGATTCGGTGGTCCCTTCACATCACGACTGTGAGCTGAGAGCTGGGATGTGCAAGCGCAAGGCGAACCCACGCAGAGGGCAAAGGGAGACAAATGCTCTTGGCTTTCCCTCTTCGCTTTACGTTTCTGCTCAGGAAACGTCCTCATCTTGCTGTGCCTTAACACTAAGGTCACTGGCCGGAAAGACGGCGAAGAGCCACGGAGGAGGGGCCGCAGGCCCAGGTGTCAGGCCAAGCCCCGTCCTCAGAACGGCCTGGAACTGGCATCGGAACAGACACGCAGACCGAGGGAACAGACCCAGAGATGGCCCCGCCGCTCTGCCCAGGGAGTGTCTGGCAGAGGAGGCAAGACAGGCTCTTCAACAAATGGTGAGAAAAGAAAAGAAAAAAGAAACTAGATCACCAACTTACACACACACAAAACAGACTCAAAATGGATACAGGACTTGAATGTAAGACGGGAAACCATAAAAATCCTACAAGACTCCGTAGGCAGCAAAACATGAGTCACAGTCACAGCAGTGTCTTCGCCTCACAGCCCCTGGGGCAGCGGGACGAGGAGGAATTAACAAGTGGGGCCGCATCCGAAGAAAAGCTCTGCACAGCAGGAGAAGCCCCCAGCAACACAAGAGAGCCCGCTGCCGGGGCACAATCTCCAGCTTTACAGCAAACTCATTCCATTTGACAGGAGATAAACAATCCAATCAGAAAACTGAAAGAGGACATAGGGAAGGCCTGGAGACACATGACAACATGCTCACAGTCACTGGTCATCGAGAGACGGAAATCAAAACGACTGCGGCACCGTCACTCCCGTCAGAATGGCAGTCACCAACGCATCAACAAAGGACAAGAGCCGGCGAGGGTGCGGAGAAGGGCCCTCGGGCACTGCTGGTGGGGACGCAGACTGGGGCAGCCCCTGTGGGGACAGCGTGGAGTTTCCTCAAAACACTAAAAGTGGACGCCCATTCGACCCAGTGATCCCACTTCCAGGAACGAGAAACACCCATCAGAAAGGACATATGCCCGCCGTGTCCACAGCAGCACAGTCCACCACAGCTCAGATCTGGAAACAGCGGGGAGTGGGCCAGAACACGGAACACTACGCCGCGGTGAAAAAGGAGCTCCTACCATTTGTAACAGCGCGGACGGAGCTGAGAGCGTCACTGGGGCTCAGTGACATGGCCAGGCGGAGAAAGGCAAACACGCAGGCCCGCACGCAGTGTGGAACACAGTGAACACGGACTGACGGGCAGAGACACTCCGCAGTCCGGGAAGCCTGGCCAGGCCGTCCGGCCTCAGAGGGAAGGCGGGGGAGGGGTGAAGGAGGGGTGAGGGTACGACAGTTCCAACTTCTCGCTGGTTTAACAAACCCCAATGCAGTTCCTGAGAAATGTCAAACCACGAGGGAGCTCTGGGCGACCAGGACCCAAAGCCCCAGGAGGAGGAAGCCGGGCTCTAGCTGCCCCACAGGAAGGGGCGCAGACACCAAGGTCTGACGGGGCCTCCGGGGCCTCCAGACCCGGACCACAGGCCACTCGGTTCTGTCTGAGCGGCCTCCCAACATCTGAGTGTGTGCGCGCCTCCGCACGGCGGGGGGGTCCATGCAGGGGGGCGGTGAGGGCTGTGGGGGACGGGGGGGATGGTGGGGGACGGGGGGACGGGGGGACGGTGGGGGACGGGGGGACGGTGGGGGACGAGGGGGACGGTGGGGGACGGGGGGACGGTGGGGGACGGGGGGGACGGTGGGGGACGGGGGGAGGCGGTGAGGGCAGTGGGGGACGGGGGGGACGGTGGGGGACGGGGGAGGCGGTGAGGGCAGTGGGGGACGGGGGGGACGGTGGGGGACGGGGGAGGACGGTGGGGGATGGGGGGGACGGTGGGGGACGGGGGGGACGGTGGGGGACGGGAGAGGCGGTGAGGGCAGTGGGGGACGGGGGAGGACGGTGGGGGACGGGGGAGGACGGTGGGGGACGGGGGGGACGGTGGGGGACGGGGGAGGACGGTGGGGGACGGGGGGGACGGTGGGGGACGGGGGAGGACGGTGGGGGACGGGGGGGACAGTGGGGGACGGGGGAGGCGGTGAGGGCTGTGGGGGACGGGGGAGGACGGTGGGGGACGGGGGGGGACGGTGGGGGACGGGGGGGACGGTGGGGGACGGGGGGACGGTGGGGGACGGGGGGGACGGTGAGGGCTGTGGGGGACGGGGGGGATGGTGGGGGACGGGGGGGGACGGTGGGGGACGGGGGGGACGGTGGGGACGGGGGGACGGTGGGGGACGGGGGGGACGGTGGGGGACGGGGGGGACGGTGGGGACGGGGGGACGATGGGGGACGGGGGGGGACGTGGGGGACCGGGGAGGGGACGGTGGGGCGACGGGGGGGGGACGGTGGGGGACGGGGGGGAGTGGGGGGAACGGGGGGGGACGGTGGGGGACGGGGGGGACGGTGGGGGACGGGGGGGACGGGGGGGACGGGGGGGACGGGGGGACGGGGGGATGGTGGGGACGGGGGAGGCCGGGATGAGGGCAGTGGTGGGGACGGGGGAGGCGGTGGGGCAGGTTGGGGGCGGCAGTGGGGGACGGTGTGAGGGACGGTTGGGGACAGGGGGGGGACGGTGGGGGGTACGGTTTGGGGAGACGGGGAGGGACGGTGGGGGACGGGGGGGGCGGTGGGGGACGGGGGGGACGGGGGGGGACGGGGGGGGAGGGGGGGGACGGTGGGGGACGGGGGGACGGGGGGGGGACGGGAGGGGATCGGACGGCGGGGGGACCCGGGGGGGGGGGACGCGTGCGGGACGGGGGGGACGGTGGGGGACGGGGGAGGACGGTGGGGGACGGGGGGGACGGTGGGGGACGGTGGGGGACGGGGGGGACGGGGGGATGGTGGGGGACGGGGGAGGCGGTGAGGGCAGTGGGGGACGGGGGAGGACGGTGGGGGACGGGGGGGACGGTGGGGGACGGTGGGGGACGGGGGAGGACGGTGGGGGACGGGGGGGACGGTGGGGGACGGAGGGGGACGGGGAGGATGGTGGGGGACGGGGGTGACGGTGGGGGACGGGGGGACGGTGGGGGACGGGGGGACGGGGGGGGACGGGGGGGACGGGGGGGACGGGGGGGACGGGGGAGGACGGTGGGGGACGGGGGGGACGGTGGGGACGGTGGGGGACGGGGGGAGGACGGTGGGGGACGGGGGGGACGGGGGGACGGTGGGGGACGGGGGGGACGGTGGGGGACGGGGGGGACGGGGAGGACGGTGGGGGACGGGGGGGGACGGGGGGACGGTGGGTGACAGGGGGAC
>CM050529.1:15842142-15903094 GCA_027563665.1 Antrozous pallidus | reverse complement strand
CGGGGGGACGGGGGAGGAAGGTGGTGGACGGTGGAGTACGGGGGGGATGGGGGAGGATGGGGGGACGGGGAGGACGGTGGGGGATGGTGGAGTACGCGGGAGGACGGGGGGATTGTGGAGTATGGGGGGACGGTGGAGGACGAGTGGGGACGGTGGAGGACGGGGGGGACGGTGGGGATGGGGGAGGACGGGGGGGACGGGGGAGGACTGTGGGGGACGGTGGAGTACGGGGGAGGACGGTGGGGGACGGTGGAGTACGGGGGGGACGGGGGCGATGGGGGAGGATGGTGGGCGACGGGGGGACTGGACGGTGGAGTACGGGGGAGGACGGTGGGGGACGGTGGGGGACGGTGGAGGACGGGGGAGGACGTTGGGGGGCGGTTGGGACGGGGGGGATGTGCGGGGTGGTGGGTGACGTGGGCAACAGGGGAGGACAGGCGGGCGGTGGGGGACGGTGGGGACTGTGGGGACGGTGGGGGACGGGGGAGGACGGTGGGGGACGGTGGAGTACAGGGGAGGACGGGCGGGACGAGGGGGGACGGGGGAGACGGGGGAGGACGGTGGGGGACGGTGGAGTACGGGGGGGACGGGGGAGGATGGGGGGGACGGGGAGGACGGTGGGGGATGGTGGAGTACGGGGCAGGACGCGGGGGACGGGGGATGACGGTGGGGACGGTGGCGGCGGTGGGGACAGGGGGGACGGGGGAGGATGGGCGGGGGACGGTGGAGGACGGGGGGGCGGTGGAGGACGGTGGAGGACGGTGGGGGACGGTGGAGGAAGGGGGGGACGGTGGAGGACGGGGGGGACGGGGGGGACGGGGGAGGACGGTGGAGGACGGTGGAGGACGGGGGGGACGGTGGAGGACGGGGGGGGACGGTGGGGGACGGGGGAGACGGGGGAGGACGGTGGAGGACGGGGGGGACGGGGGAGGACGGGGGAGGACGGGGGAGGACGGTGGAGGACGGGGGGACGGTGGAGGACGGGGGGACGGTGGAGGACGGGGGAGGACGGTGGAGGACGGGGGAGGACGGTGGAGTACGGGGGGGGACGGGGGAGGACGGGGGGGACGGGGGAGGACGGTGTAGTACGGGGGGGACGGAGGGGACGGGGGGACGGTGGAGTACGGGGGAGGACGGTAGGGGACAGTGGAGTACGGGGGGGGACGGGGGAGGACGGGGGAGGACGGGGGAGGACGATGGAGAACGGGGTGGACGGGGGAGGACGGGGGGGACGGGAGGGACGGGGGAGGACGGTGGGGGACAGTGGAGTACGGGGGAGGACGGTGGGGGACAGTGGAGTACGGGGGGGGGACGGGGAGGACGGGGGAGGACGGGGGAGGACGGTGGAGGACGGGGGGGACGGTGGGGGACGGTGGAGTACGGGGGGGACGGGGGGACGGGGGGGACGGGGGAGGACGGGGGGGGACGGTGGAGGACGGGGGGACGGTGGAGGACGGTGGGGGACGGTGGAGGACGGGGGGGACGGTGGAGGACGGGGGGACGGTGGGGGACGGGGGAGACGGGGGAGGACGGTGGAGTAGGGGGGACGGGGGGGACGGTCGAGTACGGGGGGGGACGGTGGGGGACGGGGGAGACGGGGGAGGACGGTGGAGTATGGGGGGGACGGGGGGACGGGGGAGGACGGTGGAGTATGGGGTGAAGGGGGGGACAGGGGAGGACGGGGGGGGACGGTGGAGTACAGGGAGGACGGGGGGGACGGGGGAGGACGGTGGGGGATGGTGGAGGACGGGGGAGGACGGTGGAGGACGGGGGGGACGGTGGAGTACGGTGGGGACGGGGGGGACAGTGGAATACGGGGGGGACGCGGGGGACGGGGGGGCGGGGGACGGGGGAGGACGGTGGGGAACGGTGGAGTACGGGGGGGACGTTGGGGGACGGTGGAGTACGGGGGGGACGGGGGGGACGGTGGAGTACGGGGGGACGGGGGGGGACAGGGGGACGGTGGAGGACGGGGGAGGACGGGGGGGACGGGGGAGGACGGGGGGTGATGGGGGGTACGGGGGAGGACGGTGGGGGACGGTGGAGTACGGGGGAGGAGGGTGCGGGACAGTGGAGTACGGGGGGGGGACGGGGAGGACGGTGGGGGACGGTGGAGTACGGGGGAGGATGGTGGGGGACAGTGGAGTACGGGGGGGGACGGGGGAGGACGGTGGGGGACAGGGGGGACGGTGGAGGACGGGGGGGACGGGGGAGGACGGTGGGGACGGTGGAGGACGAGGGGACGGTGGAGGACGGTGGGGGACGGTGGAGGACGGGGGGGACGGTGGAGGACGGTGGGGACGGTGGAGGATGGGGAAGGACGGTGGAGGACGGTGAGGGACGGTGGAGGACGGGGGCGACGGTGGAGGACGGGGGGGACGGTGGGAACGGGGGAGGACGGGGTAGGACGGTGGAGGACGGGGGGGGACGGTTGAGTACGGGGGGGGAAGGTGGGGGACGGGGGAGACAGGGGAGGACGGTGGAGGACGGGGGGGACGAGGGGGACGGGGGAGGACGGGGGAGGACGGTGGAGGACGGGGGGACGGTGGAGTACGGGGGGGACGGGGGGACGGTGGAGGACGGGGGGGGACGGGGGGGACGGGGGAGGACGGTGGAGTACGGGGGTGAAGGGGGGGACGGGGGAGGACGGGGGGGACGGTGGAGGATGGGGGGGATGGGGGGACGGGGGAGGACAGGCGGGGACGGTGGGGGACGGTTTGGATGGGGGAGGACGGGGGGGACGGAGGAGGAAGGCGGGAACGGTGGGGGACAGTGGAGTACGGGGAGGACAGGGGAGGACGGGGGAGGACGGTGGAGAACGGGGTTGACGAGGGAGGACGGGGGGGACGGGGGGGACGGGGGAGGACGGTGGGGGACAGTGGAATACGGGGGAGGATGGTGGGGGACAGTGGAGTACGGGGGAGGACGGTGGGGGACAGTGGAGTACGGGGCGGGGGACGGGGAGGACGGGGGAGGACGGTGGAGGACGGGGGGGACGGTGGGGGACGGTGGAGTACGGGGGGGGACGGGGGGACGGGGGGGACGGGGGAGGACGGGTGGGGACGGTGGAGGAAGGGGGGGCGGTGGTGGACGGTGGGGGACAGTGGAGGACGGGGGGGACGGTGGAGGACGGGGGGGACGGTGGGGGACGGGGGAGACGGGGGAGGACGGTGGAGTACGGGGGGGACGGTCGAGTACGGGGGGGGACGGTGGGGGACGGGGGAGACGGGGGAGGACGGTGGAGGACGGGGGGGACGAGGGGGACGGGGGAGGACGGGGGAGGACGGTGGAGGACGGGGGGACAGTGGAGTACGGTGGGGACGGGAGGGGACGGTGGAGTACGGGGGAGGATGGGGGGGACGGGGGAGGACGGGGGGGACGGTGGAGTACGGGGAGGACGGGGGGGACGCGGGAGGACGGTGGGGGACGGTGGAGGACGGGGGAGGACAGTGGAGGACGGGGGGGACGGTGGAGTACGGTGGGGATGGGGGGGACGGTGGAATACGGGGGGGACGCGGGGGACGGGGGAGGACGGTGGGGAACGGTGGAGTACGGGGGGGACGTTGGAAGACGGTGGAGTACGGGGGGACGGGGGGGGGGACAGGGGGACGGTGGAGGACGGGGGAGGACGGGGGAGGACGGGGGGTGATGGGGGGTACGGGGGAGGACGGTGGGGGACGGTGGAGTACGGGGGAGGACGGTGGGGGACAGTGGAGTACCGGGGGGGACGGGGAGGACGGGGGGACGGGGGGGACGGGGGAAGACTGGGGGACGGTGGAGGACGGGGGGGGCGGTGGAGGACGGTGGGGGACGGTGGAGTACGGGGGGGACGGTGGAGGACAGGGGCGACGGGGGGGGACGGGGGAGGACGGGGGAGGACGGTGGAGGACGGGGGGATGGTGGAGTACGGGGGGGGACAGTGGGGGACGGGGGGACGGGGGAGGACGGTGGGGGACAGGGGGGACGGTGGAGGACGGGGGGGACGGGGGAGGACGGTGGGGACGGTGGAGGACGGGGCAGGACGGTGGAGGACGGGGGGGACGGTGGAGGACGGTGGGGACGGTGGAGGACGGGGGGGCGGTGGAGGACGGGGGGACGGGGGGGACGGGGGAAGACTGGGGGACGGTGGAGGACGAGGGGACGGTGGAGGACGGTGGGGGACGGTGGAGGACGGGGGGGACGGTGGAGGACAGGGGCGACGGGGGGGACGGGGGAGGACGGGGGAGGACGGTGGAGGACGGGGGGGACGGTGGAGGACGGGGGAGGACGGTGGAGGACGGGGGGGACGGGGGGACGGGGGAGGACGGTGGGGACGGTGGAGGACGGGGGGACGGTGGAGGACGGTGGAGGACGGGGGGGACGGTGGAGGACGGGGAAGGACGGTGGAGGACGGGGGGACGGGGGAGGACGGTGGGGGACGGTGGAGGACGGGGGGACGGTGGAGGACGGTGGAGGACGGGGGGGACGGTGGAGGACGGTGGGGGACGGTGGAGGACGGGGGGGACGGTGGAGGACGGTGGGGGACGGTGGAGGACGGGGGGGACCGGGGAGGACGGTGGGGGACGGTGGAGGACGGGGGGGACGGTGGAGGACGGGGGAGGACGGGGGAGGACGGGGGAGGATGGGGGAGGACGGTGGGGACGGTGGAGGACGGGGGGGCGGTGGAGGACGGTGGGGGACGGTGGAGGACGGTGGGGGACGGTGGAGGACGGGGGGGACCGGGGAGGACGGTGGGGGACGGTGGAGGACGGGGGGGACGGTGGAGTACGGGGGGGGACGGGGGAGACGGGGGAGGATGGGGGAGGACGGTGGAGGACGGGGGGGTCGGTGGGGGACGGTGGAGTATGGGGGGGACGGGGGGGACGGGGGAGGACGGTGAAGGACGGTGGAGTACGGGGGGGACGGTGGGGGACGGTGGAGTATGGGGGGGGACGGGGGGACGGGGGAGGACGGTGGAGGACGGTGGAGTATGGGGGGGGCGGGGGGGACGGTGGAGTACGGGGGGGACGGTGGAGGACGGGGGGGCCGGGGGGGCCGGGGGAGGACGGGGAATACGGGGGGGGGACGGTGGGGGACGGTGGAGGACGGGGGGGACGGTGGGGGACGGTGGAGGACGGGGGGACGGTGGGGAACGGTAGAGGACGGGGGGGATGGGGGGACGGGGGGGACGGTGGCGTACGGGGGAGGACGGTGGGGACGGTGGAGTACGGGGGGGACGGTGGGGACGGGGGAGAATGGGGGGGTTGGTGGGGGACGGGGGAGGACGGTGGGGATGGGGGAGGACGATGGGGACGGTGGGGGACGGGGGAGGACGGTGGGGATGGTGGGGGACGGTGGGGGACGGGGGGATGATGGGGGACGGGGGGGATGGGGGGACGGGAGGGGCGGGGCACACAGGGACTGCCCGGCCCGCAGGGCGGGGGCACTTACTCGCCGACAGGCCGCTGCTGGCGCTCAGGGAGCGGCCGGGCTCGGGGCGGGCCTTGCTCATGGCCGGAACGCTGACGGAGCCGGTGAACACGCTCCGGCTCTCCGGCGGCCGCGGGGCCTGGGAGGGGGGGGGGGGAGAGAGAGAGAGAGAGAGGGCGCTCAGTGGAGAGAAGCCGACTCTGGCAGGATGCTATCTCTCTGTCCGTCCCCACCGTCTCCGGAGACCAGAGGCCGCTCCCAGCACCGGCCCGGCTGCCGGGGAGAAGCGGGAGCAGGTTCTCGGAGCAAGTTTTTGCAGGTGACACCCCGTGGCGACCCCGCCTGTCAGCCCCGAGGGCGTCAGGCCGACAGGCCGGCGGAAAGACGCCCTCGGCAGGGCTCCCTGGAGGCCGCTCGGAAGCGCCCGGGGCCTGCACCGACCCTGAGAGCCACGCAGGGGAGGTGGCGGCAGTTGACCCCAAAGTCGCCCCCTTTTGGTCCACAGTTTGCAAAGTCCATGTAATGCTTAGTGTTGTCTCAAGCAAATGCTTTCCCTTCAAGAAATCACAGGGTTTGCACGGCCCCGGCCAGGGCTGGCTCTCACTCCTCACCGCCAGAGCGCCCGCAGGGAAGAGGTGGGAGCGGCCTGCACCCCACTTTCCTGCCTCCGCCCCCAACCTGCCAGTGCCTTTCCTGTCAGACCAGCCGGATCCCCGCAGAGGAGCCGGGATGTGGGAAGTGAGGGAGGGCAGCCTGTCTGTTAAAAAGGCAGCAGCCCCGGTGTGTCACCCCTCCAGCTGCCGGCCGGCTTCATCACTCCATGGTCTGGCCGTCCTCGGCCCTTCATGCTCACACACGCTGAGTCTGTTTATCAATGCGACCTTAAGCAACCTACCGCCAACTCTGTGAGAAACTGACTTACTTACATACATCCTCCTAGAACCCATTCCCTGCTTCTGTTTCTACGCTAAGGTTTACTTTATTATTAGATAGGATAGGTATCACCTTATCCTATCTAATAAAAGAGTAACATGCAAATTGACTGAATCTCCGCTATGCTACCAGCCAATGAGGAGCAGGGGGCATGGCCAGCAGACAGGGGGCCACATAAGCAAGCACCATGCTATAAGCTCTGTCCACACGGTACTTAAGGGCCAGCGAGATCCCTCCTTACAGTTACTGTGAGTCACATGCAAATGAGCACGTTGGGTAATGAGCGCCAGGTGCGAGGTGGGGCTGTGAGCCAAGTGGCAGTTTGGGTCCACACCCCCAGCCCAGTGCCTACGATGGAACTGGCTGCTGTCCTTTGGAGCATGCAGATACCCTGGTAGCCGCCGCTGTGTGAGGCCCAGGGGTCACTGCATGCCCCCCAGCCCAGCACCCACGATGGGGGTGGGAGGGGGCTGGCTGCCATCTCTGGGGTGTGCGGAGACCCCTGTGGCCACCCCCAGGTGGAGAAAGCTCACAGTGCTCTTGGTTCATGCAGAGTGCGGGAAGCACCAAGAATGCTGGGAAATGTAGTTCTGGTGGCAGACTCACTGCAGAGTCTAAAGTACTGTGACTTTAGTTTGGAGATGTTTCAGAGAGTTGTCTCTTAAAACAAATAGATCAGAGGATTGTGCTCACAGAGAACGGTCAATAAACTCGGAGATGGCAGGCGGAGGAGCCGTGGGGGAAGCTCCCGTCTGTGGGATCAGGGCGCCTCGGTTGGCCTCGGAGAGCCGGTCCCCCAGGGTGCCTGCCAGGCGTCAGGACCGGGGTCCGGTGCGGAGAGCCCCTTGTCCCGGAGACGGGGCGGCCGGAAAGGGGCCCCCACGCCCCTCACACAGGCACGTTCGCGGGGAGCCTGGCGCTAAACCACTCGCGGACGACCTGTCCTGGGTCCGGCTTCGTGCGTGGCAGGGCAGCTCCCTCGCTGCCATCCACTGAACGTCAGCCCTCGACAAAGGGTTTGTTTTTTAAAAGAAAAAAGAAAACAAAAACGAAAAAATAAAACTTGGAGATGGCAAACTTGATAGCGGTTTTCATTTAGGAATGGATATTATTGAAATTCTCCATGAAATGATTTGTAATGGATCTATTATTAAGCCACCTTTGGAAATAGTATATCCTCTATAGATAATATTAAAATATATCTAAATGTGCAATTCTTTGTCCAAAAATTGAGCATGTTCCAAAATTAAATGAAGAAATTTTGGATATACTTGGAGATTTTCACACCTATTTGAGTGATGATTCCATTGACTCAACAGATGATGCTGAAAAGGAAAAATTTCCCATTGAATTTCTTAATAGTATTACTCCTTCAGGAATGCCGTGTCATAAATTAAAACTGAAAGTGGGTGCAATCATCATGCTATTGAGAAATCTTAATAGTAAACGGGTTCTTTGTAATGTACCAGATTTATTCTCAAAAGATTACTACCTAACATTATCGAAGCTGAAGTATTAAGAGGATCTGCAGAGGGAGAGGTTGTTTTGATTCCAAGAATTGATTTGTCCCCATCTGACACTGGCCTCCCATTTAAATGAATCCGACGACAGTTTCCCGCGATGCCAGCATTTACAATGACTATTAATAAATCACAAGGACAAACTCTAGACAGAGGAGGACTATTCCTACCTGAACCCGTTTTCACACATCGTCAGTTATTATGTTGCTTTCTTTGGAGTTCGAAGAGCATGTGATGTTAAAGTTAAAGTTGTAAATACTTTATCCCAAGGGAAATTAGTCAAGCACTCTGAAAGTGTTTTCACTGTTAATGTGGTATACAGGGAGATATTAGAATAAGTTTAATCACTTTATCAGTCATTATTTGCATCAATGTTTTTATACCATGAGTTTGTTATTGTTGTTATATTATTTTGTTATTATTTATTAATGAAATTACGTATTATTTTCATATACATTGTACTCATTACCTTTTATCTGTCACACTTTTATTATAGAGAAAGGGCAAATAGCACTATTAAAATAGTTCCTCTAATTAATACCCTTTTATTTTTATTTTTAAAATATATTTTATTGATTTTTTACAGAGAGGAAGGGAGAGGGATAGAAAGCCAGAAACACCGATGAGAGAGAAACATCCACCTGCTGCCTCCTGCACACGCCCCCCCCCCCCCCCCCCAGGGACGTGCCCGCAACAAGGCACATGCCCTTGACCGGAATCGAACCCGGGACCTCTCAGTCCGCAGGCTGACGCTCCATCCACTGAGCCAAACCAGTTTTGGCTAATTAATACCCTTCTAATGTGCACGAATTTCGTGCACCGGGCCACTAGTTTATTTATAATACAGACAAAGGTAGGAAAATGAACTCTTCACCCTACGGCTGATTTTCTTATTGGAAAAGTGATTTCCTGTAACACAAGTAACAAATCAATGCTATGGTTGGTTTACCTAAGGCAGAGGGCACTACAGAAAATGGGTTTGCATATGATCCAAGTATCTTATCTGTAAAACACGAGAGCCCTAGCCGGTGTGGCTCAGTGGATAGAGCAGTGGCCTGTGGACTCAGGGTTCTGGTTTGATTCCGGTCCAGGACACACATCTTGCATACAGGTTCCCCGTCCCCGGTCAGGTTGCATGTGTCTCTTTCACATTGATGTTTCCCTCCATCTTTCCCTCTCCCTCCCACTCTCTAAAAATCAATGGAAAAATATCCTCGGGTGAGGATTAACAATAAAAACCCCACAAAAAGCACAAAAACTAACTTGAGAAACGCCCCCTGCAGCTGTGCGTACAGCAGGTGCTCCTGATGGGCATGTGGCCACTCTGTCGGTGCCACCCTCGGCCGTGGAGCCGCAGGGGCAGCCCGAGGCCGGGCGGCGGCAGCGCAGCAGGCACGGCCAGCCTCTGAGGCTGCTCAGCTGGTGTTTCTGCTCTGATGTGGCGCCAATCCGGGACCCGGGTCGGGATTAAAGGACACCAGCAACTTGAAGATTAGTAAGACCACCTTCTCCTGGTGGACACTATTTGGAGATGTGTCAGCCTGAGGGGATTACTGAAGAGGAGGCCTGAGGACAGGCCCTGTCACAGACTGTCACCTCACTAAATGCAAAACAGTCCTCTGAATGAGCTGCAAAAAGTTGTGAAATTCTGGGACTCCTCTTGTTTTTAACACAGTAAGGACCCATTTGGGGGCTATTTCTAATCATGGTACCTGTCATGGAAAATACCTTGATGGGAAATGTTTTATGACACATACACAGCTTCAGAAAATAAAATTGACACCCTCCCTGTCCTCATCGCTCAGAAGCGGGCAGAGGAGCGCCCGCAGGTTGGAAAATCAATGCCGACTCGGCTGTTCACACCCTCAGAGCCGTAAGCCGGGGGTGCCGGGGACCGAGCGCAGAGACGGGGGGGGGGGGGGGGGGGCGTAGGGTTTGCGGAGACAGGAGAGACGCTGTTCAGCAGAATTGTCAGTCATGTGATGGATGTGCTCAAAGTTGATCGGAGGGCGATCAGACTGAGTGGTGAGGAGGGGAGGGGAGAGGAGAGAACGGTGACAAGGCGATGAATGGAGCCACTGGTTACAGGTGACATTTCACACGTCGGAAATGTCAGGTAAGCACCTCACATCAGAAATTAATCTTAAATGAAATATTTCTAGGCCGTGGAGTTACATTTTGTAATCATCATGCACCAGGTACTTAGACAGCTGATTTGCAAAAGAATCCTCCACCTTATGAACGAAACTGTTCTCTCCTATTGCTCCCGTCGAGTGAACACTGGACTTTCAAAAGACACTCAGAGTTCCCTCCCCATTTTCTTACGTGGCAGAACCACACGTGGCCAAACGTACCAAAACATTCGGACAGAAAAAGCAAGAAACGACAAAAGAACAAGTGAACCGACAACCAGCCTCTTACTGTAAGAATTATGAAACAGTCTATTTTCTTTTTTTGTTTTAAAATTTGAATTTATTGGGGGCAATGATGGTTTGCAAAACCATACAGGTTTCAAGTGTACAACTCAATGAAACAAACATCATTCCACAGTTATTATTTTATTATGGGAAAATAATATCAGTAATAGCAAACTCCTATCACAAACCTAAAAAGATCAAGATACGTCTTTAGAAACCCCAAACTATTTCTTGGTCATTATAGATCTGTGGCATGAGTTTTCTTTTACTGATCTTATTATTATAAAATCTAGTGGCCAGGTACACAAAATCTGTGCATGGGCGGGGGGGGGGGGGGAGTTCCCTCAGCCCGGCCAGCACCCTCTCCAATCTGGGACCCCTCAGGGGATGTTCAACTGCCAATTTATTCTGACTGCTTGTGGGATTGGGCCTAATCCAGCCATTGGACATCCCTTCACAATCCGGGACTGCTGGCTGCTAACAGCTCACCTGCCTGCCTGCCTTCCTGCCTGCCCCTAACCCCTCTGCCTGCTGGCCTGGTCACTCCTACCTTGCTCCACTGATGGCCTGATTGCCCCTAACTTGCCCCCCTGCTGGCTTGATCGCCCCTAACTTGCCCCCCCTGCTGGCCTGATCGCCCCTAACAGCCTCTGCAGTTGCCTAAGCTGCAGTCTGGCCTCCCTTGTGGATCAGGGGAAGGAGCGACCCCCATGACCCCACGGCTGCTGCCACTGCTGGCCTGAGCATGAGCCGCTTTGTCCTAAGACACCCACCCTAATTAGCATATTACCCTTCATTAGTATAGATAGTGACTGTGGAATATACTAATTACTGGTTTATCTCCATTTAGATACCAAGAATGGGTTTGTTTTTAACAAGGGAAAAATCTTCCCTTAAATGTTCAGGTGTGCTTAACAAAAATAAATCAAAACTAAAGATACAGAAACACACTCGTGAAGTCCAGGACTCTAGTTTTCAGATAAAATAAATTCTGAATATTTGAGACCCGATACTCAGTACCTACCCGCCTCCTCAAACTGAACTGTCAAGAGTTAGCTCTCGAACTGTTTCCAGAACAACTTTCCAGAACGCGCCCTACAGCCCCTCAGTTTTCGCAGAGGCTGGGCGACTCGCTGCAGAGAACGCCGATGAGGTTGTGTTCCGGGACGGGCTTGGTTTGTTTAAAACGAACCTGATGAATTAGGCTTAGAAGAAAGGCTCCAACCCAGGACATTGTTTTAAATTTAGAAATGGGGGTGAAATCAGTACTTTCTCAGGTTATTTCCAAAAAGAAAAAAACAACTAGCAATATAAATGTAACTTTGATTTTAAGAGGCAAAGTTAAAGCTCTAAGAGGTTGCGGGCACATCCCTGGTGGTGGGTGTGCAGGAGGCAGGTGATGGATGTTTCTCTCTCATCGATGTTTCTGGCTTCCTATCCCTCTCCCTTCCTCTCTGTAAAAAAATCTATAAAATATATTTAAACAACAACAACAACAACAAACAAACAAAGGGAAGAATACTGACCTGAATAAGTAAAACATAAAAGTGTCTGGGTACATGTTCTTTGCTTGTATGACAATGCGTAGCATTGGTATTTAAAAACTTTTCTTATATATGTTAACGTTAGATCAATTTAATTCATCTTTATGTTTAGAAATAGTTCATTAATATAGGTACTCCGATTTCAGTAGAAAGAACATACTAAATTCTGAGAATATATCAAAATATACAAGCTTCTCAATAAGTAGGGATACAGACATGCATGTTGTTATGTTTTCCAGACATGCATATTCTTGTTTTGTTTACTAATGTCTACCCCAAGACAAACATGTCTGGGCAGACAGCACATCAAGAAACGTTTGCCAGTGTTAAGTGGACGCCTATGAAAAGCCCAGCTTGAATGTCCTCTGCTGGTGAAATGAAGAAGGTCAGGTGACAACAAAATAAGACATGACTGTAAACACAGGAATCCACACACACAAAACCTTTCCTGCGAAACTACATGTACAAGTGAGCAGGTTTCAAAAATGTGCACCAACTTCTAGTCCTAGAAACACAACAGTGCTTACGTGACAGGAAGGCAGGAAAGGAGAGGAAAGGAAAGGGAGGAACATGACAAACTGCCAGGGGGAGTCACTCGTGTGAGTGACAGGAAGAATCCGTGAGGCGATCCGGGGCGAGTCACCTCGGTGGCCACAGACACAGTCCGTGGCTGAGGGGGGAGCAGCCAGCACAGAGGCCATGGGCCCTGCTGTCCGGTGGGGACAGACCTTTGGGAAATGCTCTCTGAACTGGATCTGCTTAGTAATAAAGCCTGGACTTTACTTGGAACAAAAAATAAAGTAGGAAAGGGAGAGAAAGGAGGGATGCTCTGATGTAATCTGACACTGAGCATCAGTGGGCTTACTCAGGTCTATGAAGACCAAGTCTTACTGAGTATGAAGTCAAAGAATTCTGGAACATCAGCAAATTGATTTTTCGCTTCATGGCAGAAAAATACCAAACAGAGAAACATTTTATTGAATCCTAAAACTATTTCACCTAAGGAAGATACTGTAATATCTAGGATATAATAGAATTTATTAAAGGACTTTCTTCTTGCTGTTGGAATACATGATATGAAAACTATTTTTTTTGTGCACTAAAATGAAGTAAAAGTGAAAGAAAATTTAATTTTAAAAGAACAATACCCATTAAAGCCTTGTTAACTACTGAAATAATTTTGTATTTGCTTTGTATCATATATGTATGTGTTCAAAATTTATATCCTTCTGTCTCTCCATAATGCTAACTATATATCAGGTGTTGAAAAACTATTTACTAACTAAATTTTTTAAAAGTTTCATTAAAATAGTATATAACACTTCATCAATCACATAGAAGCTATAAATATATGCACATTTCAATTGTATCATAATTTAAAAACTCTTTCTTAAGGTACTTTGCACCTGGCATGGTAACTCCCACAGGAAAAATGAGAGAGGCTTTGTGCTGTGTGGCTGATATATATCCTTCTGGGATATATATAAAGGGAAAGCAGATGGAGGGCTTTAAGCAAATGTTCAGGATCGGAAAAGATAGGAGAGAAACCTGAAATCTCAGTCCCAGGCAAAAGTTGAAAAAATTATATAGCATTTAGATATAACTGTTTAATATGTAGACTCAGGCTCTATTTATGCCCAATTTTTTAAAATATATTTTACTGATTTTTTTACAGAGCGGAAGGGAGAGGGATAGAAAGTCAGAAACATCGATGAGAGAGAGACATCGATCAGCTGCCTCTTGCATGCCCCCTACTGGGGATGTGCCCGCAGCCAAGGTACATGCCCTTGCCGGAATCGAATCCGGGACCCTTCAGTCCGCAGTCCGACGCTCTATCCACTGAGCAAAACCGGTCTCGGCTATGCCCAATATTTTTAGCCTAATATTTATGCTCAGCCTTATATTTTCTAGTTTTAATTACTATATCAAGATTAGCTGCAGTCTTTTTGTACAATTTATTTACATTAACCAGTACAGCTAATGAAAGTCCCATTCCAAAAGGATGAATGACTATCATGAATGATTTGAATGCAAAGGAAGGAATATTGGTACAACCACATAATGTCTTAATGAGAATGCCACTTTCATTCATAAGCAGACCACCTGGTTGATTGGGATATTTACAATGAGGAACCTGGACTCAAATGAATGCACATTTTTTGTTCCTCCCATGAAATAAATGCAAAACTACCTATAAAGGCCTAACTTTAAAAACCTGACCGCACGTGAAGTTTTATCACCTCTCATTTCCCCAGCGGTGGCGTGCCCATCTGCTGACCACAGAGCGGGTAACGGGGGTGACAGACTTCCTTAGCAGTTCACCATTGTCTCCCAAATCGTCAGTCTATAAATTACGCTTAAAGTTCTGCGCCAGATCTGGATGCGCACCCCTGACCACAGGGTCAGGCTAGATCCGATAGCTTGCAGAGAGCATGGGACAGAGACTGAAATGTTAGGTTTAAGTGGAGCCATTAACAGACTTAGTTTCAGCATAATAGGCCCAAGAATCCATCTTGATGTGGTTAAAAAAGAACAATAGTTTTCTTATGTTGCACTTTTTAAAATTTCACAATCAGATAACAGGTGTGACCTTTAAAGACCAAGCCAGTGCAGTCTGGGGGGGGGGGGGGGAGGGAAGGGAGGGGAGGGAGCACCAGCATCTGCACTGAATCGCTAAGACTTAATGACGTCTGATTTGGTCACCGAGTGCTGAATCTTGGTAGGAGCCCTCTTCAAAACTGGAGTTTATTTTACCAACAAAGGAAATCTAGATATGGGACAAGTTTATAGGTTATGCAACTGAACAGAAACTTAATGTCTTTAGAGTTTGACATGTCTAAATGTTGTATTTTTCTCCTCAGATATGCCATCATGCATCACATATATTGTGACACACTGTGATAAACATTTCCTCATTATCCTAACATTGCTTTTAAGTCACACACACACACACACACACACACACACACACACACACATCTAAGCACATATATGGGGGGTTCAAAAGCAAGTTTACAGTTGTTCACATGGAAAGACATGGAGGTTATGACCATTACAATAGCTTTATTAACTCAAAAGAATGTCACATGCAACTGTAAACCTATTTTTGCCCACCTCTGCATACACACACACACACGTATTCCTCCTCCCTTACTCTTTAAATATATTTCTTTATTGATTTCAGAGAGGAAGGGAGAAGGAGAGAGAGACAGAGACATCAATGATGAGAGAGAATCATTGACTGGCTGCCTCCTGCATACCCCCCACTGTGGAACGAGCCTGCAACGCAGGCATGTGCCCTTGGCTGGAATCGAACCTGGGATCCTTCAGTCCACAGGCCGATGCTCTATCCACTGAGTCAAGCCAGTTAAGGCCTCCCCCTCCCTTATTCTTAACCCCAATTCATATTCACATTCACTCCTCATTTCTCTTACCACGGGCAGGTCTTTTAGGATCTGTATTCCATCTCCTGGACCCATGTGTGCTATGTGGTTAAAATTAGTTGGGTTAGAAATTAATTTATTTCTCATTTCAGGATCTCGTAGCATCTCTCTGTAAGAGAAAACACCTGTTTAGACACTTCTTCTATGATCAATCTAGATAACTCTAGAAAAAAATTAAGTATACATTATTTTTCCATAAAAATAAATGGGAAATCATGTTAATATGGACAGGATTAAAATAACATAAATAATAAAAATTTGCTTAGATTTGTTTTACATTTTAAATAAAAGATCTTACTATTTTTGGTGAGAAAAGAGCATTTTAATACAGAGACATTGAAGAAGCTCTATTTCACAGATAATTCTGAGCACTTATGTATGTCTCAAAATAATTGATAACTTAGAAATGTAATTGGAAATACTATAAGCCTATTTTTGTTTACTCATAAAGAGAGTAATGAATCTAAAGTTCTTAAATATATAAGGTTTACTGCTATTCAAAGATTGGTTCTATGTTTATATTAAAACAAGGTTCACATTCTAAAACTTCTAACTACTCCACATACATAGAGAAATGAATCAAAATATGGTACTTTAGTCTAATTCACACAACGTGGAGAGTGTTAATTAAAGTGACTCTGAGATGTACAGTCATTATTGCAGTTTTTCCCTCCATTTTCAGAGATCAAATTTTCCTTCCAAAACAAATGATCATCAAACAGCCCTCCTGCCCTCCCAGCACGTGCTCCATCACGTGCTCCCAGCACGTGCTCCATCACGTGCGGTGACGCAGGAGTGCCCCGCCCACCTCCTCTGCTGCATCCGCTCCTCTTCGGGAACCCGGAAGGAGTAGCGCCGCTTGTTGTTAATATTTCTAACCATCTGTTTTCGACTGTTATCTGTGGTTTCAGGAACGACCAGCTCATCTCCTTCTGTTTAAAAAATACAGAGAACAATGATGTTCATTAGCGTGCAGTCATCTCCAAGACAGTATGAACTTCATCAACTGTGCCGTCCCAGGACATGCAATTCTGATTTTTAAAGGTTGTGTTAATGAACATAGTAAAATAAGCAATGATCTTCAACGGTGCATACACAGATAGATGCCGAAATTAAACGTAGCTTACAAAGGGTAGTTTCACTTTTATTTGACTATAAACGTAAAATAGCACAGTTTTACCAGGAAAAACGAAAAATGTCGTGGCCTCAGTGCCCGGTCACTCCGGCCATCCTCCCGCAATGACTACACGTCTCTCTCCTTCTAGGTGTTGGTCTCACTGGCTCAGGGCATTAAGCTAACCCACATAGTAATCAGGCATAAATAGTAAATTACTCATATGAATGATCATTACAATTGTTTTTACATATTAAAGCATTTCCTTTGCGTGATGCCAACTGCGAGGTGTGGGGTCCGGAAAAGGAATCATGTTCCTACCAGCTGCCTTTACCACAGGCAAGAATCTGTCACCTTCCTGCTCTTCTCATCTGGGGCCGAGGACACCTGTTCACATCACCTAGTGAGCCCATTCCCACCTCATTCTATTTCCATTCTAAATGTGCAGACGTCAACAAACTGTCAGCCACGGGCCCCCAACACATGCTGGGGTATGTGAACATACTGCCAAGTAGACAACTGTACCCACAACATCATAGATGCTGTTCTCTAAGCAAGACCAGGGAGAAGAGGAAAGCTTGTGAGCCTGACGCACCCAACGGCAGGCGAGGTAATCCCACAGCCCTGGCAGCCTGGGGGAACTGTCACAGCCTTAGTGCTTCAAACCCTGGGTAGGTTCTCCAGTATCACACGTAGTCACACTTTCTCTACTTTCCTTGGTGAAACACCAAGGAAAGGCAGAAACAAATATTCTGACTGTGTAGCTATGTAAGCTAACCAGAATGGCTTTTGTCCTGTAGTTTATCTCAATCTACTGAGAGAGTATGACAGCGGCCAAGATGGCAGACTTCGGAGCAAGACACGACCGGGTTTGAATCTGGGCTCTACCACTTCCTATCTCCAGGCAGTCAGCTTAGGGAGAACATTCTATTGAAGCTGTCTTATTAACGTGCATCTTCTTACCTGCCATCTTATTTTTGAAATAAATTAATCTAATCGTCTCCAAGCCTAAAAGATTTAATGATCCTTCACTGTTTAAGGGTCGAACCTAAAATAATAAAAAATAAATTAGTATTTCAACAAAACCTTCAAAAATTAAACCATAAAACTTTTGGCCTCTTTATAAACCACACACATTTATATCCTTTCTCTCAGAAAATCAAGAAAAAAAATTAACATTAGTTCTAACTGGGAAGGTATAAAATTACCTGATTTGAACAAAGTTATAATGATTAACATTTTAAAGGAAGACTATTCTGGACAAAAAAAATGTAGGAATACACTTAAACCTTAAATTTGATTTCTTTAAAGCCATTAGTGACCAAATGATTATACTAAGATAGCAACACAGATACTTTATGACTCTTGTTTGAACTAAATGGACAAACAACATAGTTAATGAGGGACATGCAAATTAATACTTCAAATGAGATACCACTTTATAACCATTTACAAGAACTATAAAACTATGAATTCTGACAATGGCCAGTGTTAGAGAGGACAGCAAAACTCTTACACACTGCTGGTGGGAGTGTCAACCAGTGTAATTACTTTGTAAAATAATCTGACACCAGCTCGTAAAGCCAAATACTTGCATTTCCCAGCACCATCAATGCCGTGCCGGGCACAGGCCTTCAAGAACTCCTGCACACACCACGCACCAGAAGATGTACGCAACAATGCTCACAATAGCCAAACGCTGGGCTATTGTCAATTGTGCTAATCAGTTATGACCTATTCACCCAACAGCATCTTATACAGTGAAAGCAAAGAACAATATGTCACAACATGGTGGCTGGTGCTGCCACAACACGAATGAATCTTACAAACTCAGTAAATGCATGAAGAAAGCAAGGCGGAAGGTGACATACAAAACATTTTATAACCTCAAATGCAAGCAAAACTGAACAATATATTGTTCAGAAATATTTAAATGCACAAAAAATTCTGGATTTTGTGATAAGCAAGGAAATGATAAACAGCATCTGGGGAGTGATTTCCCTGGAGGGAGTATGCCCTGAGAGAATACACCGGCCAATGCAGTGGCAGAGCGAATCTTCTGGCTCTTAAGTCAGGAGGTCAGTTTAGTAAGGTTCTTCAAGGTCACATCTTCTTTCATATAGATCATAAAGTTTACATAATAAAAATAAAAGAGATAACTAACTGTAAATCAACCCAAATGTACAAACTGAAGGACTGTGCTCAGCAGCTCTATATAGTGTGGTGGTATCTGCAGGAGCTTCTTCACTGATATGTGGCTTAAAATTGAGGAAGATTTTGAAATATAGCCTTGGCTACTTTCTTCTACCTACTCTTCTAATCCTAGCCCCTAACTAATGATACCGGCTACATATTCTATGTAAAACTACTACTCTTGCAAAATAACCATTCTATACTACTTACAAAAATTTCTCTTTATGTCATCACGGGGAAATGTTAAAGAAAAATATTGTTTTGCTGGGAACATGTGAAAGCTTTATGTTTTAACTAGAGGCCCAGTGCACAAAATATGTGTGCTCGGGGGAGGAGGGTCCGTCAGCCCGGTCTGTGCTCTTTCATAGTCCAGGAGCCTTTGGGGGATGTCTGACTGCTGGCTTAGGCCTGCTCTCTGCCAGTTGTGAGCCCGGCTTCTGGCTGAGTGGTGCTCCCCCTGTGGGAGCACACTGACCACCAGGGGACAGCTCCTGTGTTGCACGTCTGCCCCCTAGTGGTCAGTGCGCATCATAGTGACTGGTCATTCCGCCATTCAATTTGCATATTAGCCTTTTATTACATAGGGTTATGGGATGATAAACACAGTTTTGGTTCTAATTCTAATTATTCTCTGGCCTGTAAATCTGTCCTCACAGGATTTCAAACTGAACACCGTTATGTGAAAAACATCATAACTAACAATAATGCACACCCTCAGAGCTCCTCAAACCAGAGGGGAAGTTAATGCTGACATCTTGGGTCGTAGGACACACTCTAGTTGTTTGTTATAATAATCATACTTCATACAGCAAAACTAAAGTAAAAGAACAGTGTGGAATTGAGCTACTTATAAGATTAACCAGATTGATTTTTTTTCATTCTTAGCTAAATCCCACATTATCATTACATATGCCAGAAATTGCTAAATTAGTGAAAATTAGCTAAATAGTCATGTTAGTGTTCACTTACACACATCAGTTCACTCAGCCCATATTTTAATGTTAAGTCACCTTTCTGAGTGGGAGAGTCTGAATCCACTCCATGGAGGTCACATCGAAGATGTCAATCGCGTTGTCACTGTACACTGACAGGTAGGGGGCATTGTAGCCTGGGAGGAGGAGGAGAGAGCAGTCTGCCGGTTATTTTTAACTACTCATAAAGCAAGATATTCCATTTCTTACTCCACATGATAAGTCAAACTTTGAATCATGTGACTAGGCTACAAAACAGCATTCATGCTAGATATGATGCCATAGATGTGAGTATATATTTCACAAGAAACAAGACATTAAATACAGTGGTGTCTCCGTTGTGGATTAGGAGTACTTTTTTTCTTTTTATCTAGATTTTCTGATGTGTCTGCAATAAGCATGCATGTTCTCCAAACGTCCGTCTGCTGACCCCTAACGATGCCCATGCTCCAGCCTCCTGTCCTGTGTGGTGAGAGGCTGCCCAAATCCTCCTGCTGCCCAAATCCTCCTGCTGCCCAAATCCTCCACGGGTCTTCACCCAGCCTGGCCTCCATGGAGGTCTTACTCCAGTTCCTGCATTTACTATGGAGTCACCTTTAGAGGGCACTTGTCTTCAGCATTTAAACATGCTCAAGTACCTTCCACTACAAAAAAAAAAAAATGTTTTGGGTTGGATACACCTACTTATTTTATCACTAGAGGCCCAGTGCATGAAAATTCAGCCTGGCCTGCCCCCTCTCACAGTCCGGGGGCCCTCAGGGTTGGGAGGTGACCCAGCGATCAGGGGAGGGCGATGTTCCCATTACACCTCTGCTGCTACCACTGCCAGCAGCGCCAGCCTCAGCCAGCCCTGGTTACCTGAGCCTCAGGAGGCCCTGGGCGGCTGGGCAGCTGCCATCTGAGGCTTGCCTGGGTTGCTGGGGGGCTGAGGGTATCCAGAGGCAGGCGCGAGGAGCAGCTGGACCTGCCTGGGGATGGGCCCGGCCACGCCGTGCACCTGCTGCCCTAGCGGAGCTGAGGGGACTGGGCACCGCCATCTTGTGGCTGTGGACGCTGCCATCTTTGAGGATGTGGCAGTCAATTAGCATATTCTCTCCTTATTGGCTGTGGGCGCCACCATCTTTGTGAGGATGTGATGGTCAATTAGCACATTCCCTCTTTATTAGATAGAATAGGCAGTGAAATAGCATATAATGAGTATTCCAAAACTTATTAATGTCATATTTCCTGAAAGAGTGAAATAAACAATTTTTAATATATACCTATCTAAATAAAAACATGAAGCTGAATAACACTTCTTAGAGATGCTACACTATCCTTTATAGAACTGATTAATGCCCTTAATAACTGCTTCTCCAGCTATTAATAATCACAGTGTATTTTTGAGGACCATGAAGATACTATTTAGGTTTTTTCAAAATACAATAACATGGATTAAAAAGTCTATCTAAGTAAAATATTCCATAGAAAAATTAGCTTTAATTATTTGCATGTTAATGTTGATACTGTTGGCCTAGGCTTAACTACACATGGTTACTAGTACTTTACATAAATAACATAATTAATACTTAGGGAAAACCTTACAGATGGCTTAAACATGACCAATTATTAACAATAAATACATCTGGGAGAGGGAGTAGAAGGGAAGGAAAGAGACAGGAAGAGAAGACAGCCAAGAGGAAGAGGCTCTTACAGCAGGCGGAAGGGTTGGCCGGCCACATCAGCTCCTGCTGCCTAGACCTGCGGCCCTGGCAGTCGGTGTAGACCCCGATGCTGCTAAAACACAGCAGGTGCTCTTTACTGGAGATCTCCACTGCGCAGATGGCGTCCATGGGCTGGTGTGTGACAAAGGACAGTGTGTGGTCACTTGAATGGAGCATGCTGCATGGGGCGCCCTCTCCGCTCAAGGGGTATCTCTGAAATCCCGACTGGAATCCCACACAGAGGTGTTCACTGAAGACTGCCATCCACTGGACATTACCCGGGACTTGGATTTCCTTAAATTTCCTGTGACGGGTCTTGCTCTGAAACAGTTCATAACAGAGGACCTGCCTTTTCACAGCCACACACAGGCATGTCAGAGTGCCATGGCGCAGTTTTCCAGAAGTTATGGTCTGACACCCTTTGGTTTCCGCCAGCTTATAAAACTCAGTCTCTCGCCCGTCCAAAGCTGACATAGGAAAAAGGCGTACGTGACGGTTCCGTCCTGAGATCACAGCCACAAGCTGATCATTTGGAATGAGTTCAATCTGGTGAATCTTCTTGTTGTCACCAACTCGAATAATTTCTATGCAAAGAAATAATAATAAATCAGATGCAAAATAATGTGGCTTATTTATCAATCATATCCCAATTACACTCAAAAGGATGTAAGTTAAAACGCACAGTAAAGACAGACGCACACGCAGAGCAGAGTAACAGCTCAGAAGTCACAGGGGACGCGGAAGACACCACGCCCGTTACGAGACCATTGGACTCGCTACAGCGAAGCGATACGTTTAGCACCGCGAGCCCTGGCAGCACAGCATAAAGCTGCCATGTGGTCAGGCCCGACCTTCAGAAGCCACAGCCACAGCCTTGTTACTGGCACTAAGTGCTAGGGAGCTTTCTACAATGGGGGGTTGTTGTTGTTGTTGTTTATTTTTAAGTAACTCATATTTCACTGAAAGTATTTGTATGGGTAACAAACTAATGAAATTTAAATGCATTGTTTTCCCATGAACTAACTTGATATAAATACAGAACTCAGAGCTCTGTATTCAAGAATGCTAAATTAAATTGGTTTCTTTTTACTTCAACCAGCATTTATCTTTAGAAAAAGGTCTTTTGTAATAAACTATGGGAAAAAACCCCAACAACAAGCACATTTCAGTGAGTTGCTATTGGAACAATGGAAAAAAAGGGCATTTCTTCCAGGGCCTTCTTCAGAGTGCGCCCCGAGCCCACAGCAGAGCTGAGTTACAGGAGAAAGAGGAGCCACATGGGGATGCTTCAGAGCTCAAGGTGATTACAGGCGTTAAAATGTGACCTTCGACTTACAAACGTATCAAATTAGGTGTGGAAAATTTCAATTACTGAAAAAATAAGCAAATCCTGCTGTTTATAGAATTTAGAACCTAGAGTTTAGGATTTTCTAGCAACATACAGTTACCCCACAATAATGTTTTTCTTACCATCTTTGGTGACATGCACAACAAATAAACCTTCTTCATTTCCCAAAGCTATCCTTTCATGATCTATGCAAGATATAAATACGAAACATTTTTATTAGGTAAAAACTATGTAAACTAATAGAATAAAATACATAATAAAGAAATTTGATACAAAACCTGAAATAAATAATATAAAAATAGCAATAACAATTTTTATTATTAAGTTTCCATTCTTTTAAAATAAAATAATCATTAGAAAATTATCTATATCAATATTTACAAAAAGAAGTAAATGTTTACTCAATGAAAGGTATAAAGAATTAAAACCTAGTCTATGAGTGTCCTTGGTCGAGTTTCATTTCTTGTTTTGGACCAATTTGTGAAAGGCACTGAACCTACTCATTCAACTTTTCATTATTCACTAGAAAGTAACAAAAGAGCTAAATGTGTACATAAGAATATGGTGATAATTTAAACTTCCAGAGACACATTCTGTTCCATCCTGCATCTCAGTGAAACTTCCCAATAACCTGTGCAAGGCACCTGGCATCTGCATTGGACACGGAAGGTTTTGCTTTAAGAAACCAAACAACTGTTCTGAGGAGATATGGTCAGCGGTGACTTCAGCTGCTTTTGTCAGAAGAAAACATATCTGAAAGTGTACTTCCTGTTTACTGAGAAACAAAGCTGAACACGGTCCCATTCATTCGGTGACCATTCAGGAAACACTGTGAGAAAACACCCGTTAGGTGGCACTGGAATTCCTAGATGAGAGCCAGTCCCCGCGGACCAGATAAACCAGGAAGCGACTGTGACCACACGAAGCAGGCTATCGATGCGTACCTACGATTGCAGCGGCCTGGGTGGTCTTAATGAGGGGCAGAGCGCTGTCATAAGCCTCTTTGGGAGCATAGACGGAGCGGTCTCTGAATTTGTTTTTCTTCAAAATCTTCTGCAACTCATTCAGCACTCCCACCCACTTGCTCTTGTCGCTCTCACTGTCTGCCAGCAGCAGGACGGAGCACTTGCTGTCGGGTGCCGAGAGCCGGGACGCTGTGACCTAGGACAATCGGGACAAGGTCACGGCACGGGAACAGGCCCTTTAGGTCAGCTTTATGCTCAGTTTGCTCAGCAATCGCCCAGCGGCCGCCAACCTTTCGGGCCTCGCGGACCACCGGGGTCCCGGGTTGGCATCTCGCGGACCACCGGGGTCCTGGGTTGGCATCCACTTCGGACGCCCGCAGCAGTGCCAGCCACTCCCCGTCAGAGCAAGAATCAGTTCCAGTGTCAGAATTCGTGGCAAAGCAAAGGCAGTGGATGCCATTCTAAATGCCGGTAACATTTTCATTTTCTTTGTATAAAGTGCCAGAATACTATTACTAGAAAATGCAACTGACATTTTTGAGTAAATACTGACCCCTGGGCATTGATCGAAGCACTTCACAAGTAATGAACTCACATCACCTTCTCACCATCTTCATAAGGCAGTTACTGTTAGTACATCCTGACCTTTATGTAAAAACAGTGTGATGCAGAGAAATTAATTTCCCCACGGACACACAACGAGAGTGGGGTCCCTGTCCACACTCATAAGCACTATATTATACTGACTCTCAACTTTCTTTAAAAGTCAGACATGCTCATAAATACTTACATTCTCTGTTATTTCATAACAATGACTCACATTATCTTAAAAGAAGATCAGATCACTTTAGTTGCAATTTAAATGAAGCTTGTCATTATGCAAAAAGCATCTATAACTGGGCAGATTTAAATTAACATATAGTGTATAAGGACCCTTTACAAAAAGTAATTTAAACAGTATGACAATAAAATCCCACTATGTATCAGCCATAGAACAGCGGGCTTCCACAGGCTGCGGGCGTCTGCAGACAGCAGAGCAGCTGTTTCAGGGACTGAGACAAAGTGGTCTCTGTCTGACCTTCTTAGGCACAAGGCTCATCGACAAACAAGCATAAGGTTGGGCCGGTATCCCCCTTTTCAACCTCTCTTGTCTGACCTCACCAATTCTAGACTGCACTGTGGACAGCTTCCAAAGGTGGGTACCAGCAATCTTCCCTTGGAATTCCATTCTTCTGGTCAAAAAGTGGAATCTAGCCCTACCTGGTTTGGCTAAGGCAGTGGTCGGCAAACTCATTAGTCAACAGAGCCAAATACCAACAGCACAACGATTGAAATTTCTTTGGAGAGCCAAATTTTTTAAACTTAAACTCTTTCTAATGCCACTTCTTCAAAATAGACTCGCCCAGGCTGTGGTACTTTGTGGCAGAGCCACACTCAAAGGGCCAAAGAGCCGCATGTGGCTGGTGAGCAGCGGTTTGCCGACCACGGGGCTAAGTGGACAGAGTGTCAGCCTGCGGACTGAAGGACTCCAGTCAAGGACATATGCCTGGGGTTGCGGGCACATCTCAGTAAGGGACGTGCAGGAGTCAGTCAATCAATGATTCTCTCTCATCATTGATGTTTCTATCTCTCCCTCTTTCTTCTTCTCTGAAATCAATTAACAAAATATGTATTTTAAAAAGTAGAATCTGTTCCCTCCCCTTAAATCCAGGCTGACCTCATGACTTGCTTTGACTAACAGACTAAGAGGGTTGTTAGGTTTTTTGGGGTCTCCTCTTCAGAAGGACTGAAAAGGCCTCTTTGTTCTCCCGGAAGCCAGCCCGGGGCTCGGCCAGCCTGCTGACCGGCTAGAGACCACACAGAGCCACAGAGGGCACTGACCGCCCAGCCAACAGCCCCACCGTCCTGGCACCGGTGTGAAGAGGAGGTCATTTTGGAGCTTCCAGCCCCAAGCAGCTGAAAGCAACCACCGGAGGGGCCCCAGGCAACACCAAAAACACTGTACAGCTGCCCCTCCGAATGCTGAAAAAATAAGTCACTGTTACTGAAGCCACTAAGTTTTGAAGTGGTTGTTGCAAACCAGTAAAACTGGAAAACATGTTAATTTTTAAAATGAGATTAAAAAGAAAAAACATATTTTTTAAAAAATTGGGTAACTCACACTTAATTTTCTGTGTGACAGTATTTGTTTGAAAATGCAATTGTGATGCAAAAATATTATCCAAGAGAAAACCTAATTTAGAAGCTATACAGGAATGCTTTCCTCAAGTCTCTCAAATTTAAATATTTACTTAGCACTATCCATCTACTCAAGTATCGGAGAGCCAAAACACATACTCATTAAAAACAATTTAGTCATCGACTTATTAACACACATACTTACTCTAAATATACAGGGTATATCTTTTCGACTTGCATGAATAACATCAGAGGCCAAGACTGAACTCACAGAAAATTCTTCATCCCTGAAGGAAAGTGAAACGTTAAAAATAAGTGTGTGTGGTCTGGGGTGTATATCCAAATAATACATATGAAACAACACTCAAAACTGAATTGCACAAAACATCCAAATTGAATTCTTTAAAAAATTTGATTTCCCTCCATTTCAACTGATGGTGCCATACAGCGCTCCAGTGGCGCATTTCTTGAGAGCGAAGAGCCCCGGGCTCACCGCAGTGCCGAGCCCTCCTGCCCCCATGACACACCTCAAGTGCCCTCCACGCAGCTCACCTGTCCTTTCACTGTTCCTTCAGCACCTAAACCAGATTTGCTCCTTGAGATGAAAAAGGTTGAATAATTTATTCCTGAATTTGGTTACTGGTACATCATCCTCTGGTTTTGGAGGCTTGACACCTCAGTGTTATCTTTGGTCTTTCTCCCTCTTTCTATATTTAGGCCCTCAGGAGACACTGTCAGATTTTCCTTGCTAATATGTCTTGAACTTATTCCTTCCTATTCCATATTTATGGGAAAGATAGAATGTTAGAGGCGCTGTGCGAGATGCCAGTGTGAGCCAGAGCGGAAAGCCGAGCTGTGTGCGGAGGAGGGGCTGGGTGGAGACAGGAGCGGGGAGTCCGCAGGCAGCATGGCGGCGGGAGCTCTGGGAGTTAGTGGGGAGGCCCCAGGAGAAGGCTGGAGCTCTGAGAAGAGGAAAGGAGGGCCCTGAAGGGGCAGGGCAAGACCCAAAAAAAACGAGGCCGGAAACAGTCACGGTGTGTTTACTTAAATGCTTACCAACGCATTATATGTTCCAAGAGCCTATCTGACTTTGAGATTTTATTGCCTTTCCTCACATGGTGACGATATAAACACTATGCAGTAGTCTTCCAATACCTCAGCAACCTTTAAACTGGTCCTTTGGATGCAAACATTAGCTTTTCTCTGATCCCCAGGTCTCCCCCGCAAACCTGTCCTATAACTACACCTTACTTCCTATTTTTAATTATGTTAGTACTAGAGGCCTGGAGAAGGAATTCGTGCATGGGTGGGGTCTGACCGGCCCACCCTAATGGGGCCGATGGGGCCAGGCTGGCCAGGGGGAGGGGCCGCAGGTGGTTGCCCAGGTGGCCCTGCCCCCTGGTTGAACTCCCAGTTGAGGGGACAATTTGCATATTAGGCTTTTATTATATAGGCTAGCAATATTAGTAAATTAGAAAATTAACATGAAATGAGATTTAAATAAAACATGGCAACATAATTAGAAGAAAAAATCACACAATTTTGATCCCCATGTTGCAAAGATACCAGTATTTTCCCCTTCGAAAGCTCACCTCAT
The DNA here is from genome assembly GCA_027563665.1 of Antrozous pallidus. Taxonomy (NCBI): domain Eukaryota; kingdom Metazoa; phylum Chordata; class Mammalia; order Chiroptera; family Vespertilionidae; genus Antrozous; species Antrozous pallidus. Next base: position 15,875,759 of record CM050529.1, on the reverse strand, counting down.
GTCAATCACTTGACTGACAACCACACTGGGCTGCGATGCCTTTCCTTCGGCCACATCATACAGGAAGAGCTTGAAGTCACAGACGACAGCTAACGCTCGCTGCCAGCCTTTCTTCACTCCAGCGGGCTTGGGGATCTTAGGCCAACACACCAAGAAAACAACTCACCCAAAACGTCCCCCAGAGCCCATTTCATTAACATGCAGCTGTGTGGTGGAAACTGAGGATAACACACACCTGAACAGCCTGCCACTCTGGCTGGTTAAAGTAGCAGGGGGAACACATACATCGTTAATAAAATGCGAGAATACGTTCTTCAGTCACTGCATGATCTTATATTCTGAACATTTTAAAATGGTACCATTTTAACGTTCACTAGAAATCATTACAATAACATTCACGGATTTCTTTCTAAACAGCATGAAAGTCAAATGTGGTAGTAAGATGAAATGCAGCTACACTTCAGATGTCATTCAAGATTACAAGTAAGATTATGCCTTAATAATTATGCCTTCATAAGCATATGCCACTCTCTGCCAAAGGCTCTTTTTATGGAGATTTCAACATTTGTTCATTACAAGAAAAAGACTGAGCAGAAGATTTTAGAACTGATTTCCAAGCAAAGACAAAATTTTTGTTTTCAAATTATTACTTTGGGTGAAATAAAATTATTAGGTAAATTTATTCATTTAATTTTCTGTTAAAGACTTTATTTGTAAGGTAACTGGACTGCATTTTAATCCATTAATGAACCTTAAGAAATCAATCTAACCCCAACTAAATGACACTTACCCTGACATGACCTTCATATGCTGTTCCTATTCCTTTCTGAGGATCTATACCGAGGGGGCCTTTTGTCTGTTCAGGAGGAACTGGACACGCGGTGGGAGCTTTGTTTACACAAGTTATATGACATGAGAATCCACACACTTTGAAAGGACAAAAAAGAAACAAAGCTCAATAAAAATTTATTTTACAAAAAGAAAATCCATTAAAAACAATTTGCATGCAAGGTAAATGAATGCTTCTCTTTGAACTTATTTTTAAAAACTTTTTTGTCATTTGGAGAGCTCATTTATTTGTTCAACAAAAGAATTTCAATAATGTCAATCATTATCCATCATTTCATTCACTCAAAACATCAAATCTCCACTTTCCAAACTGAGCATTTTCTTTGGCACTAAACTCAGGCATTTAATAAACTAATTAAGATAATGCAATTGAGATTTGCCACTTGGGTTGGGAGAACTAACCAAACAGATTGTATTGGGTGGATGCTACTAATTCCCGACAATCCAAAGTATTCACTTCAGGCCCTCTACCAGGTTCCTCTACAGAGTCCTTTACATGATCCTCTACACAGTCCTCTACACAGTGCTCTACATGGTCCTCTACACAGTGCTCTACATGATCCTCCACACAGTCCTCTACATGAACCTCTACACAGTCCTCTACATGAACCACTGCACAGTCCTCTACATGAACCTCTGCACAGTCCTCAACATGAACCTCTACACAGTCCTCTACATGAACCTCTACACAGTCCTCTACACAGTCCTCTACACGAACCTCTGCAGTCCTCTACATGAACCTCTACACAGTCCTCTACACAGTCCTCTGCACAGTCCTCTACCTGAACCTCTGCACAGTCCTCTACATGAACCTCTACACAGTCCTCTACACAGTCCTCTGCACAGTCCTCTACATGAACCTCTACACAATCCTCTACACAGTCCTCTACATGAACCTCTGCACAGTCCTCTACATGAACCTCTACACAGTCCTCTACATGAACCTCTACACAGTCCTCTGCACAGTCCTCTACATGAACCTCTGCACAGTCCTCTACATGAACCTCTACACAGTCCTCTAAATGAACCTCTACACAGTCCTCTACACAGTCCTCTACACAGTCCTCTGCACAGTCCTATAAATGAACCTCTACACAGTCCTCTGCACAGTCCTCTACATGAACCTCTGCACAGTCCTCAACATGAACCTCTACATAGTCCTCTACATGAACCTCTACACAGTCCTCTGCACAGTCCTCTACATGAACCTCTGCACAGTCCTCTACATGAACCTCTACACAGTCCTCTACATGAACCTCTACACAGTCCTCTACACAGTCCGCTACATGAACCTCTGCACAGTCCTCTACATGAAACTCTACACAGTCCTCTACATGATCCTCTACACAGTCCTCTACATGATCATCTACACAGTCCTCTACACAGTCCTCTACATGAACCTCTACACAGTCCTCTACATGATCCTCTACACAGTCTTCTACATGATCCTCTACACAGTCCTCTACATGATCCTCTACATGAACCTCTACACAGTCCTCTACATGATCCTCTACATGAACCTCTACACAGTCCTCTACATGATCCTCTACATGATCCTCTACATGATCCTCTACACAGTCCTCTACATGATCCTCTACACAGTCCTCTACATGAACCTCTACACAGTCCTCTACATGATCCTCTACATGATCCTCTACACAGTCCTCTATATGATCCTCTACACAGTCCTCTACATAGTCCTCTACATGAACCTCTACACAGTCCTCTACATGATCCTCTACATGATCCTCTACACAGTCCTCTACATGATCCTCTACATGATCCTCTACACAGTCCTCTACATGATCCTCTACACAGTCCTCTACATGAACCTCTACAGAGTCCTCTACAGAGTCCTCTACACGATCCTCTACATGATCCTCTACACAGTCCTCTACATGATCCTCTACACAGTCCTCTACATGAACCTCTACAGAGTCCTCTACACGATCCTCTACATGATCCTCTACACAGTCCTCTACATGATCCTCTACACAGTCCTCTACATGAACCTCTACACAGTCCTCTACACGATCCTCTACACAGTCCTCTACACGATCCTCTACACAGTCCTCTACATGATCCTCTACACAGTCCTCTACATGAACCTCTACACATTCCTCTACATGTACCTCTACACAGTCCTCTACATGAACCTCTACACAGTCCTCTACATGATCCTCTACACAGTCCTCTACATGATCCTCTATACAGTCCTCTACATGAACCTCTACACAGTCCTCTACATGAACCTCTACAGAGTCCTCTACATGATCCTCTACACAGTCCTCTACATGATCCTCTACACAGTCCTCTACATGAACCTCTACACAGTCCTCTAAACAGTCCTGTCCATGGTCCTCTACACAGTCCTCTACATGAACCTCTACACAGTCCTCTACATGAACCTCTACACAGTCCTCTACATGATCCTCTACATGAACCTCTACACAGTCCTCTACATGATCCTCTACATGATCCTCTACACAGTCCTCTATATGATCCTCTACACAGTCCTCTACATGATCCTCTACACAGTCCTCTATATGATCCTCTACACAGTCCTCTACAGGATCCTCTATGGGGCCCTCTACACAGTCCTCTACACGATCCTCTACACGATCCTCTACATGATCCTCTACACAGTCCTCTACATGAACCTATACACAGTCCTCTACATGATCCTCTACATGATCCTCTACACAGTCCTCTACATGATCCTCTACACAGTCCTCTACATGATCCTCTACACAGTCCTCTACAGGATCCTCTATGGGGCCCTCTACACAGTCCTCTACAGGATCCTCTACACAGTCCTCTACATGATCCTCTACACAGTCCTCTACATGATCATCTACACAGTCCTCTACACAGAACTCTACATGAACCTCTACACAGTCCTCTACATGATCCTCTACACAGTCCTCTACATGATCCTCTACACAGTCCTCTACATGATCCTCTACATGAACCTCTACATAGTCCTCTACATGATCCTCTACATGATCCTCTACACAGTCCTCTACATGATCCTCTACACAGTCCTCTACATGATCCTCTACACAGTCCTCTACATGAACCTCTACAGAGTCCTCTACATGAACCTCTACACAGTCCTCTACATGAACCTCTACACAGTCCTCTACACGATCCTCTACACAGTCCTCTACACGATCCTCTACACAGTCCTCTACATGATCTTCTACACAGTCCTCTACATGAACCTCTACACAGTCCTCTACATGAACCTATACACAGTCCTCTACATGAACCTCTACACAGTCCTCTACATGATCCTCTACACAGTCCTCTACATGATCCTCTATACAGTCCTCTACATGAACCTCTACACAGTCCTCTACATGAACCTCTACAGAGTCCTCTACATGATCCTCTACACAGTCCTCTACATGATCCTCTACACAGTCCTCTACATGATCCTCTACACAGTCCTCTACATGATCCTCTACATGAAACTCTACACAGTCCTCTACATGAACCTCTACACAGTCCTCTACATGATCCTCTACATGATCCTCTACACAGTCCTCTACATGATCCTCTACACAGTCCTCTACATGAACCTCTACACAGTCCTCTACATGAACCTCTACACAGTCCTCTACATGATCCTCTACATGAACCTCTACACAGTCCTCTACATGATCCTCTACATGATCCTCTACACAGTCCTCTATATGATCCTCTACACAGTCCTCTACATGATCCTCTACACAGTCCTCTATATGATCCTCTACACAGTCCTCTACAGGATCCTCTATGGGGCCCTCTACACAGTCCTCTACACGATCCTCTACACGATCCTCTACATGATCCTCTACACAGTCCTCTACATGAACCTATACACAGTCCTCTACATGATCCTCTACATGATCCTCTACACAGTCCTCTACATGATCCTCTACACAGTCCTCTACATGATCCTCTACACAGTCCTCTATATGATCCTCTACACAGTCCTCTACAGGATCCTCTATGGGGCCCTCTACACAGTCCTCTACAGGATCCTCTACACAGTCCTCTACATGATCCTCTACACAGTCCTCTACATGATCATCTACACAGTCCTCTACACAGAACTCTACATGAACCTCTACACAGTCCTCTACATGATCCTCTACACAGTCCTCTACATGATCCTCTACACAGTCCTCTACATGATTCTCTACATGAACCTCTACATAGTCCTCTACATGATCCTCTACATGATCCTCTACACAGTCCTCTACATGATCCTCTACACAGTCCTCTACATGAACCTCTACAGAGTCCTCTACATGAACCTCTACACAGTCCTCTACATGAACCTCTACACAGTCCTCTACACGATCCTCTACACAGTCCTCTACACGATCCTCTACACAGTCCTCTACATGATCTTCTACACAGTCCTCTACATGAACCTGTACACAGTCCTCTACATGAACCTATACACAGTCCTCTACATGAACCTCTACACAGTCCTCTACATGATCCTCTACACAGTCCTCTACATGATCCTCTATACAGTCCTCTACATGAACCTCTACACAGTCCTCTACATGAACCTCTACAGAGTCCTCTACATGATCCTCTACACAGTCCTCTACATGATCCTCTACACAGTCCTCTACATGAACCTCTACACAGTCCTCTAAACAGTCCTGTCCATGGTCCTCTACACAGTCCTCTACATGAACCTCTACACAGTCCTCTACATGAACCTCTACACAGTCCTCTACATGATCCTCTACATGAACCTCTACACAGTCCTCTACATGATCCTCTACACAGTCCTCTATATGATCCTCTACACAGTCCTCTACATGATCCTCTACACAGTCCTCTATATGATCCTCTACATAGTCCTCTACAGGATCCTCTATGGGGCCCTCTACACAGTCCTCTACACGATCCTCTACACAGTCCTCTACATGATCCTCTACACAGTCCTCTACATGAACCTATACACAGTCCTCTACATGATCCTCTACATGATCCTCTACACAGTCCTCTACATGATCCTCTACACAGTCCTCTACATGATCCTCTACACAGTCCTCTATATGATCCTCTACACAGTCCTCTACAGGATCCTCTATGGGGCCCTCTACACAGTCCTCTACAGGATCCTCTACACAGTCCTCTACATGATCCTCTACACAGTCCTCTACATGATCATCTACACAGTCCTCTACACAGTCCTCTACATGAACCTCTACACAGTCCTCTACATGATCCTCTACACAGTCCTCTACATGATCCTCTACACAGTCCTCTACATGATCCTCTACACAGTCCTCTACATGATCCTCTACATGAAACTCTACACAGTCCTCTACATGAACCTCTACACAGTCCTCTACATGATCCTCTACATGATCCTCTACACAGTCCTCTACATGATCCTCTACACAGTCCTCTACATGATCCTCTACACAGTCCTCTACATGAACCTCTACACAGTCCTCTACATGATCCTCTACATGATCCTCTACACAGTCCTCTACATGATCCTCTACATGATCCTCTACATAGTCCTCTACATGAACCTCTACACAGTCCTCTACATGATCCTCTACATGATCCTCTACACAGTCCTCTACATGAACCTCTACAGAGTCCTCTACAGAGTCCTCTACATGATCCTCTACATGATCCTCTACACAGTCCTCTACATGATCCTCTACACAGTCCTCTACATGAACCTCTACAGAGTCCTCTACATGATCCTCTACACAGTCCTCTACATGAACCTCTACACAGTCCTCTACATGAACCTCTACACAGTCCTCTACACGATCCTCTACACAGTCCTCTACATGAACCTCTACACAGTCCTCTACATGAACCTCTACACAGTCCTCTACACGATCCTCTACACAGTCCTCTACACGATCCTCTACACAGTCCTCTACACGATCCTCTACACAGTCCTCTATATGAACCTCTACACAGTCCTCTACATGATCCTCTACATGATCCTCTACACAGTCCTCTACATGATCCTCTACATGATCCTCTACACAGTCCTCTACATGAACCTCTACACAGTCCTCTACATGATCCTCTACATGATCCTCTACACAGTCCTCTACATGAACCTCTACAGAGTCCTCTACAGAGTCCTCTACATGATCCTCTACATGATCCTCTACACAGTCCTCTACATGAACCTCTACAGAGTCCTCTACATGAACCTCTACACAGTCCTCTACACGAACCTCTACACAGTCCTCTACACGATCCTCTACACAGTCCTCTACACGATCCTCTACACAGTCCTCTACATGATCCTCTACATAGTCCTCTACATGAACCTCTACACAGTCCTCTACATGAACCTCTACAGTCCTCTACATGAACCTCTACACAGTCCTCTACATGATCCTCTACACAGTCCTCTACATGATCCTCTACACAGTCCTCTACATGAACCTCTACAGAGTCCTCTACATGATCCTCTACACAGTCCTCTACATGATCCTCTACACAGTCCTCTACATGATCCTCTACACAGTCCTCTACATGAACCTCTACACAGTCCTCTAAACAGTCCTGTCCATGGTCCTCTACACAGTCCTCTACATGAACCTCTACACAGTCCTCTACATGAACCTCTACACAGTCCTCTACATGAACCTCTACACAGTCCTCTACATGATCCTCTACATGATTCTCTACACAGTCCTCTATATGATCCTCTACACAGTCCTCTACAGGATCCTCTACACAGTCCTCTATATGATCCTCTACACAGTCCTCTACAGGATCCTCTATGGGGCCCTCTACACAGTCCTCTACACGATCCTCTACACAGTCCTCTACATGATCCTCTACACAGTCCTCTACATGAACCTCTACACAGTCCTCTACATGATCCTCTACATGATCCTCTACACAGTCCTCTATATGATCCTCTACACAGTCCTCTACAGGATCCTCTATGGGTCCCTCTACACAGTCCTCTACACGATCCTCTACACAGTCCTCTACATGATCCTCTACACAGTCCTCTACATGAACCTCTACACAGTCCTCTACATGATCCTCTACATGATCCTCTACACAGTCCTCTATATGATCCTCTACACAGTCCTCTACAGGATCCTCTATGGGGCCCTCTACACAGTCCTCTACACGATCCTCTACACAGTCCTCTACATGATCCTCTACACAGTCCTCTACATGATCCTCTACACAGTCCTCTATATGATCCTCTACACAGTCCTCTACAGGATCCTCTATGGGGCCCTCTACACAGTCCTCTACAGGATCCTCTACACAGTGCTCTACATGATCCTCTACAGGATTCTCTATGGGGCCCTCTACACAGTCCTCTACACGATCCTCTACACCGTCCTCTACACGATCCTCTACACAGTCCTCTACACGATCCTCTACAGGATCCTCTACAGGGCCCTTTACACAGTCCTTTACATGGTCCTCTACACAGTCCTCTATAGGATCCTCTACATGGGTCCTTTACAGGGTCCTCTACATGGATCCTCTACACGGTCCTCTGTAGGGTCCTCTACACGCTGGAGACTGACAACCTTCTTCAAGGTACCTCCCAACCCTACTGGCGAGAAACGGAATTTGAATCAGTAACCATTTCCTTATCTTTTTCATAGCGAGCATCAAATTATATATGAGGTATTGGTATAGTTGCAAGTCTCGTGTGACTGTAAAAAAGCATATTTCTAAAATATACACCAGTACTATATTCTGTTATAATTTTGATCATTTTCATTGCTTCTCGGCCTTTTGGCTTAGATCAAGTGTAGTATAATTTTGATCATTTTCATTTCTGAAGTCGTAGGAACAATAAAGTGATGCTTAAATAAATACACTGTTTTCTTTTCAAATGACGTCTGCTCTCTCCTCTCCCGGAATGTGGGTTCTGCGAGGGCAGGATCTGTGTCCCGCCGCCCCTGCCCCCGCCCCATCCACCACTGCAGGCCCAGCGCCCAGCACAGAGCAGCCATTCCACAAACCGTGACGATGAGTCACTGACGGTGGGAAAACCTCTGCTGTTGATACTAGAAATAAAATACCTAAAGAGATACTGCATTGTCTACTTTCCAGTAACTATTTATCTGATCAATTAAACAAGGTTAAAATTAAATGAACAGATTCAACGATAACTTTCACGTCTTTTGCCATATATATTAATGGTTTTTCAAAACCACAAGATCATCTGAATAATAAAATAAAGATGAATAAGACATTTAAATATGTCTCCCCTGAAAAAATGCTTCTGAGGACCATCCATCTAGTTTCTCTAATTTTCAACCGACTTTCACAAGGTGCTCATTTTATTGTCTCTGTTCCTGTTATGCAAAAAAAAGCAAATGATTAAGTGAAAGGAACATTTCCAGACCATGGGAAAGAATGAAGTTACCTGATTACAGTTTAGGTGGTAGCTGTTAGGGCCTAGTCACATTTTCTTTCCATTTCATTCTTACCTTCACAGGAGCAGCCCTGTCGGATCAGCCCCACCATCACAGAGGTGCACTGGTGACACTTGGTGGGAGTCGTAAAAGATTTGACAAAAAACTGGTGAGTCTTGCGCTGCAAAGCAAATGGATAAAACATACAGAGTGTTTCCTTCCAAAAATGTAACATCCAGTGATGCATTACATAATATCTGATTAAATGACTGAATGTGGTTTTTAAATATAGGTTTAAATTTAACTGTGTTTTACTGCATCAATCACAGAAAATATTTTATGACAATATAAAATCTTCTGTATTATGATTTAAAACATCTATTGGATTTGTATATAAATTTTATGTTGTTTTCTTATATTGTAAATAGATGTTTCAAGGCTGACCTTTTCAAACATTTCTCTATAAAAATACACAGTGTGTATGTGGGTAGTTTTTCTTAGTAATAAATGAAAAATATATTTTAAAATGATAGGAAATAAATATGTCATTATCATAAGAAAAAACAAAAACAACAAAAATACACACATTGGTTATTTAAAGACTTTTCAGATGATGAGTCTCTGGGCCCCACACCAGCTACTGGAATAGGAGTAAAATCCTTCCTATAATATATAATCTATGCTCTTTAAATATTTTATTAGGCAATATTGAGCTGGGTTATGATAAAATGAAATAGTTATGATAACCAGTTGCTCTTGAATTGGCACTTGAAAAAGTTATTAACTAGCTTTTATAACTAAAATTTTATAATTAAAATTTTGATTTAAGGATTTTTATGAATTCTTCAAATTATTCTTCAGCAGAGTTAAATGAAATCTTGCATGTTTATACCTGAAATAAAGAAATTTAACATGCATTCAGAAATCCTTAGGAAGAACAAGGAGTAATTAAAAATTCTTGTCTTATTATACATCACGTATTTGATTTTTCTTGGACCAAGAACAAATCATCAGCTTAAACAATCTGTTCGTCCCATGGGAGCAGGCAGTGTGACGCTGGACCACACGGAAATACACAGGTATTATTCTGGAGACCGATGACAGCTGAAGTTGCTTACTGAAAGCCCAGAAGTTAAAATCCTCCAAGCCTTGTCTTGAGCCATGTGATGGTACATCAATGTAAGAATTTGGTTCTCCAGAATCCTCCTTCCCTCTCCTAATTAAGTCTCAGCACATCTTAGTAATGAATGCATATAACTGCCTTTCCTTCACTCATTATGTGGACTCAGAAGCAAATTACTTAATTCCTTTGTGTCTCACTTTTCTCATTACTTCTCTTTTATAAGTGTGATTCAGTTAAACTAGTAAGAACTTTATTCTATATTCCAATAATATGTGAATATTGATGAAAAATGGTTATGAATTATCCACTTCAGTTGAGACTGACTTCTCATAAAAAACTAAAGAGACTACGCAAAGCTTTAAAATTTAAGTTAAAAATATATTTTACTTTTCTCAACTGTGCTATGGGATTTACATGCCACAGAAGAAATTCTGTAGAAAAACAAGAAAGCATCGCCTAGTGGCGCAGTTGGTTGAGCGTCACCTAAGGAACCGAAAAGTCACTGGTTCAATTCCTGGTCAGGGCAAATGCCCGGGTTGTGGGCTCAATTCCCAGTAGAGGGCGTGCAGGAGGCAGCTGATCAATGATTTTCTTTTATCAATGATGTTTCCATCTCTCTTTCCCTCTTCCTTCCTATCTATAAAATCAATAGAAACTTATTATAAAATAAAAACCAAGAAATCATTTTATATAGAAGAATGAACTATCAGAGCATTGGCACGTGGAATGAGGTGAGACTCCCAAATTTAGAGCAATCATGGGCTCTGGTTCAACCTCAAACCATTCTATTCCAGATGTTCCTCAGGACCCTGGTCAGTTCCACACAGGCACTGGCATGGGACTCTGTTCTAAGCAGGACAGGTTGTCTATATGCGAACTCCTCGATTGCTCTTATGCGGACCAAGCACCGAGCCAGGTGCAGACAGCATGCCAGTACTTCACAGGCATCATCTGATGTGATGGACACAATGCCAAGAAAGGTAGGTATTATTTCCCTAGACAGATGAAGAAACTCAAACTCAGAGAGAATAAATAGGTTTCTGTCTGCTGCTGCCAGCTCTCAAAGTCTCATAATATAAAAACAGGTAGAATATGATCCTAAAAAGACCTAGGGTTACAGAAGACATGGTTAGGTCAAGACTAAGGGCATCCATGCCTATGGATAAAATACAAGTACCTAACTTGTTAGCATCATATAGAATTTTGCTCAACGTTTCTCCTGAATACTAATTTCTTCTCTTAATTTTTTGCTCTTTAAGGGACCATCTGCTAGTGCTAACATTTTTTAATCCTTTCAGTTTTCCCAATTTCTAGAATTTCTTTGTAGGAGCTTGAGATAAATAATTAAATCTGCATGTCTACCATATACAACACTTCAGTCACATTAAATAGAATGAAAAGATGAAAATTTGCCTGCATTTTTCACTAAATGTTTCTCTTTTTTTGGTGCTTTCCTCTTCTAAAAGTGACCTCAACTTTATACTGTTCTTACAATACATCCTTCAAGTACTCCTCCTCACTCTAACAAAGTTAATAACATGAATTTAAGAAAACGGAAGCTCAGGCCCAGTGGTCGGCAAACTCAGTAGTCAACAGAGTGGTGACCGGCGGCTCGTGAGCCGCGGCTGTCGACCACCGCCCTAGCCAGTGTGTCTCAGTGGACTGAGCGTCGGCCTGCACACTGAAGGGTCCCAGGTTCGATTCTGGTCAAGGGCACATGCCCGGGCTGTGGGCTCGAAAAAAAAGATGGAAGAGCAACAAAACAAACTTTGGACACTCCTTTTATCTTTCTCAAGGGTGCTTACTTCCATTCATACAGAATTTATTTTCTTTCCAAACTTTCATGTTTGTAATTTTAAGGAAACCAATATAGCAAAAAAGAAAAAAAAATCACAGGAATAATAAAAGCAGAAGAAACCCATTTTCATTTTGTGTGTTTTTTTTCTTTTCGGAACATGACAGACTGTAAGTAGACTGTACCTTAGATGGAAAGCCAGCTGAACCAGGGCATGCCTTTTTCTTGAAGGTTGGTGTATGAACTGGAAGTGGAGAACTGTCTACAGTCTGAATCCAGGGGCAAAAAAGAAACAAATGTTGTAAGAAACTCCATTTATTCTTAGCATTACTAAAAACAAATAAAAATAAATAAAGCCAAGGAAAACATCAATAAAGCAAAATAGATCTCAACGAAGCTAAAATTCTCATAATGTTGATAATTTAAATTTCTGCAATATCTACAAGTGAAATATTAATACAAATTATTTCAATTTGGAAATAAAAGAAATTTGGAAAAGAGAATCCACCAAAGAATACATGTCACAGCGTGTAGCCTACGTAGAAATGAGGACGCGCATTTCCACGTTCATCTAAAAATACCACATTAATTCTACAAAGCATCTGAAAGAGTTTTTAGCAAAATTTATGATCAAAATATTTAGAAGATTCTTTTAACTTCTTGATTTCTATATATGGAACGCATATTACATATATGAAATATAATTCTGTGGAATATATATATATATATATATATATATATATATATATAGAGAGAGAGAGAGAGAGAGAGAGAGAGAGAAAGCGCGCGCACCAGAGAGAGATTGAATGATTAGTGGAAATTCTGTGCAGAAATTACTTTCTAAAGAAGGAAGTTAGATTATTACTATTGGGGTCCAGAATTTATATATAAATTTAGTTACAAGCCATATTTTTATTTTATGGGGACTTGTTGTAAGATATTTCCTTAAATAAAAGGAAACAGTGATTTTACTGGATGTTACTGTGGCAAAAAGAGATATAACTTGATTAGCAAAGTGTAAAAAAAGACATGACAAATGACTTCCTATTAGGATGCTAAGTAAGCAAACAAGAGAAAAAAGCTAGCTTTATATAAAGGTATAGAACATTCTAAAATATTAAGAGAAAAATGGATGGGCTCTCTTTGCTTTTGTTAGTGTACAACCTCCAAAATCAGAATATTTTATATATATTATAGCCTTCAAATGGAATTCAGTTAAAGTTTCTCAGAGTTTTCTATTTAATTGTGAATTTTATTCTAAATTACATTTAAATAACTTAAAGTTTTTAAGCCAATTTATAATTTAATATTTAAAAAGACAAAAATGAAAAAGAACACCGAAAACCTTATAAAAGTTAATAAAAAGTAATTCATACAGAATAAAATTGTCATTAGAATTTACATAAAAAGTCCAAGAGAAGTTTTTAGAATTAAAAGGAGTGAAGCAAGGGGACTGAATACAAGACCAACAGAATCCATAAAGACCAGCAATGCCTAATTAACAAAATATACTTTAGAAAAGATCCCTTCATAGAGCGACAAAGGCTTGTGGGTCCCAGACAAACCTCGCAAGGCAATATGGAGCGTCCCCATGAAACACAACTTATTAAAGAAAATGCAAGAATCTCTGAAGGCGTATATCATGTCCATGGATGCAGTGACCCGACACCACGAAGACGGCAATCTCCCAGATAAACCTACAGTTCACATTCCATAAAAGCCCCATCCGGCATCTGACACACTGGTCTGACACGTCAGAAGTCAAACTAAAGAGTCAAAAGAAAAGGAAGAAGACTCCGATGAGTGGGAGCAAGAGGGGTCCATGCCAGGTGTTCGGAACTTGAGGGCTGTGGTAACCGAGACAACGTACTATCGGTGCAGAAAAAGACAAAAAGAACAAAGGAAGAGAGTAAAGAACCCTCAAACAGATCCGTTTACATAAAGCAGAGATAGTCAGCTAAAGATTAATATCCAGAATATATATAGAATACTTATAAAATAATAGAAAAAATAATTCAACAGAACAATGCACAAAAGACTTGAACAGGCAAATCACCAATGACCAATAAACTATGTAAGAAAAAGCTCAGTAACACTTGAAATCAGAAAATGCAAATTAAAACAAAAATGCCACTCCATACCCAAGAAATTGGCAAAAGTTAACCAGATAACTGCCACATGTCCAAAATGGAAACCATCTCCATAGTGTCTACAGACACTATGGCATACAAAGGATTAATATCTCACAGTTCCAAGGGTTGGCGAGGATGTGGGGAAATAGGGAACACACACCCTGCTGGTGGGAGTGAAAACAGGTCCAAACACTGGAAAATAATTTGGCAAGATCTCGTTCAAGTCGAAAATGCATGTAGTGCACAACCCAGCAATTCCAGGCAGGCACACACGCTCCAAACCACAGGTCGCTATTAGGATGTTCCGTTCAGCACTGCTTGTAAGAACAAAAAACTGGAAACAATCTACATGTCCAACAACAGGAGACCAGTTGTGGTGTTTCCACACAATAAAACGCGATGCAGAAACTACAATGTCTGAACCACACGGACATGTATGTGTGTGAGTAAACCTCACAAGCACGCTGAATGAAAATGTTACCCACAAAATCAAGGACGAGAGGATGCAGTTCAGTGTCGGGTGCTCAGACGTGTCTGGGAGAGCGATGGGGGTGGGACAGGGAAGGTGTTGAGTTCAGTTATCTGTCTTCTTTCTTTGAGTACAAATTTGAAAAAGTAAGACAAAATGATCACATCCGTTAAATCTGTGGATGGTCGTTCCATGGGTGTTTCTCACTATTCTGTATGTGATGGAAATATTCCAACATTAAAATAAAATATGTAAGGTGAAGTATTTAAAAGTAAGTAACGCGCAGAGGGCCTCACCGCCGGCCTGAGCCCGCTGTCCGGCCGGAGCGCACCCACGCGGCCCGGCCAGCCTCGGCCTCGCACAGCCGGAGCCGCGGAGGCAGAGGGGCGGGCGGCACCGGGCTGGCCCGGGGCTGCACCGAGCAGGACGGCGTTCCCCGAGGCACGCCCTCGGGCTGGCCGAGAAGACCGGCCGGCCGGCTGCTTGAAAGCGGGGTCTGTGCCGTGCAGAGGCCGGGCTCTTGCAGGCCCGGCGCGCATCCAGCCTGGACCGGACGGCCGGGCTGCAGCTGCGGCCGCGGCCATCCCGGGCCCCTCCCGAGTCCGCCTTCCGCACTGATGACGGGGGAGAACGGCCCTGACAGCGGCCCAGCCTGGGTGTGGACCCACACCCCACACTCACATCCCTCTCCGGTGAATAAAGGCGATCTTCGTGAGCAAATTCCCTGGCCGTTTCCTACGTTAGCTTTTACTCCTGCCGGCATTTCCAGTCAAACGTCTCCACACTACGCCTCATGCCACAGTGTGTCCCGTTAAGAGAGTCCGATTTCACTTGTTTTTGCAGCTCCCTCTTTCCGCCCGGGGCGGGCAGCACACCGCTCCAGAGGCACCTGCACCGGCTCAGCTCCCCGCGGGCGAGGAGAGGCGGGCCCGGCCTGGGTCCCGAACACGAGACCAGCCTAGGAAATCAAGTTGGGGAAAAACAAAACCCCAAGAAACCACGGTCGGCCATGTGCGCTCGCATTTCTGAAGGCAGAGCCTGACCTCTCTGGGCAGGGAGGGAGCAGACTCGGGAGCGGACACTCGCAGTAGGGCCTGTCCCCACACCAAAGTGTGAGCACGAGCTTCAATGAAAACCAAGGTTAGGATGACAATATTAACAAAGTGCTCTAAGTTCCGTTGTTGATCTCTCACTCTGAGCACTGATCTCTACTTGTATTCACATGACACTGTTGTATGTTACAGGACATCACGCATGTGAGCTAGATGCAGGGTATTCGGAGGGACACACACTGCAGAGAGAGCTGTGTCCCAGGCAGAGTGGAATCTGGCCCCTACCAGGCACTGGTTGAAAGCAAAAGAAACTGACCTATTAGCTTTGTGCTTATTGCTTTTTATTTGCAGCAGCAGAAACGCCAGCACTTATATGTAGCTGTACACTTTCAACCAAGAAGTTTTAGAAACGGAAAATGCTTTGGGTTAAAATTTAGCATAAGAGATCTTACTATAAGCACAATGATTATTAATATATTCAGTTTGGCCATTTTCAAAATTACTAGGACTGAGTTTTTTAAATGAAAGAAATGGAGATAATTTGGAAAGAAGGTTAGGAATTTCTTTTTTAAATCGGTTGTACAGCAAGGACCATCAGAAGCTACAACCAATGAAAAGAGCATCAGCACAGGCATTTTAACATGTACTTATGTTTTCTTTTCTTTCTTGTCATGGTTACTATCTTAGGAGCTGCCTAGGAGCTGGCAAACACAGCGGCAGCCCTCTGCTGGTGCCCACCTAGGGCCTCCCATGGTGTGGGCATGGCATGGCAGGCAACAGACAGGACTTCGGGGGGCTGGTGAACATGATCGCCCCCAGGCCTCACACCATCATCAGAGTTGGGAGAAGGGGAGGAAGAAGGGTCCCATGAGGACAGCTCAGGGCATGGAGCAGCAGCTATTCACAACAGCAAAACGGGAGGTCCTGACACCAGCTGGTGTGTGCCGCGTGGCTAATTCCACCCCACGCACTGCCTCCCGCAGCGGGACAGCCAGCGCCCCCCACCCCCGCGGGACAGCTGGCCAGAATCCCGGCTCCGAAGGCAGTGCTCTCCCAGCCTGCCCAGAGGCCTGGCCACGGGCCGGCAGGGAAAGGAGGCTGAGCGATCTTATCTCCTTCTTAACAATGAGCTCAACCAGCAAAGAGAGAATAAAAGAAAGAACAAAATGTGACTCAAGACAAATTTTATCCCTTTCACGATTTTACTCAGGAATAGTCATGGAAAAGGTCATCTGTTTAAATTATTCATTGAAATGTGATCCTAATTTGGGAATAAAGCAAAAATAAATGTCTTACTTCCTAAAAAATCTCTTCCTTCTAGTTTCTGTAAGATTCTGTAAACTGTAAGCTAAGTAAGAGTCTATGGGGCGGGGGGAGGAGGTTAACTTAAAATGGAATGAATAAGCAAGTAGTACTATCAGAACTTAAACAGACTTAACTATCTCAAAGTTTTAAAGAAGTTTGCAAGTAGGAGATTTGTCACATGCAAACACTTGGGCCATCTTGAGAAAATTTAAGTTTCTGACCAGCCACACAAAAGACTTTAGCCCATCGCTCGGCTGAAATACCTAAAGTCAGATGTGTTCCCGTGCGAAGGACACGCCGTTAACGGGAGCGAACAGGCATAGAGTGGCTTTGTGCCTCTGGGTCCGATTACTTTAAAACTTCAGGAACGAGAACGACAGAGCTTGGCCTCCCAGGAACCCTGGCTGACAGGAGAGCCGCCTGCGCTGGGCCTGAGCTCACGCCGCCCGGCTGCCCTGGGAGCAGCTGGCAGACAGGTGTGCGGGTGCACTGGCGGGCGGGGAGCCGCACTTCCCCAAGGCCGGCGCCCAGAGTCGGCGGCCACCGGCCCCGTGTTTCAGACCTGATGGGAAGTGACGCCATGGCAGTGTGACACCGGGCAAAGGGCCAACGCACCCACACGGTCTGGCCCGTGTTCCACAAATGGGGCTGCCCACACCTCTCTTGGCCTCTCTCAACAATTAGTCATTTATGGAAGTCTTTTTCTCCCACTAAGTTTTCACTCATCAATGAAAATAAAACAATAAAAACGAGACTCCGTATTTAAATGAATTTCTTAGCTGTATGAGGTAGAAACTGGTTACTCAGAAGTGAAAAAAACATTTAAATTTAAGAAATGATCCAATATCACACTGTAATAAAATAGGCCAGCGATTTTCAACCGGTGTGCGCCTCAAGAACTTGCAGAACGAGTGATCCCTGACACTTCAGTCATGGGCACGGGCTTCTCTTCCCTTAGATTGCCAAATTAAAAAGAGATGATAACAGCCAAAGAATAGCTGACCAATGTGAATAACCAAAATTACATCTATTTTTTTGGTCAGATTGGCAAAAAATATAATACATTTATATTAGTAACTAGAGGCCTGGTGCACAAAATTCATGCAGGGGCAGGTGGTGTCCCTCAGCCCACCCTGCACCCTCTCCAATCTGGGACATCCCTCTCATAATCCAGGACTGCTGGCTCCCAACTGCTCGCATGCCTGCCTGCCTGATTGTCCCTCACCACTTCTGCCTGCCAGCCTGATTGATACCTAACTGCTCTCCTTTTGGCCCGATTGTCCCTGTCTTCCCCTGCAGACCTGGTCCTCCCCAACTGCCCTCCCCTGAAGGCCTTCCCCCCAACAACTGCCCTCTCCTGCAGGCCTTGTTGCCCCCAACTGCCCTCCCCTGCTGGCCTGGTCATCCCTAACTGCTCTCCCCTGCAGGCCTGATCACCCCAAGTGCCCCCCCTTGCAGGCCTATTCCCTCTCAACTGTCCTCCCCTGGAGGCCTGGTCTCCCCAACTGCCCTCCTTTGCCAGCCCAGTCACCCCTAACTGCCACAACTACCCTCCCCTGCAGGCCATCTTGTGGCAGCCATCTTGTGTGTTGGAGTGACAGTCAATTTGCATATTACTCTTTTATTATATAGTAGGATTAGTTTACTTGTGCCATGAGATGAAAAGGGTTGAAAGTCACTAAAATAGAATAATTACCATACTAGCTTTATTGAGCTGTATGCTCTTAAAGTAAAAATAAATTTGAGATCAAACAAAATCAAGTTACTTTTGTATATAAAAAAATTCAAAACAAAAAAACATTGCAATAATATTTTGAGATGGCACCAATTAAGCACATTAAAAAGTTAAACTAGGCCATGTACAATGATAGCCTGATTAAATAAATTATGAATATATAGGTGAAGTTGAAAAACTATCATTTTATTTTCCAAAAGCATGTTTCTTATAAAGACAAGAACCAAAGTTTGGTAAATATGAATATACTCATGACAAAAATGTTTTGATTATTAAAGTTTAAAAGAAATTTCTT
The DNA here is from genome assembly GCA_027563665.1 of Antrozous pallidus. Taxonomy (NCBI): domain Eukaryota; kingdom Metazoa; phylum Chordata; class Mammalia; order Chiroptera; family Vespertilionidae; genus Antrozous; species Antrozous pallidus. Next base: position 15,856,611 of record CM050529.1, on the reverse strand, counting down.
TTAAAAATATTCTATTAGAAACTAATAGGTAATCAGATTAAGAAGTCACAGTATTTCATTTCCGGGGAGGAATAGCGGGTGTAATGGGAGAATACGGGCACATATGCAACACTGGAATCAATAAAGAAATTAAAAAATATTTCATTTCTTTTCTGGATAGCTATCATTATAAATAATATCTCACAAGAGGTTTAACAGTAAGAATAAGAATACAATACTACTTACATGTTTTCTTTATCAAAGTGTTCATTATCAACAACAAACTGACTTTCAAGTTATTAATTTTATCTATAATTAAATGTTTACTAGTACATTTCTAATTAATGGCTGATTCTACTCACCAAAAAGTAAGGAATTTTACTAAACTTTCATAATATACTAAATGACTATATGTCAGGATTTACAGATAGCCTAAATTTAATTTTAATAATTAATTGGCAATGATTCAGATGTAATATGGCAGCAAAGCAATTAATAGCACATTAGTTTTTTTGACCTTGAAAACAAATATAATCATTAATATAGTTAAACCATGGAAGTTAAAAAATTATTTGTTATTAAAAATATTAATGTAAGCAATTAAATTAATGTGAGCATTAAATATAAGCAGTAACTTCAATTAATAATACAGCAGAGATCTTGTAATTCAATAATTGGGTTTATAACTGTACAAAGGATGATTTAAAAAGGGGATACAGAAAGCAATAAAAAAACTAATGTTGCCGAACCGGTTTGGCTCAGTGGATAGAGCGTTGGCCTGCGGACTGAGGGGTCCCGGGTTCGATTCCGGTCAAGGGCATGTACCTTGGCTGCGGGCACGTCCCCAGTTGGGGGTGTGCAAGAGGCAGCTGATCGATGTTTCTGACTTTCTATCTCTCTCTCTTCCTCTCTGTGAAAAATCAATAAAATATATTTAAAAAAACCAACACTAATGTTAATTGAGCAGGATATTTTTATATTATCCAAAGAAAGATCTTGAAAACAAAGTTTAACTGAATAGTATAAGCAATTCACTCAATATTTCTAAATTGTAACCTATTGATAAAAATAAATAAGAAGTATCTTTATATAAATGTGTTTTTTTCTATTTTTTGGTCAATGAATTCTTTTTTGTAACTAAAAATACTTTAGTTATTCTGATTACTTGGCATTAGAAACATTTTCTATACTCCAATGTGCTTTTACTTAATGCTTTATGTTTGGGGAAAAAAAAAACAACGCAGAAAAACAGTATCAGCAATATTGTCCACAATGCATAATAATGTCATGTAAAAAGTTCATAATGTTTCCTGAATCTGTAAGGATTTCTCTAATAAGCCACAGCATGTACACTTAGAGCAGTGCAGTAAGGGAAAGTCGTCCTCCACCACCAGATCTGACTTCAGTGACCCACTAAGCAAGAATTCCTCAAATTATGCAGCGCGGCCTTCTTATCTTATAATAATGAGAACAACTGAAACTACTCAACTGACTACCGATGGGCCTTTTCTACTCCAAAATTAATTCCAGTTTTGAACAAACATAAAAAGCAAACCTCTCTTACAAGAAAACTGGTTTTAAAGTAAAAGTCTGATATGGATCTGACATAGATTCATATTGGTAAATATAAAATTCTAAGTTAGAAAAACAATTCAATTTTTAGCAATTTTTTAATCCTTTAGCTAGAAGTATTTTGGAAACAAAGTGGCAGGTAATCTATTTTTTTTTATTTATTCAGACACAGTTTATAATCTCAAACTTTTACTGATGTAATTATTCTATTAAGCTTATGATTAAAATAGTAATTATGGAAATACTATATCATTTGGATAACAGTAAATATAATATTTTATCATTCTAAAAAATTACTGAAGGTTATAACTAGTAAGTATAACCTTACTAGTTACAAATAATGTACTTGTTTCTCTATGAAAACTTCCCAAGTTATTTTCAATATATTGATTTGAACATCTACTCTGGAGAGTTCACAAACTATGTTGTAAAAAAACATAAGGAAAGTTAAGCCACATGTTGGCTATTTATAACCACTTTTTCCCACAATAAAAAAAAGACACCTTGTAATTACAGTGGTTTGTTACAGAAACTTATATGCACATTCGTAAAGCTTTGCGGCCAAAGCCGACACAGCGGCGGAGCAGCGGCGGAGCAGCGGCACAGAGCACAGAGCACAGAGCACAGAGCAGAGAGCACAGAGCAGAGAGCACAGAGCACAGAGCAGAGAGCACAGAGCACAGAGCAGAGAGCAGAGAGCAGAGAGCACAGAGCACAGAGCAGAGAGCACAGAGCAGAGAGCAGAGAGCACAGAGCACAGAGCACAGAGCACAGAGCAGAGAGCACAGAGCACAGAGCACAGAGCACAGAGCAGACAGCACAGAGCAGAGAACACAGAGCAGAGAGCACAGAGCACAGAGCAGAGAGCACAGAGCACAGAGCACAGAGCAGAGAGCACAGAGCAGAGAACACAGAGCAGAGAGCACAGAGCACAGAGCAGAGAGCACAGAGCACAGAGCAGAGAGCACAGAGCAGAGAGCAGAGAGCACAAAGCACAGAGCAGAGAGCACAGAGCACAGAGCAGAGAGCACAGAGCACAGAGCAGAGAGCACAGAGCACAGAGCAGAGAGCACAGAGCACAGAGCACAGAGCAGAGAGCACAGAGCACAGAGCACAGAGCAGAGACCACAGAGCACAGAGCACAGAGCAGAGAGCAGAGAGCACAGAGCAGAGAGCAGAGAGCACAGAGCAGAGAGCAGAGAGCACAGAGCACAGAGCAGAGAGCACAGAGCAGAGAGCAGAGAGCACAGAGCAGAGAGCACAGAGCACAGAGCACAGAGCAGAGAGCACAGAGCACAGAGCACAGAGCACAGAGCACAGAGCAGAGAGCACAGAGCAGAGAACACAGAGCAGAGAGCACAGAGCACAAAGCAGAGAGCACAGAGCACAGAGCAGAGAGCACAGAGCAGAGAACACAGAGCAGAGAGCACAGAGCACAGAGCAGAGAGCACAGAGCACAGAGCAGAGAGCAGAGAGCACAGAGCAGAGAGCACAGAGCACAGAGCAGAGAGCACAGAGCACAGAGCAGAGAGCACAGAGCAGAGAGCACAGAGCACAGAGCACAGAGCAGAGAGCACAGAGCAGAGAGCACAGAGCAGAGAGCACAGAGCACAGAGCACAGAGCAGAGAGCACAGAGCACAGAGCAGAGAGCACAGAGCAGAGAACACAGAGCAGAGAGCACAGAGCACAGAGCAGAGAGCACAGAGCACAGAGCAGAGAGCAGAGAGCACAGAGCAGAGAGCAGAGCACAGAGCACAGAGCAGAGAGCACAGAGCACAGAGCAGAGAGCAGAGAGCACAGAGCACAGAGCAGAGAGCACAGAGCACAGAGCACAGAGCAGAGAGCAGAGAGCACAGAGCACAGAGCACAGAGCAGAGAGCAGAGAGCACAGAGCAGAGAGCACAGAGCACAGAGCACAGAGCAGAGAGCAGAGAGCAGAGAGCAGAGAGCAGAGACCACAGAGCAGAGAGCACAGAGCACAGAGCAGAGAGCACAGAGCACAGAGCAGAGAGCAGAGAGCACAGAGCATAGAGCAGAGAGCACAGAGCATAGAGCAGATAGCACAGAGCACAGAGCAGAGAGCAGAGAGCACAGAGCACAGAGCACAGAGCAGAGAGCACAGAGCACAGAGCATAGAGCAGAGAGCAGAGAGCACAGAGCACAGAGCAGAGAGCACAGAGCACAGAGCACAGAGCACAGAGCACAGAGCAGAGAGCAGAGAGCACAGAGCATAGAGCAGAGAGCAGAGAGCACAGAGCACAGAGCAGAGAGCACAGAGCACAGAGCACAGAGCACAGAGCACAGAGCAGAGAGCACAGAGCACAGAGCATAGAGCAGAGAGCAGAGAGCACAGAGCAGAGAGCACAGAGCACAGAGCAGAGAGCACAGAGCAGAGAGCAGAGAGCACAGAGCACAGAGCACAGAGCACAGAGCACAGAGCACAGAGCACAGAGCATGCACTGGGGACAGCAGGTCACAAAGCGTGAGCACGGGCACCACAGGCAGGGGGGGCACCATGCGAGGGGGTCTTACACGTCTGCCTCTGCTAGCTGGAGTACAGGACGGAGAGCGCTTCAACAGAGAAAGGAGAAGACTACACGTTACACACAGTTACACACGTGACTCTCAGTGACACCGGTCTTAACACACCAAGTACATACACATTCATATAAAGACACTTGATAGGTTGAAAGGAATGGATTCTCCAGGAAACACTGGAGGGTAGGACAGTGAGGAAATCGCCACTTGGACGAGGTCTGAGAGTGATGTAAGTTGTCACTGGACCCTGCACAGTGACCACGAAAGAGCCCTTCCCCAGTGCTGGCCCATCTGCTGGGAAGGAGCAGTGAGGACCCGCAGGCGGTGAGCTCGCAACGCTCCTTCACGGCTGTCAGCGGCACCGGCCCCTGACGCCCGCCGGTGGGTGCCCAGGAGCTGCTGTTCCTTCCTGCCAGGCACTGGGATGGAGGCGACTCTCCTGACCCCAAAGCGCTGGCAGCAACAGCCAGAGCCTGCGGGCCCAGCCCAGGGTTTTGTCTAGTTCTTACTCGGAAGTGCCAGATTCAAACCGGGCTTTATCGCTCAGTTATGATTCCTGACGGACCATCTCGCCCTCCCTCCCCAAATCAAACATTAACAACTAAACCCCAACTCTAATTCCCATCTCTCCTCTCTCTCCCTCAGTAATGGTAACAGCTAATGTTTACATGTGTATCCCACATATATTTTACCAAGGACTTTCCATATATGAACTCTTCAATCTCACAGGATCTGAAGCAGGCAGTATGGTCCCCGTTTTAAATACAGAGAAAAGGGATAACTTGCCACAGGCCACAAAACCGGTGTGTGGTGGAGCTGGGACTCGAGCTTTCGCAGTCACACTTCTCAGAAATTGTACAACCACTGGCCACACTTCCGAGCCTCTCAAGGCACTTACCAAGTTTTTGAAAATGAAATACTGAGCTTCACAAATATGAACCACCTCCACTCAGGCAGTTTGCTATCTTCACTTCAATCTATCATTCTGAGGGCCTAAACGTGTCCAGGTGCTTCACCGATAAGGGGCAGGGCAGTCCCCGTCGGCAGAAGACATCAAACCATCACAACATGACAGACGCGTGACAGAGACATGCACAGTCTGCACAGAGCCGGGAGGAGGGATGCACCAGGTTCTATGGGACCCAGGAAGGACTTCATAAACTGCGTCAACGGAAGTTATAGAAGATTTTAGAGACAACTACAGGATAAGAACTTCTCTAGAGGCAGTCGCATATGATTAGCATCATACACAACAACTTAATTGGTTTGGGCATAAAGAACAAATAAGGAATATTTTATTCCTTAAAAATTCAAGTGCCTAAGAGAAAGGAATCTATGGAATTGAATGGGATACTAAGTATCTTGGATGCTGAACTCAAACACGCTGAAGATTGAATACCATTGTTCAAAACACCTCTCTCCTGCACTCTGAGGACGAGCTGAATGACAATTCTGGGAAGGCTGGTCACGGTTATAAACTATGAAGAGAAACAAGAAGCTCATGCCATAAAATACAAATTTAAAATACACAGTATTTTTCGGAATAGGAGCTTACTGATGGCCTTTGCCTGACAGGTAAAAACCCCTTTCCCCTGGTAATGGGGTTCGACAATCCTGAAGGGAGATTTAGTGGCTCATATTGGCTGAGGGGTGAAGAGAAACTGAATTGATGGACAAGAAAGAAGCCAAAGAGAACACAGGAAGGGCGAGAAAAGGAGTCCATTACAAATAAGGAAATAATAACCAATAGTATTGAGGGCATTGCCTATTTAAAAACGCTCTCCAACACCCAATGACAAAGGAAGGCTAGATAACTTGCTCCAAGCATACACCTCGAAAGAGCAGCAGAGGCAGACTCTTGAGTCCACGTCAGCTCAGCCAGGAAACGGGGAGGAGAGCACTTAGGAAGCAAATGAGGGGAAACCCTGCCTTCTCAGAGCTGGAGCCTGACCATAACCGTCAAGCTCGGCAGCCTTTGTGAATCAACTCCTCTTCCTTTGTGGTATTCCTCTGCACTGCTTTAAAAGTTGGTTGCACGTTTGAAGGGCGTTTATGCTGAGCGACAGCAGGTGAGGGGTACGAAGGGCTCTCCTGGAAGGAACGGGAAGCAGGAAGGGACTACAGCACGAGGTGGTGGTGGAGGCAGCACTGAGAGCAGAGCCAAGACGGGCAGGGCGGTGCGCGGTGCTGAGAAGGGCTGCCCTGTGCGCCAAAACATCCCTCCTGCGCTTTACATGCAAAGCTTTCTGTGGGGCCAAGGGAATGTAGAGAAGTTTGTCAGGAAGAAAAATGAAAATGATTTCCTAGTGGAAAGAACAGTTTAAATAATTTATTCAAACTTTCAAGTCTTTTAAAGATGAACTAGTGGCCTGGTGCATGGATTTGTGCACAATGAAAGAAAATTAGTTAGAAGAAAGGTTCGTGCAGTAATTACATTACTACAAAAATTTACATGTCGTATATAATATAGCATTATAAAACTGAAACGTGTGCGATGGGCGCCCGCGAGAGCTCTGTATGTATCCCGCATGCACAAATCAACATTTATTTTTAAATCGCTAGTGCGCGTTATGTGTCCCGGCTGGTCCATCGATTAGACAGTCAGATGGACGTACAGATGGCCACTTGGCCTTTTATATATAGGTATAGATGATATCTGTGTGGAAATATTGAGTGTTTTCATCTAGTAAAATGTCCTCCAGACTAGAACATGAAATACTATTGTACATCAAAAGAGTTCTCTTTTTATGACACTGTAGAATTAGAATAATTATCTGTCTTAAGAATAATAAAATACCAGGTAGTTTCCATTTAGAGTGCAAAGGTGCATACTCTGATATAAATATTTCAAATATATAAAAATCACTTTAAAAACAAGTTAAAAAATCTAAATCTAAATCAAGAGTTTCCTTTAGTGAAAATATTCTTCTGAATATAGTAATTATATTTAACAAAATGCAAAAATAAAACATTTAAAGAATTTCCTCTGGTTTATAAAACAGCTATGTATAGCCAAAACCAGTTTGGCTCAGTGGATAGAGTGTCGGCCTGCAGACTGAAGGGTCCCAGATTCGATTCCAGTCAAGGGCATGTACCTTGGTTGTGGGCACATCCCCAATAGGAGGTGTGCAAGAGGCAACTGATTGATGCTTATGACTTTCTATCCCTCTCCCTTCCTTTCTGTAAAAAGTCAATAAAATATATATTAAAAAAATAAAACAGCTATGTACAACATTTGAATTTCAACCAGTTTTATTTCCTAGTTTCTGAAAAGACTGAATGTTTAATAGAATAATAAAATGCTTTATGACAAGGATTACTATGCCTTTTAATGTTGAATAAAGAGAATATATATGTCAGGTATTTTTGTAAAGGGAATGAAGGATAAATATTAGGGAACTTCTAAATTATTAAATGTATAGAATTTAGGAGAGAAAATGATAAGGCAGGCAATTTATAGTACATATAGTACCTACTAAACATTAGAAGAGAAATTCTGTCAGCATTAAAAACTGATTTGTACTCAATTACTATGCTACTATAAAACATACAGAAAGATTTAAAATAAAACTTGTCATTTTTTCTGATTATACCAGCTGAGGTTTACTTTTAAATAACAGGGAAATTAAATAAAGTGCTGAAAGAGATGGAGAATGTGAAACAGAAATCACCATGAAAAGTAAAAATGAGCAGTTATTTATATATATAGATCTCTACATATTGTGACAATAATTAAATAAACATTCCAGTTTTCAGAACTGTTGCAAAGAATGAAAACATACAGATTCTTTGATGGCCAAAGAATTTTTCAAAGTACATTTTAATTATGTTTAATAATGATATACTCTTCATTATATTTATGATAACAAATTATGACCCACAATAAAGTATCAAGTGTAATATTTCTAAAACTGACTACATTAGACAAATTCTTCATATCAATTCACTGATCTCTTTTACTGAAGGATTCATTCATTTGAAAATCAGACTTACGTCATCCAAAAAATCAATCAGTGAAGATGAGGAAGAAGAAAAGGAATCCTATTTAACGAATACAGCAATAAAAAAATAGAAAATATGGATGAAGCAATTTAGTAAGAACAAATAATAAATCAAAAAATTTGTAAAACAATTGAAAGGCAAATGACATTAATTCAAATAAATAAATGAAAAAACTGTCATTGTTTCCCAAGAAATTTAGAAATTCATTAATTACTTTTTAAAGAGTGGTTCTTTACCCCTTTCCCAAAGAAATGAAATATCGTTCATATACTGTGCCCAAAATGTAACAAAATGAAGCTCTAGGCAAATCACTCATCAAATTCAGTGTCAGCGGCTACAGCGAGGACTAAAGAGAGAAACCGTCTCTGTTCCGGTAGTTCCCAGAGCATGTCCCTGAGCTGGTGGGACTGGGGCTGCACCCAGAACGGCACTTGCACAGAGGTGTAGGACTGCTCGTTAAATCGTCACCAACTGGAGTTTTCTGAGGCTAACATACACTTTATAAAGACTTTTTAGCAAGAATGTCACACCAATGACGAGCCCCATAGTCACTATTTCGTTAATACACTCTACGTAATGCTTGTAACAAAGCACTCCCACTGCCCGGATTCGGGACTGGACCCAGCACGGCCCTGTGGCGGGCATTTTCTGTTGCTTTTTACTATAGCTCAGCACTTGGGAGAAAGAGAAGAGTCTACGTTATTTCAAAAGTCAAGATGTGTTCCGCACTTGCTGTTTCTCAGGGGAAGAGATGAAACTGCTTTTAAATTTTACGCTTCACTTATTCAGACCTTTCTTTCATGTTTTCTTAAATATGAGAGGGAATGCTTTAAAATAGTTAAGGGTCTAGGTCCTCTGATGTGGGATGCATTAACGGTTTATTACAAGTAAAACTTAAATCACCAAGTGACTTTTGAATTGACACAGATGTCTGAGAAGCTGAACACTTACTGCCAGCCGGTCCGGAGCATCAGAAGGCGCGCTCAGAAACGCCAACAGAGAGTGCGGGGAGTCTCGGGGCGCTCCGCCTAGAAGACAGCAGCAGCTTCCTTAACACCAGAATAAACTGCTTTTCCGGGTAACCTCTCCTGCCTCAGTCTACTGAAAGCTGTTCGCAAACTGCTGTATTGTAAAGCTGGTCAATGTTAACCCTGCATATTTAAAAACCAAATTACACTAAATGTTTCTTGGAATATCACTTAACAGTTAAATTTTTTAATTCTCCATGAAACACTTGCTTCTTGACTTACTTGAGTTCTTAAGATTTCTTTCTTTTCCCATATAGTACATTATAAAAACACATTAAAGATTTGAGAGATTTTTCAATATAGAGACCTGATTATGTATGATTTTTCTAAGATAATTTATCTCCAAACAAGATTTCTGTTTTGAAATATCCTTATACAGTATGCACTAACAAATAATATTTTATAAGAAAACAATGCATGCTGAGACTGGTTTGGCTCAGTGGATAGAGCGTCGGACTGCGGACTGAAGGGTCCTGGGTTCGATTCCGATCGGGGGCATGTACCTTGGCTGCGGGCACATCCCCAGTAGGGGGCGTGCAAGAGGCAGCTGATTGATGTCTCTCTCTCATCGATGTTTCTGACTTTCTATCCCTCTCCTTTCCACTCTGTAAAAAATCAACAAAATATATATTTTTTAAAAAAGAAAACAATGCAGTGATAAAACAAATGTATTTAGTTATGGAATAAATGTTTGTCAATCTGATTGCAGGTATTGTTTTGTTGACAGAATGAATAAATATCTCTTGGCTATGGCATTAATTTTAAATACATAATTTCCAAAATAATCTTTAAAATATACCTAAATTTATAAATACTAAGGAAAAAGAATAAGAACATATTTTTAATTTTCATATTCTCAAGAACTGACATCAACTATTTTGTGTGCTTTTCAGATGCCTCTAATAACACATTACGGTTCCCAGATAAGAGCACGTTCAGAAACTCACTGTCAGTAAGTGTTTAGTGAGAGCTACTGTGTGCCGTCCATCTGGACGCTGGGAATATCACAGTAAACTAAACAGAAAAAGAGAACATTGCCCTCCTTATGTAAATATTACATTATACTGTTTAAGTAGCATAGTACATTATGTTACAATATGCAGTAAAATTTTATTATTCTACAATGTTCAAAATCTTAAAAAAAAGTCACATGTTTTCAAAATAAAGCAATGCGGTAAACAGAGCTTTATCTTTCGCAAGTTTGGGTCTGCTCTGAAAACGAGTCCACGTCACCCTGCGTGACTTTGTCTGCTCTCAGGGCACCATCCTCCCGCCCCGCCTCCCCTCCCTCCTCTCTGAGAACACCGGTCCCTTCCCTTCTCCCGGCCTAAGAGCCCTGCTTGACTCTCTCCGGTCCGCACGCCGCCTTCCAAAGCTAAGCCCCTAATTCACTTTTTCTGGGTCCCCTCCTCTCTCATCCACCAGGACATCCCACCCGCCCGCCTCTCCGGCTGCACACGGTCAGGCCCGCGCACTCTGACCCCTCTGCTGCGACCCGGCTCTCCCACAAGTCAGCTGGGTGCAGAGACCGGCGTTTCAGTCGGGAAGCGCAGAGCCCACAGCTGGGCTGGCCCCGTCAGAAACACTGACTTTGTCAGGAAAACGAGTTTCTTGTTATTGCGCAGAAGAGACCCTTGTCATTTAAAAATTCCGAATTTCCTCTTTATTACACTTTTACCTTTCGAATGCCCATATTATGGAAAGAAAATTTAAGAGGTTCGTGTAAGACAGCTACCAAACACTGTTTTGCTTTTCACATTAACAGAAAAAATGCTTAAGTAATTAATGTTTTAAGAAAATGGGAATAAATCCTGGGAAATTCCTCAGGGCAAGCAATTTAAGAACCAAACATGGAAGAAGACCTTGAAATGCCAAAATAATTTTTATCTTTAAATTGCTCTTTTAATACTGGATTAGATTAAATTTTAGTTATTTCAGACATTCTTTCTTTAACTACTCTGGGAGAAGAAAAGAAAACATAAGATAACTGTTTCCAACAACAGAAATATTATTCATGGAATAAGCACTGAAAAAATAGTTAAATTTATGACAAGGTGAGTTCTATTAAAATCAAATCTCTAAACAATCTATATTAAGTAAGACAAAAAGACTCAGAGACCAATCTACCAAATATGTGTACCTCCCTCCCTCTCTCTCTCTCTCTCTCTCTCTCTCTCTTACACACACACACACACACACACACACACACACAGACACACACACACAGACACACACACACAGACACACACACACACACACAGACACAAACACACACACACACACAGACACACACACACACACACAGACACACACACACACACACACACAGACACACAGACACACACACACACACACACAGACACACAGACACACACACACACACACTCACACACACACACACACACACACACACAGACACACAGACACACACACACACACACACACACACACCTATACATGGATCCCAATAGTCATACTGGGATGCCAGACTGGAGGGTGCACACCTACACAATAAGCTGGTTCTTGTGTAATGAATGTACATTCACAGCAGAATATTAAGTCCTGATTGATGCACAAACATTCCCATACCCTTTTCTGATCTAAGCTCTTCGGTGTCCTTTATCAGCTGTTCGATTTCCGATAGCAGTTCGACGTTCCTCTTCTCTGCGTCTTTCAGTTTGCTTAAACAGAGGAAAAGGGGAATGTCATTATTTCTGTTGGTGGTTAGGGAGCCAGTGCTTACTCAGGTGGACTTATCTGGTGTGAAAGCTGTCAGTCCCGCTGTATCAGGGAAAGCAAACAGCCAGGAAGCAGGTCCGGCTGTCATCTACTCGTGTGAGTGATGTTTTCCCGGGACTCAGCTGGACTGTCTTGGTTACATGCCGTCTACGGCGTCCCTGGCACCACCAAGGAGTTGAGTAGATAGAGACTAGATGGTCCCAAAATATTTACCATCTGGCCTTTTCTAGAAAAAGTTGCTGACCCAAGTTAAATATTAACCTTTAAAATGTCATTAAAAAAGTTTAAAAATTTTAAAATATTTTAATCTTTATTGTTCAGTTTATTAATTACATTGTTCCCCTTTTCTCCCTCCTATAGTTCCCCACCACCTGGTACCCATCCCACCCTCTGCCCTCCCCCCCCCCCCACCATGTCCTCTCCCATAGGTGCATGATTTCTGTCCAGTCTCTTGCTGGGCCTCCCACACCCTTTTTCTCCCCAAGAATTGTCAGTCCATTCCCTGTCTATGCCCATGATTCTGTTATATTCACCAGTTTATCCTGTTCATCAGATTTTTAATTCACTTGATTTTTAGATTCATTTGTTGACAGATGTGTATTTGTTGTTCATAATTTTTATTTTTACCTTTTTCTTCTTCCTCTTCTTTTTTAAAATCTTTATTGTTCAGTTTATTAATTACATTGTTCCCCCTTTTTTATCTCCCTATAGCTCCCCTCCACCCTGTACCTATCCCACCTTCCACCCTCACCTCCCCCTCCCCAATGTCCTCTCCCATTGTTGCAAGATTTTTGTCCAGTCTCTTGCTGTACTTCCCACATCCCTTTTCTCCCCCAAAATTGTCAGTCCATTCCCTATGTCCATGATTCTGTTATATTTACCAGTTTATCCTGTTCATCAGATTATTAATTCACTTGATTTTTGTATTCATTTGTTGATAGATGTGTATTTGTTGTTCATAATTTATATTTTTATTTTTCTTCTTCCTCTTCTTAAAGAATACCTTTCAGCATTTCGTATAATATTGGTTTGGTGGTGATGAACTCCTTTAGCTTTTTCTTATCTGCGAAGCACTTTATCTGATCTTCAATTCTGAATGATAGCTTTGCTGTATAGAGTAATCTTGGTTATAGATTCTTGCTATTCATCACTTTAAATGCTTCTTGCCACTCCCATCTGAACTGCATCGTTTCTGTTGAAAAATCCTCTGACAATCTTATGGGTGCTCCCTTATAGGTAACTAATTGTTTTTCTCTTGCTGCTTTTAATATTCTCTCTTTATCTTTTGCTCTTGGCATTTTAATTATGATGTGCCTTGGTGTGGTCCTCTTAGGGTTCCTATATATTGGGGTTCGGTGCACTTCTTGGACTCCTAAGTCAATTTCTTTCACCAGGTGCGGGAAGTTTTCGGTCACTACTTCTTCAAATAGGTTTTCATTGTCTTGGTCTCTCTCTTTTTCTGGCACCCCTATAATTCGGATGTTGGTATGCTTGAGGTTGTCCCAGAGGCCCCTTTACACTATCTTCAATTTTTTTCATTATTTTGGTTTCTTGCTTTTTCAGCTGAGTGGATTTTACCTCTTTGTATTTCAAATCTTTAACTTGGTTCTTGGGGTGCTCCAGAGTACTTTTAGGTCTTTGTATAATATTTTTTATTTCAGTCAATGTATGCTTAATTTCTGGTTGGTCCTTTTTCATATCCTTGAGTGTCTCGTTCATTGCCTTGTAGGACTCATTCATTTCCACATTGGTCTTGTTCATGTCCTTTCAGGTCTTGTTCATTTCCTTGTAGGTCTTGCTTATTTTCTTATAGGTCTCAACCTTTTCTAGGAGCCTCTTGAAAAGCCTTATAACCGTGGTTTTGAACTCTATGTCTAGTCGTCTTTTTCCTCCATTTCTTTCACACCTGATTTCTTTCCATGTCTGTGCACGGCGGCTGCTTTCTGTGGTAGATAACCTCTAAGGGTCAGTGGCTCAGCCTCCCCAGTTACCTGAGGTGGGTACTCTTGCTGCAGCCCTCTATGGGTTGCACAGTCTTGTTGAAGTTAAGCCTAGATTATTGTTGTTAGCACTAGGAGGCTTTGACCTGCAGGCCAATTGGCTGTGAGGTTCATCTGTGCTCAGGTTGGATGGACGGAGTCTCCGGGCTGAGCAGGCAGCGTCAGCTATGCCCTATGCGGCACCTGGGTCTCTGTGCCGGTTGGTAATGGCTGCACACACCTCTGAGAGAAAGCTGCCGAGCTCCACCTGCTGCTGGACAATTCAGCTTCTCCCCAATGAGTCTGCGCACCCAACGTCTCACCCAGGGTCGTAAAACAATGCAGTCCGGTGGTTTCCCGAACGAGAGAGTAAGTCACGAGTCCTCTCTGCGCGGTCACACAGCTCTGCTGTTCCCAAGTTTATACACACTCTCCACAAGCTTGCCTTCTCCACAAGCCCACAGACCCTTGCAGCGCCTGAGTTTCGGCGTGCCCTCCCATTGTCCAGTTTTAGCCCGTATGATTGTGTGTTCCCCGGACTTCGCCCGGAGCTGGGTGATCAGTGCAGTGGGATTCCTTTGTCTCCCCCGTTCGAGAAAACCGGCCGGGTTTGCAGCCACCCGCCCTCTCC